>SJYO01000647.1:43705273-43944903 GCA_006410555.1 Capra ibex
ATCTTTCACTAGATCAAAGTAAGAAAATGTTCACCAACTGGTCAAAAGGGTCGTGGTGAACAATTTCTCTAACAGAAATGAGGTAACATATAAGAACGGAGGAAACAGTTTCTATTCCACAGGTATACACACACCTAAATAGAGACCCGAAAGATAAAACAAGGTAACTAGATATACAGACAGAAACACGGTCATGGTATGACAGAACTACTGACACCGAAACATCATCTCGGACTTCAGTCCGTTCAACTAAGGAGGTCAAGGTAAGAAGAAAGAGTTCTAACGAAACCGATAAGCTCCAAAAAACATAAAGGTATGTTTAGAACTTTAATAAACAAGATCAAGACACTTTTTACACCGACCATCGAACTATCCCTAACGTAACTTAAACATTTAACGAAACCCATCATATGAGTAAAAGTGATATAACTAAGAAGGCTAGGTACTTGTACCATATAAAGAGGTAGATAATCACAGGAGAAACTAAAGAAAGTAGTCACAAAATATCAAAAGATATATATCCAGAAATCAAAGAAATCCATCTATATAAGGATTCATAAAATAAGAAAAGCAACGTTACCACTTACCTTAACAAAGGAATTAAAGAAAAAAATGAAAGAGGTAAAGTAAAGAGTGTCACACAAACCTCAAGAAGACAGAGTGGACATTCGAATTAACGAAAAAAAAAGGACAAAGACAAACAAGTATGTGTCCTTTTCGTACGAATTTATATACAATAAGAAACTAAATACGGTAAAACTTTGACTACGATAAATTTCTAAACATGAGAAAGTTCCTAACCTAGTCACCACTCTTCTTACTCGGGGAGTTCTATGGCTACCAGGGTCGACATACCTCGATTTCCGACTCCAACCCCTCTGAACTTGATCCTTTTTTGTTATTTTTGTTTCACCTTAAATCTGACATCTCTTTCCTTGCCCACAAAATCTAACCCCTCTGTCTTACCCGTCCCCTCCTAACCAGGACTACTGTGTCCTTCATCTACCAGGGGACCCGTCTTCTCGACCTCAAACAGTTTGTCTCATTTAACCTTGAAACAAAAGGGACTGTGAGGTTCTTGTTCCTCGACTTGAGACGACCTTATTTCTATATTCTACTGGTGTAGACAGTGAAGACTCCAGTTCCCTTGGAGGGGTTTACATGTACGGGTCCTTCCGAGGAACCCTCAGTCTTCGTCTCCCCAGTGGTAGGGTATTAAACACAACTATTAGAGGGTACCCGGGGGTACGATGCTAGGTAGAACCGATTTTGTACACGTGTGTAAAACCTCTTCCGGGACTTTGTCCAGTCTACACCCCTTTCTTCGTTCAACCAATCGGTCTCTTCTTGTTTCGGGAGAAATGATATAAAGGGGAGATAGACCCATTCCACCTCTCATCTCCCACTTCTTTAAGACACCCTCCTCCAATTTTTTTTTTTTTCGTTGTCATAAAATTTCATTTTAATTTTTTGTTTCTCCTCAATTTTTTTTTTCTCATAAGTGTCAATGTAAAGACTTTTGACTTCTCAAAGAGTTCCAGAGTCTTTTTTTTCGTTCTAAACCATAGGTTTCTCGTCAAAGTAATATCAAATAAAAATTACTTTTAAGATCTCCGTATGTGTAATTTTACACCTTTATTAAAGTCCAAAATTACATGAGTTTACGTAATTTAAACACATTTAGTGAACACATAAGTTTATCAACTGGAAAACACTGATCTAGTTATCAGAGTTTCACTAGAAATTTATAGTCGGAGTAAAAGAGTAAAAAATGAAAGGTTAGTTGTTATAAAAAAGTTGAGAATCTTTAAATTCTTTTACTTCTGTACCACATAGTACTAGCGAGAATAAATGTATGAAGAAAAAGGATTTGAATACAAACCTATAACTAACGTCACTGATTGGGACTGTCGACGTATATCCATCTTAAGTTGTAATTCTATAGTCTAATTATCGTCTTATATAGTTGTATTAGTGATAATCTGAGTGGTCCTTACAAAAGAACAGAGACTAGACCTTGGGACGTGGTCAAAAGTAAAAATAAAAAATGATACGTAATCACATAATAAATAACTCGTGGACTTATCACGATCGTGATTGAGTTCTCATTGTGTCGTGAAACCCTATAATTTAAGATCACCGGTCTTTAACTGTTGATTCATTCTCCCATTCATTCGTTTAATTATTACTTATCGTACCAAAGACTAACACTTTCGACGACATTTCTATTGTTACAACCAACTTTATCTCTTTATACACCTCTCCTTTCACAAGTTCCTTCTGATAGGGTCGTTCTCTCTCTTTTTTTCTTCTTCTTCTTCTGCTTCTTCTTCTTTTTCTTCTTCTTCTTAATTTAAAGCTTTGATATTTTGAGTCTTCTTTTGTATCCTTGTTTAGACGTACTCGAATCCAAGACCGTTTACCAAGGATCAGTCGTTGTCGTGTTCATGTCGTTGTTCACTTTTTTTTTTTTTTTTTTTTTTTTTTGTCTTTTTCTATTCATGGTAGTTTTAATTTTACAAGCACGAAGTTTTACTCTATCCATACCTATCCGGCATTCCATGTCTATTGGATTCAATTGGTCAAATCAGTCCAAGTGTGACTGGACTCTATTTGACGGTTACCCTTGCTACACGGGACCAATTTACTTCCTTTTTTCGTCGGGTGAGTGTCTGAGGAGTAAAAAACACCACCTCTCCTAAAGAGTCGGATTGTGTACACGTCTTCCCCAAAGTTCATTAGATCACTCGTATAGGTGTAAAATTACAGTAATATCGCAATAATCGTAACATCTGACAAGGGTGAGGCTCCCAAAAAATCCACGAGTGTACCTTCTAAGTTTTGCCGTGGGTCACTTTCAGGTTTATTCCTTACGTCTTCTGTCCTTTCTGACTTCAAACCCATTAAATCTTTATAATATACTCGATTGAGTCAAGTCAAGTCAACGAGTCAGCACAGACTGAGAAACGCTGGGTACTTAGCGTCGTGTGGTCCGGAGGGACAGGTAGTGGTTGAGGATCTCAAGTGAGTTTAAGTACAGGTGACTCAGCCACTATGGTAGGTCGGTAGAGTAGGAGACAACAGGGGAAGAGGAGGACGGGAGTTAGGGAGCGTCGTAGTCTCAGAAAAGGTTACTCAGTTGACAAACGTACTCCACCTGTTTCATCTGAGTCTGTTTTAATAAACGTTCAAATTTGAGTATCGATGATTGCCGAATTCTCTGAAGGACTCTAATACTTTGACAGTTACAACATAACTTTAAATCCTCCACGAAGAATTCCATCAGAAGTTTGATAATTAATTACAATATACAAAAAGATTGAAAATCACGAGAAAGTGTCGACTTATATTTGTTTACTCAAAAATCGTGAGTTGACTTTCTAAGTAATTGTTTACAAGTCAACTATTCAGGACAGACTGAGAAATGTTGGGATACCCGACGTCGTATAGTTCGAAGGGACAGGAAGTGAGAGAGGACCTCTAATGAGTTTGAGTACAGGTAACTCAGTCACTACGGTAGGTTGGTAGAGTAGGAGACGGTGAGGAAGAGGAGGACGGGAGTTATAAAAGATAATAGTCTCACAAAAGGTACTCAGTCAAGAAGGGTCGTTCACCGGTTTCATAGTCATGAAGTGGAAGTCGTAGTTAGAAAGGTTACTTATAAGTCTCAACTAAAGGGAACCCTAACTGATGAAACTCGTGGAACGTCAGGTTCCCTGGGAGTTCTTAGAAAAGGTCTTGGTGTCAAGTTTTCCTTATTAATAAACCACAAATCGGAGGAAATATTAGACTGAGAGTGTGGACATGTACTGATGGTCTTTTTGGTATCCAAACGGATATGCCTTGAAAAAGTCGTTTCACTACACAGACCAAAAATGAAACGACGGATCCAAACAGTATCGAAAAGAAGTTTCCTCGTTCGTATAAAATTAAAGTATAGATGTCAGTGTCAGGAGTCACTAAAACCTCGGGTCCTTTTCTTTTAAGTAGTGACAAAGGAGAAAGGGAGGGGGTAATTAAAAGATACTTCACTACCCTGATATACGGTAGTAGAATCAAAAAAAACTTACAACTTAAAATTTGGTCTAAAAAGTGAGATGAAACGGAAACGGTTTTCCAAGAAGTCAAGGAGATACGAAAGATAGTGATCTCACCATAGTAGACGTATAGACTCTAACAGTTATAAAGAGGGTCCTTAGAACTAAGGTCGAACAGTAATTAGGACGAACCGTAAACCTTACTACATGACACGTATTTTCAATTTATTCGTCCTCCTGTTGTATATCAGAACTTTATGAGAAAAGTGTTAAAACTTGGTCAGACAACAAAGTACAGGTCAAACTTGACAACGAAGAAATGGTCGTATCAAAAGAGTCCTCTGTCTATTCCACCAGACCGTAAGGATACAGGACTTTTTAAAAGATCAAACAACACTAGGTGTGTCAATTTCCGAAATCGTATCAGTCACTTCGTCTTCATCTACCAAAAACCTTAAGAGAACGAAGTAGATACTAAGTTGACTAGAACAGTTAAACCAGAGACCAAGGAGTCGGAAAATATTTGGGTCTAAATTGTAGACTTTTAAGAGTACATGACAACTTCGGAACGAACTTCCTAAAACTCGTAATGGAACGATCCTACACTTTACTCGTGTTGACATGTGTCAACAAACTTGTAATGGAAACCGTAACGGAAAGAAACCCTGACATTACTTTTGACTAAAAGAAGGTAATGACACCGATGACGACTTGACATGTTTAAACGACTGTATAACTCACTTGGTGAAATTGTAGTAGTAGAAAATCCTCGACTTTACCGAATCGACCTTAAGGTAGTGGAGACGATCGAATCAAGTATCCTCAAAGGATTCCGAGTAAACTAAAGTTTGAGGTTGTACAGACCGAGATCCATTCTCTGGTGGAGTAGTACTAATAGGACCAGTAACTTTGTAAAAAACATATCAAGAAGACACATAAGAACGGTGGAAAAGAATTAGAGAATAAGACAATCCAGGAACGGTAAAGACAGGAGATAACACGGGTATAAAACGTACTTTATAAGGGAACCATAAAGTTTAAAAGAACTGTGTTAGAGACAAAAAGGTAAGATAATAAAAGGAGATAAAGAAACGTAACAAAAAAAAAATTTAATAGAAAAAAACAAACAAACAAACCAAAAATTTAAAAATAAAAATGAAATAAAATGAAATGTTGTGACATAACCAAAACGGTACGTAACTGTACTTAGGTGTTGCCCACATGTACACTAGGGTTTGTACTTGGGGGGAGGGTGGAGGAAGGGGTGTTGTAGGGAGACCCAGTAAGGGTACGTGGTCGGGGTTCGTACGACATAGGACGTAGCCTGTATCCGACCACTAAGCTAAGAATGTACTATCGTATGTACAAAGTTACGGTAAGAGGGTTTAGTAGGGTGGGAGAGGGAGAGGGAGACTCAGGTTTTCAGGCGATATGTGTAGACACAGAAAAAACGACAGAACGTATGTCCCAGTAGTAACGGTAGAAAGATTTAAGGTATATATACACAATCATATGACATAACCACAAAAAGAAAGACTGAATGAAGTGAGACTTATTAGCCGAGGTCAAAAGTAGGTAGAGTAGTCTTGACTAAGTTTACATAAGAAAAATTGTCGACTCATTATGAGGTAACACATATACTTCCAAAAGAATAGTGAGGAACGAGAAGACACCTTGAGACGTAAGTCGATTCATATGGAAAGGGAAAGAGGAAACGGAAAGTGAAGGGAAAAGGAGGAAACGAAAAAGAGGGTCGAAAACCTTCTGAAAAGAGTCTGTTGGTGAAACGGAAGAACGTAAAGAAAAAGAAACCCAACCAAAACCAGTACTAGAGTATTATAATTACATGCAGATAAGTATCAAAAAGTCCGTGAGACAGATGGTCTAGATTAGGGAACTTAGATAAACAGTGGACGAGACATATTAGTATTCCCTAAACTAAATACAGTATAGACTTACCAGATCACTAAAAAATATGAAAAAAGTTAAATTCGGACTTAAAACCTTATTCCCCGAGTACTAGGTTCGACTTCAGTCGAGGAACAGAATAAAAAACGACAAACTTATCTCAAAAAAGTAGAAACCTACGTTTCTTATATTAGTTAGACTAAAGTCATAGCTGGTAGATCACTGCAGGTATACATGTCAACAGAGGACACAACAACCTTCACCCACAGACGATACTTATCACAAAAGAGAACCTTTTTGAGACAATCGGAAACGGGACGAAGTAAAACATGAGGTTCCGATTTCAACGAACAATTAGATCCGTAGAGAACTGAAGGTTAAAAACGTAAAACACAAGGTCAGGGGCACTACTTTTTCTATAAAGAAAGGAAATAAATAAATAAATAAATAAATAATAAATAACCTCAATCAAGACCTTACAGAATATCCAGAAGTATCTTGTTAAGTTGTATTTGAAGAAACCGTAATTACTAACACCGTATCCGAACCTGAAAAGATTACAACTTGCCAAACGAAATCTTTGCTTGCCTCTAGTAAGACAACGAAAACTCTAACGTGGGCCCATGACGAGAAGTCTAAGAGAACGACTGATACACCTGATGAGGTAAAGAAGATTACCTAAGAACGGATGTCATCATCTATGTTAGTAATTATTAATCGAATCTCGGTTATTCATCTATTGTTAGATATCCACTAAATCACTAAGATTTATATAATAACTTTAGTTATTCGATTTACTTAATGCAAAGGTTTTGAACGGTAGTACCCAGAAAAAAGAAACGGATGTTAGATTAACGTTGTTTGTTATACTTAAATGATAAAAGTAATCCAAATAATTTGAAATATTTAATTTTAAATTAAAATCGTAACATAGAATCCTAACTGATTTATAAATAGTGTCTCTGTTTATTGAGAATCACTGTAAGTCTTCCTGTACCTGTATAATCTAACAAGTAAAGAATATTCGCTTTACGAACGGAAACTATATAAACATCAAAGTTGTGACTGGTATACGGACCGTCCATCTTTCACAACTTATGTACAAATCTTTTAACTTGACATTCGTTACTTAATGGTATAAGTTCTTCAATCTCTATACTAAAAGGTAATATTTTCGATGTCATAAGGTTGATTTTTATTTATCTTAATCTCCTATTTATTGGTAATTACCAATCGCTACATAACGATATATAGTCACGTTTAGAAAAGAAAAGGAAATTTCAGTATTAACTTCTAGTGGAAGAATTACCATTTTAAAATAACTTTTCGATTCAAAATAAACGAAACAATGTGTAAAGGGGGGTTAATTGTCATAAATAGAATTATAACTCTTGACATTAACTAGAGACACACATCTAAACCGAAAATACTCGATTCGATGATATCGTTTTAATTGAATGGAGGTAACAAGTAAGGTATCTTATTTATGTGTTCTTAACATGCAATCTGATGGTAAGATTCTTAGGTTACTAGCTACAAACAAAACAGTCATAAGATATGAGTTCCTGAACATTTGTAGAACGTATTTTATCTGTGAGTCATTTATAGACATATTGTAGTTTTAATATTTTTATAATTATGTCCATTAAAACCTCGAATATAAAATAGGATTTCATCATACATAGTTCCCATATTGTGATGGAATACCATAAATGAGTCAGTAATAAAAGACATCTTTTAACTCAGTATTTGAACCTTTGTTTTCGTTTTCTTTATAAATTGTTAATTCAATTTGGAATACTTTAATAAATTTTCAGAATAAAGTGGTATACAAAACGGTAACTGATTTGTTTTACTTTTAATAAAAAGAAAATGGGTGAAAGTTATCTTGACCGTTTATTTATTTACTCTGGATTTAGTTTATATAAACCTAAGGTTCCGACATAGACACAAATATGTATCGACACACGACACTAGACACTAAGTGAGATGATGAGGACCCTGTAAGAATCTCATACTGTTTTGGAGAGGTAAAAGAAAAGGGAGTCTAGAGTTCTGTTCGTTTATCATACTTGTTCCTTTTCGATCTTAATCCCGTCCCTCAAAGTAAAATGTTTCCACTTGATTCGTATCAGGACCGTCGTCACTTAACACAGAGGAAAACCAAAACACAGACACCGACTCCAAATACACCTTGGACTCTACGACTACTGGGAGACTCACCAGTAAAACAGGAGTCCCAGAACTCGAAACACACAGGTGTTATAGGTACCGTTTCTGACTGGAATATGATGGGAATCTAGTTTATGGAGTGAAACCACGATCTTCTTTTTACTTGGTTTAAAAATAAATCTTCATCTTTTTTCTCTACACTAACAGTTATGTGGTTGGAGAAATAAAGTGCGTTTACGAACGACCCCAACATGTTTAGACTTTATTGTTTAAATAATTTATATTCTCTTTTTCGAATCGTTATTGAAATTATAGAGTACGGCTTTGTTTCTTTTATAGATTTTAGAGACATAACTCATAGAGTCTAGATCTTTATCGATTCATTAATAGAATCTTTGTATCACAGATTTTTATAATAATTGAAAGAATGTAGTAAAAAATAACATTCTAAAAGTCGGAGTATAATGACTAAAGTGTAAAGTGGACTCGATTCCATCAAACGTCGACTAGGTACAACGATTAAAGAGTCAATGTTTCTCAATCTTTATCTCGAAGATCTTGTAAGTAATAGACTGGGTGTCAGTCGAGGTTAGAATAAAAATGGTCACTATATCTCGAAGAGGTAAAACCGACGTTTATTATATTAGTCAGACTAAAGACATAACTGTCAGACTACTACTGGTACACATCTCAGAAGAGAAAACAACAACTTTCTATCACAAACGATACTGGTCACGTAAGAAAACAGTCTTGAGACGATTAGAAACGGGACGAAGTAAAACATGAGGTTCCGGTTTAAACGGACAATGAGGTCTATAGGGAAATGAAGGATGAAAACGATGTTACTTTTCGTGTATAAAACCCCCACAATCAAGATCTTTCAGAACATCCAGAAGTCTCTTGGTAAGTTGAAGTCGAAGAAGTCGTAATCACCAGCCTCATATCTGAACCTTATGGTACTATAACTTACCAAATGGAACCTTTGCTTGTTTCTAGTAAGACAACAAAAACTCTAACGTAGGTTCATGACGTGAAGTCTGAGAAAACAACTGATACTACCGATGAGGTAAAGAAGATTCCCTAAGGAGGGGTGTCATCATCAATATTTCTAGCAGACTCAATTTGAGCGGGTAAGGTCAACTAAAATCAAGTGATAAAGGATTTTACAGTTACAAGTGAGAACGGTAAAGGAGAACTAGTGAAGGCTAAACGGACCTAAGTACCTGGATTATAAGGTCCAAGGATACGTTCAGACAAGAAATATCGTAGTCTGAAATGAAGGTAATGGTCACTATAGGTGTTGAACCACAACTAAAACGAAACCGAGGTAGAGAAGTAATAAAGACCTCGATAAAAGGTGACAAGAGGTCATCGTATATCTGTTTATCTAATTTCCATAATCTAGATTATCTGTATCACGGACTTCTTGTTACCCGTCTCCAAGTATTGTAACATGTCCTACGTCAATAGTACTGGTAGGGGTTCTTTTTGTTTAAATTTTTCCGTTTTACCAACGGACTCCTCCGGAATGTTTGTCCTCTGTTCTCTTTCCGTTCCCTCGTTCCCTTTCTATATTGGTATACTTACGTCTCAAGGTTTCTTATCGTTCCTCTCTATTCCTTTGAAAGGAGTCACTAACTCTTTATCTCCTTCTGTTATCTTCTCCTTTCTGATCTCTAGAGATGTTCTTTTAATCTCTATGGTTCCCTTGTAAAGTACGTTTCTACCCGAGTTATTTCCTGTCTTTACCATACCTGCATTGTCTTCGTCTTCTATAATTCTACTCCACCGTTCTTATGTGTCTTCTCGATATGTTTTTACAAGAAATACTGAATCTATTAACTTTCCCATACCAGTCAGTGGATCTCGGTCTGTAGGACCTTACACTTCAGTTCACCCGGAATCCTTCATAGTGCTACTTGTTTAACCTCCCCTACCTTAAGGTCAACTCGAGAAAGTTTAGGATTTTCTACTACGACACTTTCACAACGTGAGTTATACGGTCGTTTAGACCTTTTGAGTCGTCACCGGTGTCCTTACCTTTTTCTGTCAAAAGTAAGGTTAGGGTTTCTTTCCGTTACGGTTTCTTACGAGTTTAAGGACGTGTTAACGTGAGTAGAGTGTACGATCATTTCATTACGAGTTTTAAGAGGTTCCGAGGTCCGAAGTCGTTATACACTTGGCACTTGAAGGTCTACAAGTTTGACCAAAATCTTTTCCGTCTCCTTGGTCTCTAGTTCAACGGTTGTAGGTGACCTAGTAGTTTTTCGTTATCTAAAGGTCTTTTTGTAGATGAAGACGAAATCACTGATACAGTTTCGGAAAGTGACACACCCAGTGTTGTTTGACACTTTTTAAGAAATTCTCTACCCTTATGGTCTGGTGGAATGAACGGAGGACTATTTAAACATACGTCCAGTTATTCGTTATCAATCTTGACCTGTACCCTGTCTGACCAAGGTTTAGCCCTTTCCTCATATAGTTCCGACATATAACAGTGGGACGAATAAACTGATTATACGTCTCATGTAGTACGTTTTACGGTCCGACATATTTCGTGTTTGACCTTAGTTCTAACGAACCTTTTTATAGTTATTGGAGTCTATACGTTCACCAAAGTCGGAATACCGTCTTTCGCTTCTTCTTATTTTTCAGAGAACTACTTTCACTTTCTCCTCTCACTATTTCAGGCGAATTTTGAGTTGTAAGTATTTTTCTTCTAGTACCGTAGACCAGGGTAGTGAAGTACCGTTTATCTACCTCTTTGTTATTTTTGTCATTGTCTGAAATAAAAACCCGTCGAGGTTTTAGTGACACCTACCAGTGACTTCGGTACTTTAATTTTCTACGAACGAGGAACCTACTTTTAGATACTGGTTGAATCTGTCGTATAATTTTTCGTCTTGGTAATGAAACGGTCCTTTAAGACATATCTGTTTCGATACCAAAAAGGTCTTTAATACATACCTACACTCACAACCTGATGTTTCTTTCGACTCACGGTTTCTTAAGTATGAGATCTTGACGCCACAAACTCTTCGGAGAACTCTCAGGGGACCTGACGTGCCTCAAGGTTGGTCACTAAAGATTTCCTTTAGTCAGGACTTATAAGTAACCTTCCTGATTACGACTTCGACTTTGAGATTAAGAAACCGGTAGACTACACTTCTTGACTGAGTAACCCTTTTTAACTTCCGACCACCTCTTACCCTACTTTCTCCTACTCTACCAACCTATCGTAGTGACTGAGCTACCTGTACTCAAAATAAACCACTACCAGTCCCTTCGGATCCAACGACGTCAGGTACCCCATCGTTTCTCAGTCTGTGTTGACTCGGTGACTTGACTCGACTTGAGTTGTAAGTTGAAATGTTTGGTGTAAATTACGTTTCCTATGAAGGTCCTTTCATCTGATTCGTCCACAAAGTGAAAGGACTTTTGAAAGTAAAAATGAAAGTCAAAGTAAGTCTAAGTTTCCTGAACAATTGTTTTATTCGGTGAGTAATGTATTTGATTTATTACGTAAAAATATCTTAATAGATCGAATGAAAGTTATATGATTATAATCTTCTTTTCTCTTTATCTTTCTCGTCTACTATGTAGTGGTTTAACTCAAAACTGGGTGTAGGTCTAAATTTGTCGTGACCATCCAGGGTACCCGTTCCGTGTAGACCCAGGGTCAACCCTTTTCCAGGGACCGTCGTACAGACAAGGTTCCCACTTTGAAGTTTCTAACGTCAAACCTAAGGTCAAATATTAAAGTTCTACGATTCACTATAATAGTAATTAGACACTGGTTTAATGTCGACACCAAAGTACAATTACGACAAATAAAACAATACGTTTTGTTCCTTACGTCAATTCGGACCTCGAACCAACCGGTCTGGGGGAGTACCGAGTTGTTAGAGTTCTAAAGAAGGGGTAGAATATACCAGTGTGTACAGAACGGGAGTGTCGTCCGTCAGTGAGTGTCAATGACCGTCAGTCCCATCGTAGGTCCGTCCACTCTTCGTTCCAGTCTCCGGACGACTTCGTCCGGACACAGAGACTTCGGATTTATTCTGATAAACTAAGGGGATTACCATCCTCCCCCGAAGGGACCACCGAGTCTGTCATTTCTTAGGTGGACGTCACACCCTCTGAACCCAAACGCCCTCAAGGACACAACCCTTTTAGGCGATTTCCTTCCGAACCGTTGCCTGAGGTTACAAGAACGGACCTTTTAGGAGTACCTGTACCTTAAGGGTACCTTCTCGGACCGTCCGATGTAAGATACCCCAGACTTTCTTAGTCTCTGTTAGTTCTCTGGTTCCTGTCGTGTCTTTCGTTGTTATCCTCGCCCACCGTGTGTCAAGACTCTCTTGTGGAGACTTTTATTTTTTCTTGTCAGAAATTTGGACCCGTCGTTACTACAGTTTTATGTATTAGAAAGTCTCACCTTCACTAGGTCCTCGAGTGACGGTCTCTATTCACATGTTTTGTCCTTTGTCTTATATGACCCCCTTTAAGGTGACTCGGGTCCTACATATAAACTTAACTACTTAATTTTAATATCATACTTAAAGTCTTAGGGGACCCTTTTATAAGTAATATTCTTATCTCCAGGACGTATATCGTGTTAGTCACAGTTCACTCACTAAAAGGTCAGATTGAGTCTCACGTCCCCTCCCCATTCTTTAGTACTTTCGTTCAGGTGACTGTAACTTAGTTCTCTATACAACAGTTAAGAGCGTTTATGAAACACGGTTGTGTCAGTACGGCTACGTCCACCGACCTAATAACCATAATTCTCTTTTTTACTGAATACTTAATTGTTTGATTTCGTCTATACGTCTTCACCACCAGGGTGATGTCTCTTTCACTCTCCTAAAAGAGTGTTTTAGACACCATCGAGTGTCAAGTCTTTCTTCGGAACTCCCAGCCACTCTACACTAAGGAAGTGAAGACTTTTACAGTAAATAAGATGTTCCCCAAAAGAATAAAGAGTCCTAAAGTCGGACAGAGACTTAAGATCCTAAATATAAAGATGGGGACTAAACATTTTAAGTAGAGTTGACGTATTATTAACGAGATGGACACACTGGATGAACATGGAACTTTAGTCGTCCACGTTCGGGTTTAAATAACGAAACCGAGGTTTTCGTCGTTGAGAATCACTGAACGTACAAGACTAATTATCGTGTATGTCAGAGACCGAATGGGTCTTACTTTGAAGACTCTGTAGAGACTGAGAAAAGGTGAAGATAAACTATTTAAATTTTTCAGGAGTCAATAGAAGGTTTTACGGAAAATGAAAGTGTAAGATGAAAATCAAAGGAGGATTGTGGTACCAAGTCAATGTGTTAACCATTGTTGTTTTCGACACTGATAAACTACTCGTTCCACTGAAATAGTAGTAGTAAGTAGTTCATTAGGTATTCCCGCCTTAACCACACCAAAGAGAAAAGGTCTACTCCTTTCATCAGGAACTTCTCCAAACGAATTTCATCGGTTCCATTATTTTTTGCCTCAACTTCATCCTCCATCTACCAAAGGACTTCATACAGTTCACCTCATTTAACCCTAAACGAAGGGGACTGTGAAGTTCTTGTTGTCAATTACGGTCCTCGTCTCTCCTCTACTCTAGACGATTTCAATTCTCCTCTACTAGTGTAGGCAGTAAGAACCACAGTTCCTCTGGCGGAGTTGATGCGTACACGTTTCTTTGAGGAACCCCCAGTTTTTCGCTCCCCTGTGATTGGGTATTATTCAAGGTAGTTGGAGGGTTCCTAGGGGTGTGACCCTAGGTAGAACCGATTTTACACGTGTGCGTATAACGCTTCCCGGAACCCCATCCAGTCTTCACACTTTACTTTGCTCTACTAACTGGTCTCCTTTTGTTTCTGGATCTTCTTGATAGCTTATATTCACTGAATTTAGTGCAGAGACCGTGTGAGGAGTAATCTCTCCTGAGTGTATAAGAAGAAACCCACCCATAAAGACGAAANATATATATATATATATATATATATATATATAAACGTGTATAACGAGAAGGTTATTTGAGACACGGACGAAATTTTATAGAGAAAGACCTAAAGAAGGACGTTTTTCTGTTCCAGGGGAGTAGACGACTACAGACTCAGTCCTCAACTCGTTTGGTTCGGGTGAGGTTTCGGGTTTTAGAATGTACACACGTGTTAACGGAGGGTGTCTGTGTAAATTTGTCTGAAGACGGATGTAGAGTTTTTACTGTCTTACTACATTAGAGTCTTTACTGTCTTACTAGAGACAAACAAAGGTTCCGTTTAGTAAGTTATAGTATCATTAGGTTCAGATACTGGGATGGTCATTCCCGACTTCTTGGACTTCAACTTACCAAGATACTTCTGGATGTTCTACAAAATCTTGATTGTGGGGTTTTATACAGTAAAAGTAATATCCCCTGACCTTACGTTTTCATCCTTCAGTTCTTTGTGGACCTCATTGTCCGTTTAAACCGGAACCTCATGTCTTACTTCGTCCCGTTTCCGATTATCTCAAAACGGTTCTTTTACGTGACCAGTATCGTTTGTCGGAGAAGGTTGTTGTGTTTTCTTCTGAGATGTGTACCTGTATTGGTCTACCAGTTGTGACTTTAGTCTAACTAATATAAGAAACGTCGGTTTCTACCTCTTCGAGATATGTTCAGTCGTTTTTGTTCTGACCCTCAACTGACACCGAGTCTAGTCCTTGAGGAGTGACGGTTTAAGTCTGACTTTAACTTCTTTCACCCCTTTTGGTGATCTGGTAAGTCCATACCGGATTTAGTTTAGGGAATGCTAATATGTCACCTTAACTATTTATCTAAATTCCCTGATATAGACTATCTGTCTCACGGACTACTTGATACCTATTTCGAAGTACTGTAAGATGTCCTCTTTCCTTAGTTCTGGTAGTGGTTCTTTTTCTTTACGATTTCTTGTTTTACTGACAGACTCCTCCAGAATGTTTATCGACACTTTTCTTCTTTTTACTTTTCGTTTCCTTTTTTCCTTTCTATATGTGTGAATATACGTCTCAAGGTATAGTTCCTCTGTTCTTTCGGAAGCAGTTACTAGTCACGTTTCTTTATCTCCTTTTGTTATCTTACCTTCTGATCTCTATAGAAGTTCTTTTAACCTCTATGGTTCCCTTGTTAAGTACGTTTCTGCCCGAGTTTTTGCCTGTATTTACTATACCTGGATTGTCTTCGTCTTCTATAATTCTTCTCCACCGTTCTTATCTGTCTTCTTGACATGTTTTGTCTAGAAGTACTGGCTCTATTAGTGTCACCACACTAGTAAGTGATCTGGGTCGGTAGGACTTTACACTTCAGTTCACACGGAATTCTTCGTAGTGATACTTATTTCGATCACCCCCACTACCTTAAGGTCTACTCGATAAAGTTTAGGACTTTCTAATACGACATTTTCACGACGTGAGTCATACGGTCGTTTAAACCTTTTGAGTCGTCACCGGTGTCTTGACCTTTTCCAGTCAAAAGTAAGGTTAGTGTGTATCTCCGTTACGGTTTCTTACGAGTTTGATGGCGTGTTTACGTAAGTAGAGTGTGCGATCATTTCGTTACGAGTTTTAAGAGGTTCGGTCCGAAGTCGATATGTACTTGACACTTGAAGGTCTATAAGTTCGACCAAAATTTTTCCTTCTCTTTGGTTCTAGTTTAACAGTTGCAGGTGACCTAGTAGTCTTTTCGTTTCTTTCAAGGTCTTGTAAATAAAGTCGAAAGAACTGATACGGTTTCGGAAACTGACACACCTAGTGTTATGTGACACTTTTTAAGACTTTCTCTGCCCTTATGGTCTGATCGACCGTACGGAGAACTCTCTCGATATAAGTCCAGTCCTTCGTTGTCAATCTTGACCTGTACCTTATTGTCTAACCAAGGTTTATCCTTTTCCTCATGCAGTTCCTACATATAATAGTGATACGAATAAATTGAATATACGTCTCATGTAGTACTCTTTGTGAGCTGACCTACTTCGTGTTCTACCTTAGTTCTAACGGTCCTCTTTATAGTTATTATAGTCTATACGTCTTTCACTTCTCCTTGATTTTTCGGAAAACCACTTTCACTTTCTCCTCTCACTTTTTCAACCGAATTTCGAGTTGTAAGTATTTTGCTTCTAGTACCGTAGGTCAGGGTAGTGAAGTACCGTTTATCTACCCCTTTATTACCGTTGTCACCGTCTGATAAAACCCCCGACGTTTTAGTGACGTCTACCACTAACGTCGGTACTTTAATTTTCTTTGGACGAGGAAACTTCTTTTCGATACTAGGTGAATTTGTCGTATAATTTTACATCTCTGTAATGAAACGGTTGTTTCCAGGTCGATCAGTTTCATACCAAAAGGGTCATCAGTACATACCTACACTCTCAACCTGAAATTTCCTTGGACTCGGGGCTACTTAACTATGAAAACTTGACATCACAACCTCTTCTGAGAACGCTCAGGGAACCTGACGTTCCTCTAGGTTGGTCAGGTAGGATTTCCTTTAGTCAGGACTCACAAGCGACCCCAGTGACTACAACTTCGACTTTGAGGTTATGAAACTACGTTTTTCGACTGAGTAACCTTTCGGGGACTACGACCCTTTCTAATTTCCGTCCTCCTCTTCCCCTACTGTCTCCTACTCTACCATCCTGTCGTAGCGGCTGAGTTACCTCTACTCAAACCTATTTGAGGTCCCCAACCACTAACTGTACCGCACGACGTCAGGTGCCACAACGTTCCTCAGTCTGTCCTGAGTCGCTGACCTGACTTGAGTTGACGAATGTAGGACAGGAAACCACGTTAGTGAGAACTGTCACTAAATAGGATTTGAACGACAAACTTTTTAACAATATTACACTTAGAGGTTAATACAACCGGAGTATATCTGGAATACTACAGAAGGAAAACGGATATTTCAATCCATTTTGCGAGAGAGACGTTAAGGTTTTAAAAGTACAAACCCGGTATAAGACGGTAAAGAGGAATAATAAAAGACAAAAAGGATTTATTGTTAAGGATTCGTTAGATGCAGTAAAAAGACTATTACACCGAGTCACGGATTCTAGCCAGAACTAACAGTACGACACTTGAAGGATCAGGCAGAAAAACTCTAATTTAGTGTTACTAATTATACAAGGACTCTTTTGGAAACATCTATCCCCTCGTAAGAGAAAGAGCCCGGGGACAAAGTAAACTAGACACGTAGTCATTTTGGGGAATTGAGTCAAAACATCATCAGTGAACACATACCCATGATAAGTCGAATAGTCTCTCGTTTAACGAATCATCTCGTTAAACCGGAATACTCAATATAGATAGGTAAAAATAAACTTCAAGTCAAGTCAGTGAGTCAGTGTAGGCTGAGAAACACTGGGGTACTTAGCGTCGTGCGGTCCGGAGGGACAGGTAGTGGTAGAGGGCCTCAAGTGAGTTTGAGTACAGGTAACTCAGCCACTACGGTAAGTCGGTAGAGTAGGAGACAGTAGGGGAAGAGGAGGACGGGGGTCAGGGAGGGTCTTAGTCCCATAAAAGGTTACTCAGTTGAGAAGAGTACTCCACCGGTTTCATGACCTCAAAGTCGAAATCGTAGTCAGGAAGGTTACTTGTGGGTCCTGACTAGAAGAAATCTTACCTGACCAACCTAGAGAAACGTCAGGTTCGCTGAGAGTTCTCAGAAGAGGTTGTGGTGTCAAGTTTTCGTAGTTAATAAACCGTGAGTCGAAAGAAGTGTCAGGTTGAGAGTATAGTATGTACTGGTGACCTTTTTGGTATCGGAACTGATCTACCTTGAAACAACCGTTTCATTACAGAGACGAAAAATTATACGATAGAAATAAAATGGGTGACTAATTAATTTATCGATACTTAATATATGACTTAATCCGACTCGACTATCTTCAACCTCCCTTTCCACAGACTACACCCTATATTGACTTGTCTCCACTTCTCGGCGTCTCGGTTCTCCTTACGAATGTAAATTTCCTCCGACCTCAGATGTACTGGGTCCCCGAGGTTCCATCCCCTCTGTCCCGTTTCTATTTTAGGATAGGAACCGTCGTAGTTAACACCCGACCTCCTTTTCACGTTAATCACCTACTACGATAGTCCTACAAGACGTTGTCATGTGTCTCACAATCCTCTCCATAAAACTTCCTTTTTACTTTTATACACCTTAAGTGTGACTTAACGAATTAAAATGGTCATACAACGGTTTTTTAAGTAGAAGATCCCAATTTCTTCTCTCTTACTTAACTCCTGATTGTCCCTTCCCTTATTCAAATGTGATAAAAGATACCCCTTCCTCTGTTTTTAGGTGTTTTTACTTACTTTTATAACTAAGTGTTGTAACTCTTGGAGGACTTCCTTCTGTCTTAGTTACGATTACCTAGGTCAGTTGTACTAACAGAATGAAAATAAGTGTTGTGAGTCTGGAATCTTGTCAATAACAATGGTATGTTGTGATGTTTTTTTAACGTAGTCAAGTCAATGAGTCAGCACAGGCTGAGAAACGCTGGGGTACTTAACGTCGTGCGGTCCAGAGGGACAGGTAGTCCCTCAAGTGAGTCTGAGTGCAGGTAACTCAGTTACTACGATAGGTCGGTAGAGTAGGAGACAGCAGGGGAAGAGGAGGACGGGGGTTAGGGAGGGTCGTAGTGTGAGAAAAGGTTACTTAGTTGAGAAACGTACTCCACCGGTTTCATGACCTCAAAACCGAAGTCGTAGTGAGGAAGGTTTCTTGTAGGTCCCGACTAGAGGAAGTCTTACCTGACCAACCTAGAGGAACGTCAGGTTCCCTGAGAGTTCTCAGAAGAGGTTATAGTGTCAAGTTTCCGTAGTTAAAAAGCCACGAGTCGGAAGTATCAGGTTGAGATTGTAGGTATGTACTGGTGTCCTTTATGGTATCAGAACTGATCTCCCTGGAATCAGCCGTTTCATTACAGAGACGAAAAAGACGAAAACTTATATGATAGATCCAACCAGTATTAAAAAGAAGGTTCCTCATTCGTAGAAAATTAAAGACCGACGTTAGTGGTAGACGTCACTAAAACCTCGGGGTTTTTTATTTCAGACTGTGACAAAGGTGACAAAGGGGTAGATAAAGGGTGCTTCACTACTCTGACCTACGGTACTAGAAGCAAAAGACTTACAACTCGAAATCCGGTTGAAAAAGTGAGAGGTGAAAGTGAAAGTAGTTCTCCGAAAAATCAAGGAGAAGTGAAAGACGGTATTCCCACCACAGTAGACGTATAGACTGTAATAACTATAAAGAGGGCCGTTAGAATTAAGATCGAACACAAAGAAGGTCAGGTCGTAAAGAGCACTACATGAGACGTATATTCAATTTATTCGTTCCACTGTTATATGTCGGAACTACATGAGGAAAAGAATAAAGCTTGATCAGACAACAAGGTACAGGTCAAGATTGACAACGAAGGACCGGACGTATGTCTAAAGAGTTCTCCGTCCAGTCCACCAGACCATAAGGGTAGAGAAAGTCTCAAAAGGTGTCAAATAACACTAGGTGTGTCAGTTTCCGAAACCGTATCAGTTATTTCGTCTTTATCTACAAAAAGACCTTGAGAGAACGAAAAAGGTAATGTATATATTATATTAATTCAATATATAGAATTAGTTGTACACGTATATATTGTGTACCGTGTATGTATGTTNAGGTGTCAAATAACACTAGGTGTGTCAGTTTCCGAAACCGTATCAGTTATTTCGTCTTTATCTACAAAAAGACCTTGAGAGAACGAAAAAGGTAATGTATATATTATATTAATTCAATATATAGAATTAATTGTACACGTATATATTGTGTACCGTGTATGTATGTTGTTAATTTCCGGTGTAATGTCTACTCCCCTCTTTCATTATTTTACTGTGAAGAAGACTTTTTCATAATACAAGTATAAGTTTACGTTGACGAACATTACTTTTATTCAGATAAACTGATCCTTCCATTACTAAGTTTATAACGTTTTACAATAGTGAAAAGATGTTATTATCGATAGAAGAATAAATTGCTAGTTTTGAAGGAGGATTTATACTAAGAACACAAGTATAAAAAAATTAAAAGATCTCAGAAACAAAGTCAGATTGTAAACTATAAAGATATATAAAATTAAAAGAACGGAGAATAAAAATTTTAATTAAATAAATAAAATTAACTTCCTATTAATGAATGTTATAACACCACCAAAACGGTATGTTTCTATATTTAGTCGGTTCCCATTCGTACATATGGGGGTAGGACTTGGGGGAGGAAGGATAGTGAGACCCAACAGGGTCTTGTGACCGAAACTTACAGGACAAAGTACGTAGCTTGAACGTGACTTGTAGATAAAAAGTGTACTATTATATGTACAAAGTTACGATAAGAGAGTTTGGTGGGGTGGGAGTAGAAGAGGGTGTATCAGGTTTTCAGATAAGAAATGTAGACACAGAGAAAATACCAGAACAGATATCCTAGCAATAAACACAGAAAGATTTAAGGTATATATACGTAATTATATGACATAACCACAAAGAGAAAGACTGAATGGAGTCAGACAAATCATCCGAAGTCAAAATAGGTGGAGTAATCCTGACTGAGTTTCCGTAAAAATAATCGACTCATTATAAGGTGACACATATACATGGTGTCGAAAGAATAAGTAAGCATACGACTACCTGTAGATCCAACGAAGGTACAGAATCGATAACATTTGTCTCGACGTCACTTGTAACCCTATGTACGCAGAGAAAGTTAAGACCACAGGAGTCACCCATACGTGTCGTCACTCTAACGACCCGGTATTCCGTCAAGATAAAGGTCAAAAATTCCTTAGAGGTGTGACAAGAGGTATCACCAACATCGTCAAACGTAAGGGTGGTAGTTACATTCTCCCAAGGGAAAAGAGGTGTGGGAGAGGTCGTAAATAACAAACATCTATAAAAATTACCGTTGGTAAGAATAACCGCTCTATCATGGGTGACATATGTGAAATCAAAAATTTTAATAGAAGATATAGTGTACTAATATATATAAAAACATTATGGGTGTGGACGTATCTTGTTTGTGACTAATCTCTGTCCGTTTCGTTAAGAAAAGTGACCATTTATATGTTCTAGAAATATGATATTGTAAAAATTTCCTAAACATATCTTTACTTGAGGGTCCCAAAGTCGGGACCGGGAGAAGAAATAATACCGAGATTGACCCCTATAGTTACGGAACGTCGTCGGATAAAAATTCATCCGTTTAATTCTTCACAAGATAAAGACATCAAGTCATTCAGTCGGATTTGAATTGGTATATAATTAGGATGAGACTGGACCCCGACTGCTGGATAATTGATTTATATACAGGACAACGAACACTGATTACAGAAAGGAAAAGATAATAAAAATAGTCAGAAAGTTAAATACAAACGACTATGTATGGGGATACTGTCGCTGACTTAATTCGGGAGTGTTTTGTATCTGTATATCCTACGGGACCGAACTCTTCGTTTGTCCTCTCTGATAGGACTTCATAAAAGTCCCGGACTAAGGACGAGAGTCCACTATTTAAACCAATGAGGTCTAGGAGGAGTTGGACCCTGCTCTTACAACTGTCAACTAATAGTTCATTCTGTGACGTACTCTACAGTCAAATACTCGTCGTTCTCTGTCTAGTTCGATTACCTAACCGGAATCTCTCCTTCTTCCTGTCTCTCACAGATATAAACCAATTTATTATTATTGTTGTAACGTTTAACGGAGGATCTGAGGTTTGTGACGAGATTCGTAATTACACAATTAAGTGAGTAAAGAGTGTTTTAACAGGATCTCATCCTCAATAATAAGTGTAAATTACTATTTTTTTTTTTTTGTCTAGGTTTCTTCTAACAATTTCCAGTGTTCGATTATTCACATTATTCACCACCTTAGTCTACTTTACGATCCGTCAGGTCTTTATTGATCTGAAGTCTTCCTCGTCTGATATTTTTACTCTGATGACAACACTCCCCACCTTAAAATCAGTTTGTCTTTGACGTCACCCCTTCGGTCCGGACATACAAGTGTAGTGAAAGGGGGTAGAGACAAGTGGTTCCGGAGACTAGGGGAGACTTGTACCGTTCACTGAAGATGTTAGGATTTGACTCCATCCATTTACTTCACAGTCACCTTGTTATAGACTCATAAACTCTATAAATTTTTTACCTAGTTTACATATGAGACGTCCGTTCTAAAATTACTATTCCATTATATATTTCGTGAATTAACAATTGTAAATTTACTAAATTCACAATTCTATGATATATTTTACAAAGTGACGCGTGTATTTTATTTTTGACCTAATCTTTGACTTAATTAACTTCTAAGTGATTCGTTATTTCACTTAATTCATACTAGTACTTATCAAATTCTTACTCTTTGATCAAGTGTAGACTTAAACTATATTCCGTACGGTATGTATTTTTCGTCAGAAAAAATAATTTCTTTATTATATTATACTCATTTTCATTAAGTATCAAATCACTCACGTTCTCTCCGTAGTTAACCAACTGTATCCCTCGACCAAGTGATGGTACTTCTTTACCATCGTATCATTGTCAACGTTGTGTTCTGACTACTTTAATTTTTGTGTACCTCTAGTCTTCAATTCCCTTTAAATACTTTTAATTACTCGAAAAATAAAAAAAATTAAAACGATACTAAAGAAGAACGAATTTTACTACGTTACTAGTCAAGTCAAGTCAACAAAGACTGAGAAACACAGGGGTACCCGACGTCGTGTGGTCCGAAGGGACAGGTAGTGGTTGAGAGTCTCGAACGAGTTTGAGTACAGGTAGCTCAGTCACTACGGTAGGTTGGTAGAATAGGTGACAGCAGGGGAAGAGGAGGTCGGAAGTGAGAAAGGGTCGTAGTCCCAGAAAAGGTTGCTTAGTCAAGAAGTGTAGTACACTTGTTTCATAACCTCAAAGTCGAATTCGTAGTCAGGAAAGTTACTTATAAGTCCTGGTTAAAGGAAATCCTACCTGACAAACCTCTAGGAAAGTCAGGTTCCCTAAGAGTCAGATAAAGTTGTGGTGTTAAGTTTTCGTAGTCAATTCAAGAGTTAAAAGAAATACCAGGTTACGAGTGTAGGTATGTACTGATGACCTTTTTGGTATCGAAACTGATATGTTTTAAAACACCGTTTCATTACAGTGACGAAAAATTATACGACAGATCCAACCAGTATCGAAAAGAAGGTTCCTCGTTCGTAGAAAATTAAAGTACCGATACCAGTGTAGACGCCACTAAAACCACAGGTTCTTCTATTTCAGACAGTACCAAAGGTAAAAAAGGGGTAGATAAACGGTACTTCACTACCCTGGTCTACGGTACCAGAAGCAGAAAACTTATAACTCAAAATTCGATTGAAGGAGTGAGAGGAGAAAGTCGGAGTAGTTCTCCGTAAACTCAAGGAGAAGTGAAAGACGACATACCCACCAAAGTAAATGTATCGATTCCAATAACTATAGAAAGGTCAGTTAGAACTAAGGTCGAACACAAAGTAGGTAGGGTCGTAAAATGTACTAAATGAGACACATATTCGATTTATTCGTCCCAATTTTATATGTCGGAACTGTATGAGGGTGGGGTTAAACCTTGTTCAGGCAACAAGGTATAGACCGAGATTGACAACGAAGAACTGGACGTTTGTCTAAAGAGTCCTCCGTCCATTTCACAAGACTATAATGGTAGAGAAATTCTTAAAAGGTCAAACAACACTAAGTGTGTTAGTTTTCAAAACCGTAACAGTTATTTCGTCTTCATCTAAAAGAAAAGGACTTTAAGAAAAAAAAAAAAAAAAACTACTACTAGGTTATCTACAACTGTTGTAATAGAGACTAAGACGACGGAAAAGATTAGGTCAAATTTGTAGACCTTCAAGAGCCACGTACAGGACAACTTCGGAGTGAACCTCTTAAAACTCTTAATGAAATGATCGTACACTCTACTCACGTTGACACACCATCAAACTTGTAAGAAACCGTAACGGAAAGAATCCCTGACCTTACTTTTGACTGGAAAAGGTCAGGACACCGGTGACGAATCAAAAGGTTTAAACGACTGTATAGCTCATGTCGTGAAAGTGTCTTAATAGAAGATCCTGATCCTTATCGAGTCGACCTTAAGGTAGTGGAGGTGATCGAAACAAGTATCACTACGAAGGATTCCGGGTGAACTGAAGTGTAAGGTCCTACAGACCGAGATCACTGACTAATATGGTAGTACTAATAGACCCAGTATTTCTTGTAAAAACATATCGAGAAGACACATAAGAACGGTGGAGAAGAATTATAGAAGACGAAGACAATCCCGGTATGTTAAAAACAGGAAATAACGCGGGGAGAAACGTACTTTATAAGGGAACCATAAAGATTAAAAGAACTGCTCTAACTATCAGAAAGGGTAAGATAACAAAAGGAGGTAAAGAAACGTAACTAGGGACTCCTTCCGAAAGAATAGAGAGGAACGATAAGAAACATTGAGACGTAAGTTTACTGAATAGAAAGGAAAAGAAGAAACGGAAATAGAAGAGAAAGAAAAGAGACGATTACATTCCGTAGAAGTCTGTTGGTAAAACGGAAAAACTTAAACAAAAAGAACCCCTACGAGAACCAGTGACGGAGGACGTGTTACATTACTTGAAGACAGGTATTAAGAAGTCCGTGAGACAGATAGTCTAGATTAGGGAACTTAGATAAACAGTGAAGGTGACATATTAACATTCACTACTGTTTCTATCTTCCGTCTTTTATTTAACAGAACTTTGTGTGTGTTTATACAAACTCATTAACCTTTTATATTTCTAACTTTTACCACCCACTATGTTGAATTTAATTTTGTTCTCTTATATAGGATTAAAAAGACTTCTTAACCAACCTTACTCCTCCCGTCTGACCTCGACCCTTCGGTCATGTATGAGTCCTCTAACACTCTTTTCACTTGAGTACCACAGTCACAATTGTGTCACGTACAATACAACCGATCCTTCACTATTTATACGTTGTATCATTTTCATTTTAAATTTCTTAGTCGTCGGTGGACCTTACCCCTGCATTGTCCGTCCTCTCGACTTCCTCTAGTGTTGGCGGCCTCTAGTATCAAGTACCTCGACGTTTCTCAACCTGTACTAACTTCGCTGAATCGTCGTAATCGAAGATACGGTTCCATCAGTGGACTTCTCGACGACGAACCTCCAACTCCACTGTACGTCTCTCTACTCCTTTGACCTCAAGTATTCTGTCTCAGGTCCCTCCTTCCGGGTCGGATCCCTCTTCGGGTCTCTTAATGACGTCTCACAAGGGGAGTTCAGGAGTTCTCTTTGACGTCTCGGCTCACTACACCCCCGACCCCTGGTCACGGGGTATAGGTCCTCCTTGTTGTTATTACAGGTAAGGTGGGTTGGCCTTACTTATTTTGGGGTATTAAATATCTTATAACCCATCTCACGAGTCCTTCAGAGTGGAGTCTTTATCTCTTACTCACCGGGGTCTAAACTGTTACGAAGTGTTGGTGGACTGATTCATATCTTCTTCTTTTCTTCTCTTCCCTCCCCCTCCTCCTTCTTATACCATTTTGTCTTTTTCTGATAGTTATTCCATCTATCTTCGTATATCTATATATCTGACTTGACTTTACTTATATATTGATTCATTTGATTGAAATTTTAATTTTTTTACGATTTTCACTTTGATACTTTTGGAATTAGTATTATTTAAATATCACCGTTATAATATATTTTCTTATTTCTGGTAGTGAAGTATTACTATTACTTCTGTTGAATAGTTGTCTGATACTTTTTGGATTTAAACATACTTTAATTTGAATTTTTGGTTTCCTCATTGAATATTTCGAATTATATAGTATAAAAGAAGGGTAAATAGATAGAGTATATATAGGTAAATAGGATAGACGTATCTATCTATTTATAGGTAAATGGTGTATGTGTGTCGTATGTCTTTCTTTACACGGAGTTATTAAAATATTACTAAATACAGTATCATACAAGAGATGGTATTGTTTTAGTTAAATCCTTGGTTATAGTCTTTTTAAAGGGTTTTAGAAGTTTATAAATCTGATGTTTATGAAGAAAAATTAAATACTCTTCTTATTAGAACTTCATTTAATATTTATTAATCTAATTTACTTTTATTGAGTCATATATGTTTGACGTCATTATGATAAGTCATTCTAAGTTACTTTTGTAACGGAGTCAAGTCAAGTCAGCGAGTCAGAACAGACTGAGAAACACTGGGGTACTTAGCGTCGTGTGGTCCGGAGGGACAGGTAGTGGTTGAGGACCTCAAGTGAGTTTGAGTATAGGTAGTTCAGCCACTACGGCAGGTCGGTAAAGTAGGACAGAAGGTGAAGAGGGAGACGGGAGTTAAGGAGGTTCGTAGTCCCTGAAAAGGTTATAAGTGTACTCCACCGGTTTCATAACCTCAAAGTCGAAATCGTAGTCAGGAAGGTTACTTGTGGGTCTTAACCAGAGGAAATCCTACCTGACCAACCTAGAGGAACGTCAGGTTCCCTGAGAGTTCTTAGAAAAGGTTGTGGTGTCAAGTTTTCGTAGTTAAGAAGCCACGAGTCGAAAGAAGTGTCAGGTTGAGAGTATAGGTATGTACTGGTGACCTTTTTGGTATCGGAACTAATCTGCCTGGAAACCACCGTTTCATTACGGAGACGAAAAATTATACGATAGATTAAGAAGGAAAAGATCAACGAAATCAACATCTCAATCCAATAAATAAACTGAAAAAAGAACAAAGAACTCCATACGGACATAACGATACTTGAAAGGAGAATCGTGACGAAAATATCACAGGGTGTCCAAAACCCAACAACACAAAAGTAAAAGTAAGCAAAGATACGTATAAAACGAAAGAAAAAACTAAAGAAGACACTAAACAACCAATAAGTCTTCAAACAACAAGTTGGAGGTATACAACCTTAAAAATTATCAAAAAGAGGACATTAACTCTAGATTAGAATTACGTAATACCAGTCTTTTCTACGAACCTTACTAAAGCTAAAAAAACTTAAATAGTTCAAATCTAAATACCGGGTCCTACACTAGATAGGACCTCTTCCAAGGTACTCGTGAACTTTTTTTCCACTTTAAGTAACAAAACCCCACTTTACAGGATATCTATAGTTAATCCAGATTGACTAGATTACATAGTAAATTTCAAACGCAAAGAATCAATTAAAAGACAAATCAACTAGACAGGTATCCACACTCACCCCATAATTTCAGAGGGTGATAATAACACAAAAACAACTAAAGGGGAAAGTATGAACAATCGTAAACAGAATGTATAACGCCACGAGGATATAACCCACGTATATATAAATATTAGCAATATAGAAGAAGAACCTAACAAGGAAACTGGTAATACATCACCGGAAGAAACAGAGAAAAGTGTCGGAAACAAAATTTCAGATAAAATAGCCTATACTCATAACGGTGAGGACGAAAGAAAACCAGAGATAAACGCACCATATAGAAAAAGATCGGGAAGTGAAAGTCAGGCATACACAGGGAACAAAACTCCACCCAGAGAACATTCGTCGTATATCTCCCCAGAACAAAAACATAGGTAAACCGGTCAGAAACAGAAAACCAACCCCGCAAGTTGGGTAAATGCAAATTCCATTAATAACTATTTATACTAGGGTAATGGTAAATGAAATAACAAAACCCAAGCCCAAATATGTGGGAAAAGCACAAAGGACGGATCTCTTATAGGAAATCTTAAACAACCTCTCGACCAAACCACCACGACTTAAGAGAGTCGAAAACGAACAGACATTTCGAAAACTAAAGAGGAAGCATAAACTTACTCTAGGAACGACCCATGTCATTAGACCCGACATCCAATAACAGAAAGTAGTGAAATTCATACAGAACGGTAAGGGAGGACCGGACTTCTCAAAGATAACTTTCTAGTCGACAATAGGAATACCCTTAGGGGAACACACAATAAACAACAAAAAGGGAACGACGAAAATGATAAACAAGAAACACAAACTAGAAACAATTAAACTAATTATACACAGAACCCCACAAAGTGGAACCCAAATAGGATAAACCTTGAGAGAGACAAAGAACCTGAACCCACTAATAAAGGAAGGGGTAAAATCCCTTCAAAAGTTGATAATAGAGGAGTTCCTAAAAGAGTACTAGAAAGAAAGACAGAAGAAGTAGACCCTGAGGATATTAAACTTACAACCTCGCAAAGTATAACAGGACTTCCAGAGACTCTAGCAGGAGCAAAGAAAATTAAGTAAAAAGAACAAAGGAGAGACTAAGTAAATAAAGATGGTAGGGTCTCAATCATCTTCCTTTCTTTAGAATTTTTAATCCCGTCTTTATTTACGTTTTCTTTGTTTTCTCTAGTATCGTTTTTAGTTGTTTCGGTNTTAACTGTTTGGTAATCGGTCTGAGTAGTTCTTCGTTTCTCTCTTTTTAGTTTAGTTATTTTAATCTTTACTTTTACCTCTCTAGTATTGTCTGTTGTGTCTTTATGTTTCCTAGGATTCTCTGATGATAGTCGTTAACATACGGTTATTTTACCTGTTGCACCTTCTTTACCTGTTTAAGAATCTTTTCATGTTATAAGGTTTTGACTTGGTCCTTCTTTATCTTTTAGAATTGTCTGGGTAGTGTTCGTGCCTTTACCTTTGACATTAGTCTTTAGAAGGTCGTTTGTTTTCGGGTCCAGGTGTGCCGAAGTGTCGACTTAATATGGTTTTTAAAGCTCTTCTCGATTGTGGATAGGCGGAGTTTGAGAAGGTCTTTTAACGTCTCCTTCCATTTGAAGGTTTGAGTAAGATACTCCGGTGGTAGTGGGATTATGGTTTTGGACTGTTTCTACAGTGTTTTTTTCTTTTGATGTCCGGTTATAGTGACTCCTTGTATCTACGTTTTTAGGAGTTGTTTTAAGATCGTTAGTCTTAGGTTGTCGTATAATTTTTCTAGTATGTGGTACTGGTTCACCCGAAATAGGGTCCCTACGTTCCTAAGAAGTTATAGGCGTTTAGTTAGTTACGTTAAGTGGTGTAATTGTTTAACTTTTTATGTTTGGTATACTAATAGAGTTATCTACGTCTCTTCCGGAAACTGTTTTAAGTTGTAGGTAAATACTATTTTTGAGAGGTCTTTCGTCCTTATCTTCCTTGTATGGAGTTGTATTATTTTCGATATATACTGTTAGGGTGTCGTTTGTAATAGGAGTTACCACTTGTTAACTTTCGTAAAGGGGATTTCAGTCCTTGTTCTGTTCCCACAGGTGCAAGTGACGATGATAAGTTGTATCAAGACCTTCAAAACCGGTGTCTTTAGTCTCGTCTTTTTCTTTATTTTCCTTAGGTTCAACCTTTTCTTCTTCATTTTGAGAATGACAAACGTCTACTGTACTAGGAGATGTACCTTTTGGGATTTCTGAGGTGGTCTTTTAATGATCTCGATTAGTTACTTATATCATTTCAACGTCCTATATTTTAGTTGTGTGTCTTTAGGGAACGTAAGGATATGTGCTTATTACTCTTTCATCTTTTTCTTTAATTCCTTTGTTAAGGTAAGTGGTAACGTTGCTTTTCTTATTTTATGAATCCTTATATAGATGGATTTCTTTGATTTCTGGATATATATCTTTTGATATTTTGTGACTACTTTCTTTAGTTTCTCCTGTGATTATCTACCTCTTTATATCGTACAAGTACCTAGTCTTATTAGTTATATCACTTTTACTCATTTGATGGGTTTCGTTAGATGTTTAAGTTACGTTAGGGATAGTTCGATGGTCGGTGTAAAAAGTGTCTTGATCTTGTTTATTAAAGTTCTAAACATACCTTTATGTTTTTTGGAGCTTATCGGTTTCGTTAGAACTCTTTCTTCTTACCTTGACCTCCTTAGTTGAACGGACTGAAGTCCTAGATGATGTTTCGGTGTCAGTAGTTCTGTCATACCATGTCCGTGTTTCTGTCTGTATATCTAGTCACCTTGTTTTATCTTTCGGGTCTCTATTTAGGTGTGTGGATACCTGTGGAATAGAAACTGTTTCCTCCGTTCTTATATTTTACCTCATTTCCGTTGGAGAAATTGTTCACCACGACCCTTTTGACCAGTTGGTGAACATTTTCTTACTTTGATCTAGTGAAAGATTGTGGTATGTGTTTTTATTTGAGTTTTACCTAATTTCTAGATTTACATTCTAGTCTTTGATATTTTGAGGATCTCCTCTTGTATCCGTTTTGTGAGAGGCTGTATTTAGTGTCGTCCTAGGAGATACTAGGTGGAAGGGCTTAAGACCTTTATTTTCGTTTTTATTTGTTTACCCTAGATTAATTTTAATTTTCGAAGACGTGTTGTTTCCTTTTATATTCGTTCCACTTTTCTGTCGGAAGACTTACCCTCTTTTATTATCGTTTACTTCGTTGACTGTTTGTTGATTAGAGTTTTTATATGTTCGTTGAATACGTCGAGTTAAGGTCTTTTTATTTGCTGGGTTAGTTTTTTACCCGGTTTCTTGATTTATCTGTAAAGAGGTTTCTTCTGTATGTCTACCGATTGTTTGTGTACTTTTCTACGAGTTGTAGTGAGTAATAATCTCTTTACTTTAGTTCTGGTGTTACTCTATGGTAAAGTGTGGTCAGTCTTACCGACGCCTAGGTTTTTAGACGTTCGTTATTTACGACCTCTCCCACACCTCTTTTCCCTTGGGAGGATGTGACAACCACCCTTACGTTTGATCATGTCGGTGATACCTCTTGTCACACCTCTAAGGAATTTTTTAACGTTTATCTTGATGGAATACTGGGTCGTTAGGGTGACGACCCGTATGTGTGGCTCCTTTGGTCTTAACTTTCTCTGTGTACATGGGGTTACAAGTAGCGTCGTGACAAATATTATCGGTCCTGTACCTTTGTTGGATCTACAGGTAGTCGTCTACTTACCTATTCTTTCGACACCATGTATATGTGTTACCTCATAATGAGTCGGCAATTTTTCTTAAGTAAACTTAGTCAAGACTACTCTACCTACTTTGACCTCGGCTAATATGTCTCACTTCATTCGGTCTTTCTTTTTGTGGTTATGTCATATGATTGTGTATATATACCTTAAATCCTTCTACCGTTACTGCTGGGACATACGTTCTGTCCTTTTTTCTGTGTCTACACATATTGCCTGAAAACCTGAGTCTCCCTCTCCCTCTCCCACCCTACTAAACCCTCTTACCGTAAGATTGTACATATGATAGTACATTCTTAACTTAGCGGTCAGATACAGACTGCGTCCTATGTCGTACGAACCCCGACCACGTACCCCTACTGGGTCTCTCTACAATACCCCTCCCTCCACCCTCCGCCCAAGTACAAACCCTTACGTACATTCTTAATTTCTAAAATTTTAATTTTTTTTATTATTTTATTTTTATATTTTATTTCTTTTTTTTATACGATAGATCCAACCAGTATTGAAAAGAAGGTTCCTTATTCGCAGAAAATTAAAGTACCGACGTTAGTGGTAGACGTCACTAAAACCTCGGGTCTTTTTATTTCAGACTGTGACAAAGGTGACAAAGGGGTAGATATAGGGTACTTCAATACCCTGGTCTACGGTACTATAAGCAAAAGACTTACAACTCGAAATTCGGTTGAAAAAGTGAGAGGAGAAAGTGGAAGTAGTTCTCCGAGAAATCAAGAAGAAATGAAAGACGGTATTCCCAGAACAGTAGACGTATAGACTCCAATAAATATAAACAGGGTCATTAGAACTAAGGTCGAACACGAAGTAGGTGGGGTCGCAAAGAGTACTACATGAGATGTGTCTTCAATTTATTCGTACCACTACTATATGGCGGAACTGCTGAGGACAAGGATAAACTTTGGTCAGACAACAAGGTACAGGTCAAGATTGACAACGAAGGACTGGATGTATATCGAAAGAGTTCTCTTTCCAGTCCACCAGACCATAAGGGTAGAGAGAGTCCTAAAGGGTTTCAAATAACACTAGGTGTGTCAGTTTCCGAAACTGTATCGTTCTTTCGTCTTTATCTACAAAAAGACCTTGAGAGAACGAAAAAGGTGCTAGGTCGTCTACAACCGTTAAACTAGAGATCAAGGAGACGGAAAAGATTTTGGTTGAACTTGTAGACCTTCAAGTGCGAAGTACATAACGACTTCTGACCGAACCTCTTAAAACTCGTAATGAAATGATCACACACTCTATTCACGTTAACACACCGTCAAACTCTTAAGAAACCGTAACGGAAAGAAACCCTAACCTTACTTTTGACTTGAAAAGGTCAGACACCGGTGACGACTCAAAAGGTTTAAACGACCGTATAACTGACGTCGTAAAAGTATCGGAGTACAAAGTCCTAAACTTTATCGAGTTGACCTTAAGGTAGTGGAGGTGATCGAAATAAGCGTTAATATGAAAGATTCAGGGTGAACTGTAGTGTAAGATCCTACAGACCGAGATCTATTCACTAGAGTGGAAGCACTAATAGACCCAGCACTTCGAAAAAAAAAAACATGTCAAGAAGACACATAAGAACGGTGGTGAAGAACAATAGAAGACGAATACAATTCAGGTATGTTAAAGACAGGAAACAACTGGGGTAGAAACGTACTTCAAAAGGGAACCATAGACATTAACAGAACTTGTCTATCGATCAGAAAGGGTAAGACAACAAAAGGAGATAAAGAAACGTGATTAGTGACTCCTTCCGAAAGAATAGAGAGGAACGATAACAAACCTTGAGATGTGATGGTGTACGGGCTTCACTCTCCTCCGCCGGCTCTTCTCGATGGGGTGCAGATTCCTCGTCGTCGACGTGTCCGCGTCCTTCCGACTCTCCTCGATGAGGTGCAAGTCCCAGTCCTTTCCACCGGCACTACTCTATGGGACACAGGTTCCATTCCTCTTCGTCGACATGAAACGACCTCGTCGACACTCCTCTATGGGGTACAGGTTCCATTCTCTTTGGGTGCATTCTGTTATCCACTACGCTCTCCCGTGGTTTGTCGTCTGTGTGACTTTGGTATTAGTGTTTTTTGATCGGTTACATTAGTGTACCTGGTGTCGGAACAGATTGAGTTACTTTGATTCGGTACGGTACACCCCGGTGGGTTCTGTCCTCCCAGTACCACCTCTATAGACTGTCTTACACCAGGGGACCTCTTCTCTTACCATTTGGCGAAGTCATAAGAACGGAACTCTTGGGATACTTGTCAAACTTTTCCTTTTTACTATCCTATGACTTTCCCCTTGAGGAGTCTATATCCGTTGGTTATACGATGACCTCTAGTCACCTCTTTATTGAGGTCTTTCTTACTTCCCTACCTCGGTTTCGTTTTTGCTATGGGTCGACACCTACACTGACCACTATCTTCGTTCCAGACTACGACGTTTCTCGTTACAACGTATCCTTGGACCTTACAGTCCAGGTACTTAGTTCCGTTTAACCTTCACCAGTTTGTTCTCTACCGTTCTCACTTGCAGCTGTAAGATCCTTAGTCCCTTGATTTTACCTAACCTTACTCAATTAAATTGAGTCTACTGGTAATATAGATGATGAGACCCGTCCTTAAGGAGTCTTCTTTACCTCATCGGTAGTACCAGTTGTTTTCTCAGACTTTACGTCATGAACCCACGTTAGAGTTTTTACTGTCTTACTAGAGACAAGCAAAGGTTCCAGTTGGTAAGTTATAGTGTCATTAGGTTCGGATAACGGGTTGGTCATTGAAAATTCTTCGACTTCAACTTGACAAGATACTTCTGAATGTTCTGGAAAATCTTGATTGTGTGTTTTTCAACAGGAAAAGTAATATCCCCTGACCTTACGTTTTCATCCTTCAGTTCTTTGTGGACCTCATTGTCCATTTAGACCGGAACCTTATGTCTTACTTCGTCCTGTTTCTGATTATCTCAAAACGGTTCTCTTGCGTGACCAGTATCGTTTGTGGGAGAAGGTTGTTGTGTTCTCTTCTGAGAAGTATACCTGTAGTGGTCTACCAGTTGTGGCTTTAATCTAACTAATATAAGAAACGTCAATTTCTGCCTCTTCGAGATATGTCAGTTGTTTTTGTTCTGGCCCTCGACTGACAGTGATTCTAGTACTTGAGGAATAACCGTTTAAGTCCGAATTTAACTTCGTTCATCCCTTTTGGTGATCTAGTAAGTCCATACCGAATTTATTTTAGGGAATACTAATATGTCACCTTCACTGTTTATCTACATTCCCTGATCTAGACTATCTGTCTCACACACTACTTGATACCTACCTCCAAACACTGTCCTCTGTCCCTAGTTCTGGTAGGGGTACCTTTTCTTTACGTCTTTTCGTTTTTCCGACAGACTCCTCCGGAATATTTATCGAGACTTTTCTTCTTTTCACTTTTCGTTTCTTATTTTCCTTTCTATATTCGTAGACTTACGTCTCAAGATTTCTTATGGTTCCTCTCTATGCTTTTATAACGAATCATCATATATACAAATTACAAATATAAACTAGTTTATTTGACATTTTAGTTATTTTACTTTTGAAACTTATGTGTGAAGGGTTTTTTTCCATGTTGTTCACCGGTTATTTGTATAATTTTACAAGTTGAAGTGAACAATAGTCCTTTACTTTCAAATGTATTTTATGATGATGGGAAAGTAATTTTACCGATTCTAAATTCTTCTACTGTTATAGCACACAACTATTACTAAACCTTGTGAATCTTGTCGTTCCTCTCCATTCTTTCGGAAAGAAAGAATCACTAGTTACGTGTCTTTGTCTCCTTTTGTTATCTTACCCTTTCTGATCTCTAGAGAAGTTCTATTAATCTCTATGGTTCCCTTGTAAAGTAAGTTTCTACCCGAGTAACGGTAGAAGGATTTAAGGTATATATACACAATCATATGACATAACCACAAATAGAAAGACCGAATGAAGTGAGACATATTAGCCGAGGTCAAAGTAGGTAGAGTAGTCTTGACTAAGTTTACTTAAGAAAAATTACCGACTCATTATGAGGTAACACATATACATGGTGTCGAAAGAATAGGTAAGTAGACGACTACCTGTAGATCCAACAAAGGTACAGGACCGATAATATTATGGGGACCCTCCCCCCCAAGTACAAACCCTTGCGTACATTCTTAATTTCTAAAATTTTAAATTTTTTATTTTTTTGATTTTTTTATTTATTTATTTTGAACCCTCTTCTCTCTTGTAAAGAAAGAACGGGTGTCCTCTTATTTTTTGTTTTGTTTTGTTTTTACCCGAGTTGTTTCTTGTCTTTATAATACATGGATTGTCTTCGTCTTCTATAATTTTTTTATTTCCACCGTTCTTATGTGTCTTCTTGATATATTTTTTCTAGAAGTGTTAGGTCTATTAGTGATACCACACTAGTGAGTATGAGTGGATCTTGGTCTATAGGACCTTATACTTCAGTTCACCCGGAATCTTTCGTAATAATACTTGTTTCGATCACCTCCACTATCTTAAGGTCAACTCGATAAAGTTTAGGATTTTCCACTACGACATTTTCACGACGTGAGTTATACTGTCGTTTAAACTTTTTGAGTCGTCACCGGTGTGCTGACCCTTTTCTAGTTAAAAGTAAGGTTAGGGTGTCTTTCCGTTACGGTTTCTTACGAGTTTGATGGCGTGTTAACGTGAGTAGAGTGTGTGATCATTTCATTACGAGTTTTAAGAGGTTCGATCCGAAGTTGTTACCCACTTGGCACTTGAAGGTCTACAAGTTCGACCAAGATCTTTTCCGTCTCCTTGATCTCTAGTTTAACGGTTGTAGACGACCTGGTTGCTTTTTGGTTCTCTCAAGGTCTTTTGTAGATAAAGACTAAACAACTGATACGGTTTCGGAAACTGACACACCTAGTGTTATTTAGCACCTTTTAAGACTTCTCCTACCCTTATGGTCTGGTGGATCGGACGGAGAACTCTTTGGATATACGTCCAGTCCTTCGTTGTCAATCTTGACCTGTACTTTGTTGTCCGACCAAGGTTTATTCTCCTCATACAGTTCCGACATATAACAGTGGGACGAATAAATTGAAGATACGTCTCATTACCTACTTCGTGTTCGACCTTAGTTCTAAAGGTCCTCTTTATAGTTATCGAAGTATACACGTTTACTGCCGTGGGAATACCGTCTTTCACTTCTTCTTGATTTCTCGGAGAACTCCTTTCACTTTCTCCTATCACTTTTTCAACCGAATTTCGAGTTGTAAGTCTTTTACTTCTAGTACCGTAGGCCAGGGTAGTGAAGTACCGTTTATCTACCCTTTTGTAACCTTTGTCACAGTCTGACATAAAAAGACCCGAGGTCTTAGTGACGTCAACCACTAAAGTCGCTACTTTAATTTTCTGAGAATGAGGTTCATTCTCATGGAACTGTCATATAATATATGGACGACGAATGATGACGACGACAGTTCAGCGGAGTCATCAAAGACTGAGAATCGCTGGGGTACCAGACGTCGGATGGTCCGAGGAGGCTGGGACCCTGGAAGGTCCGTTCTCATGACCTCACCCCACGGTAAAGGAAGAGGTTATAATATATGGATCTGTCATATACTATTTCCTCGCTGTAATGAAACAGTTCTTTCCAAACAGATCAGTTCCGATACCAAAAAGGTCACCAGTACATACTACAATATCAACTTTATATTTCTTACGAGTCACCGCTACTTAACTACGAAAACTTGACACCACAACCTCTTCTGAGAAATGTCAGGGAACCTGTCGTTCCTCTAGTTTGGTCAGGTGGGATTTCTTCTGGTCAGGACTCAGAAGTAACCTTCCTGACTACAACTTCGACTTTGAGGTTAAGAAACCGGTGGACTACGCTTCTCGACAGAGTAACCTTTTCGGGGACTACGAACCTTTCTAACTTCCGTCCTCCTCTTCCCCTGCTACCTCCTACTCTACCAACCTAACGTAGTGGCTGAGTTACCTGTACCCAAACCCACCTGAGGCCCTCAACTACTACCTGTCCCTCCGGACCGTACGACGTCAAGTACCCCAGTGTCTCAGCCTGTGTTGACTCGTTGACTTGACTTGACTTCTTATGTATTGACCGTCCTTCCAATTTAACATGTTTAGTGAAATAATTTACGAGACAGTTAAAGAATGTTTCACTTGTTATAAAATACTCTTTAAGAATGTCCTTATATAGGATATCTTTACTTTTATGTACAGTTGTATTCCCAGACAAATACCTAGAGTATGGTCGAAATAAGTATTAATGTTTTGTGACCTCGATTAGGCTCGTAGAATGTTCACTCACCCATTGGTTTGACACCACAATTCTTCATTTTCGGTTCTTTTATCATTCTTATGAATACTGAACTTGTTTAAACTGTATTATGGACATCCTGTGTCTCTGGTTATCATTCTTAAGTGTTTGAAACATTCTTATGTACTTTAGAATGGTTTTTTGGTATTCGATTTATCATTCAATGGGTTTTACTTAAAGTGTTCTAACCTAATTAAGTGACACACAAGTAAAAATAAAAGAAAAATAAAGAGGTCGAAATAACTCAATATTTATAGTACATTAAAACACCTTCTATTTCTACATTACTAAACTATTTACATATAAAACGAGTGTTAATTTTGTTATCGTAATCACTTATGTAGAGAACGGAGTGTATTAATAAACAAGACACAATATTATTTTTGTAAAGGTAAATCAGAGTCGTTAAAATTTAACATTTAATTGGTATGTCATAATTGATATCAGTATACATGTAATCTATGGGTCTTGAAAGTAGAATATTGACCTGCAAAAAGGAAAACTGGTTATAGAGGATTAAAAAGGATGCGGAAGGATTTGGGGTGGTGGTAAGATCAGAGGAAAAGATACTTAAACCCAAAAGAAGTTAAGATGTACATTTACAGTAAAATGTGGTAAATAGTAAGAGACAGACTGAATACAGTCAATCGTATTATTGGAGTTCCAGGTAGGTACAACGGGTTTACCGTCCTAAAGGATGGATTTTTCCTACTTATTATAAGGTAATATATATAAAATTATATATTAAACTTACACAAAATATAAATTCTTCTCTAAGGTGTAGAACCGTACACACTTATTACGACTTTACTTCTACCTCTCCGTCTATAGAAAAGTTATAAGATAAAAAAAGGAAAACTAAATATGGTTTTTCACCTTAATGACCCAGTATACTATCGAGATAAAAATTATAATAAAAAAAAATTAAAATAAAAAATTTAAAATTTTAGAAATTAAGAATGTACGCAAGGGTTTGTACTTGGGGGGAGGGTGGAGGGAGGGGTGTTGTAGAGAGACCCAGTAGGGGTACGTGGTCGGGGTTCGTTCGACGTGGGATGCAGTCTGTACCTGACCGCTAAGTTAAGAATGTACTGTCATATGTACAATCTTAAGGGTAAGAGGGTTTAGTAGGGTGGGAGAGGGAGAGGGAGACTCAGGTTTTCAGGCAATATGTGTAGACACAGAAAAAAGGACAGAACGTATGTCCCAGCAGTAACGGTAGAAGGATTTAAGGTATATATACACAATCATATGACATAACCAAAAAAAGAAAGACCGAATGAAGTGAGACATATTAACCGAGGTCAAAGTAGGTAGAGTAGTCTTGACTAAGTTTACTTAAGAAAAATTGCCGACTCATTATGAGGTAACACATATACATGGTGACGAAAGAATGGGTAACTAGACGACTACCTGTAGATCCAACAAAGGTACAGGACCGATAATATTTGTCACGACGCTACTTGTAACCCCATGTACACAGAGAAAGTTAAGACCAAAGGAGCCACACATACGGGTCGTCACCCTAACGACCCAGTATTCCATCAAGATAAACGTTAAAAAATTCCTTAGAGGTGTGACAAGAGGTATCACCGACATGATCAAACGTAAGGGTGGTTGTCACATCCTCCCAAGGGAAAAGAGGTGTGGGAGAGGTCGTAAATAACGAACGTCTAAAAACCTAGCGTCGGTAAGACTGACCACACTTCACCATGGAGTAACACCAAAACTAAACGTAAAGAGATTATTACTCACTACAACTCGTATAAAAGTACACAAACAATCGGAAGGCATACAGAAGAAACCTCTTTACAGATAAATCAAGAAACCGGGTAAAAAACTAACCCAGCAAATAAAAAGACCTTAACTCGACGTACTCAACGAACATATAAAAACTCTAATCAACAAACAGTCAACGAAGTAAACGATACTAAAAGAGGGTAAGGCTTCCGACAGAAAAGTGGAACGAATATAAAAGGAAACAACACGTCTTCGAAAATTAAAATTAATCTAGGGTAAACAAATAAAAACGAAAATAAAGGTCTTAAGCCCCTCCACCTAGTATCTCCTAGGACGACACTAAATACAGCCTCTCACAAAACGGATACAAGAGGAGATCCTCAAAATATCAAAGACTGGAATATAAATCTAGAAATTAGGTAAAACTCAAATAAAAACACATACCACAATCTTTCACTTATCGAGATAAAAATTACAAAACTACTTGGAGGTAAGACAAAGGGTATCACCTACGTGGTTCAATGTAAGGGTAGTTGTCACCTGTTCTCAAAGGAAATAAGTGCGTGAGTGGTTGTGACTAACTTTGTAACAACACCCAATTTAAGTAAAGTGAACGGAAGTGATTAGTTTCAAAATTCTGAACGTACAGAAGGTTCAACGTACCTCGGATTTGTTATTCCAGAAAAGACTCAATAAAAGGTCCTTGAATCTCCGTTGAACTCCATAGATCGAACTCCATTTGGTCAATTTTGAGATACTCTGGTGGGTGGGAGGTTGACCCTCACGTGAGGTCCTGGAAAACTTCTACCACCGGATAACGAAAGAGTGTGGACCCGTCTTACTTCTAGTGGTGTGGACAAAGGTTAGGGACAAGGGGTCTGAAGGGTGTGAAGGGAGAGTGTGGTGGGATGAATAAATAGTAGGGTATTACGTGACTCAGAGAACCGAAGTCCTCCGTCGAGACTCTAGACAGGAGGTTAGAGGATCAATTGACGGAACGTCTTCTCACACGAGAAACAACGTTTGGAACCACAGAGTCGTAAAACCAAACACCTCTCAATCCGTTGTTTGGACTAAGTGTTTGTAAACAACAAAAAATCATTATCAGTACCACTGTCTCCCGAAGGGACCATCGCTTCTACCATTTCTTAGGTGGACGTCACGTCTTCTGGACCCAAGTTAGGGACCCAACCTTTCTAGGAGACCTCTTCCTTTACCGATACGTGAGGTGATAAGGACGGACCTTTTAAGGTACGTGTCTCCTCTAACCATCCGATGTCAGGTACCTCCGTGTTTCTCAACCTGTACTGATTTACTGATTGTGTGTGTGCGTGTAAGACTATCTACATTCTATTACAGAGTGACACCAAAACCAACCGTGATACGACTATTACTTACTACAACTCGTAGAGAAGTATATGGACAACCGGTGTACGGACATGGACATAGAAGAAACTTCTTTTACAGATAAATTTCGGAGAAAGGTGGAAAATTTGTATAAAAAAAACTTTTAATTAACGTACTCAAGTTATATATAACCCCCGGGACGTAGAACCTATTCGATCCTACCTTGACCTGGGACCAAAAGTACCGGTCCTGACTTCAGTCGTCTGGACGAAGACCTCCACACCTACCTACACAGATGACAGTCCGGGAACCCACCCAACCTTCCGAAAAACTGGTACTGACCTCGTCGACCTGGTATCATATCACGAACAGTCCCAGAGGACTCCCCGTACATACTCTCAGAAGGTGACTCAGGAACACAACCGTCCTGACGGGTACCTGAACTGAACTCCCTCGTCATCGGACAATATCCCAGGAAAGTCCTAGGGGTACTACGTCCATTCTCGTAGAGGCCAGTTCATGGGTTCGGTCCTCCTGAGAAGGGTCTGACACCGTCTCTAACCGATCTTGTGTCAATGTCCTTGAAAGGTCTTTATACATGTATGTAAGTGGCTTTCTGTTCGTTTTTTTTTTTACCATTATCTCCTTTTTTAAAATTATGGGAGTTCTACTTAAGGGGTTTACAGGTAGTTCTTCCCTTGAACCATATAAATTTATTACGTTACAATATGTCGTTATTATTACTAATTAGTTAACGATGTGTTTTATACTTCTTGTAAATTTATGTATAATCTTCGTATTATAACATTTATATTTGTATTCTTTGTTCTATATTGTTAATAGACTGAATTAAAATATTCAAAAATTTTGAACGTTTGACGAGATATTACAATCTTTTTTCCATACTACGAATCGAAACTTTTAAATCAGCTCTGCCCTTCTATTTAAATTTTTCTAAACAGACTCTAAGGTAATATCACTACTACAAATGGGATCTACAACCAAAGTGTACACACAAGTCAAACATTTTTGCATAAAGAAGTATGTAATTCTAAACATTTATAAAAAGATCCATCTAATATGGAGTCATTTTAAATTTTATATTTTGTTAGTAATTGTTGACACTTTAATAAACATAGAGGATTGTTCCGACCGTAAAATAAATTATATACTTTGCAATAGATACTTATGTATTTTATGAGAGTTATAGAAAAATGGTAGTGGTCAACTGTGCTTGTATCAAGTGTCTCTTCCTTTTACTTTTACAACATATTTATGACTTAGAGAAAGTACTATTTTAGTAAATACAGTATTATATTATTTGTGTTTAAGTTTATTATGACTACATTAACAAGTAGATATTAATTTAATCGTTTCTAGGTTATCGAACTGTTGTGTGACAGAAGTACTTTCAAACTTCTTTGTCCTTGAACTATGTAATGACCATAGTCATTATGGTATTTTGTCATTATCGTCCTACCTAGTAATAACTTTACCGAGTCTAGATCTGTGACTGTTGTGGTTCACGAAAGTTCATACAACAACAAAAAGTCAACGATTCAGTACAAACTGAGAAACGTTGGGGTACCTGACGTTATACGGTCCGAAGGGACAGAGAGTGATAGAGGGTCTCTGACGAATTCAAGTCCAGGTAACTCAACCACTACGATGGATTGGTAGAGTAGGGGACAGCGGTGGAAGGAAAAGTCTTTTGGAGGAAATAACGACTTGTTTTGTGCTTTACCATTTTGAGAACCTTCTATCAAACCACCAAAGAATGTTTTGATTTACGTGAGAATAATTCGCTAGTATAAAGAACTATAAATGGGTACCTTAACTTTTGAATTCAGGTGTGCTTTTTGATGTGTGACTAAAAAATAGCCAAAATAAGTATTAACTGTTTTAAATATTCGTTGTTTCTATAGGAAGACCAACTTACCTATTTGGTGTTATTTTGGTCTGTTATTTTACAATAAGTCGTGATGTTCCTTACTTAATAGTTCAAGAATATATTCTCAGTACCTCCTTTGAATCTACGTATAATAATCCACTTTCTTGGGTCAGACTTTTCCGATGGATGAGGTACTAAGGTTGATATACTGTAGAACCTTTCTCGTTTCGAGACCTGTGTCGTCCTACTAGTCGACAGCGGTCCTCAACCCACCTCCCTACTAATCCGGTTCGTGTCTCCTAAAAATTCCGTCACGTTTATGATATGCTATGATATTACTACCGAAGTACAATAATGTGTAAACGGGTTTAGGTATTTCACATGTTATGTTTACCACTTGGTATTACATTTGACACTTGGAACCCACTAATACTACATAGTTACATCCAAGTAGTTAACGCTGTTTCCATCTTGAGACTACCTATACTACTATTACTCCCTCCAGTACGTACACACTCCTGTTCTCCACATACCCTTTGGACACAAGGAAGGAGAGTTAAAACGACACTTGGATTTTGTGAAGATTTTTTATTTTATAATTTTTTTCTTTTCTTTATCTTCGATAAAACCTTTATAGAGAGTTATAAAATTCATAAAAGACGACTATCCTTTAATGGAATCTCTACACAAGTATATACATTTTTACTTAAGTGAATGAGACAATATAATTATTCTATAACTTTTGTAGAACTTACACGTAGTCTTACACACACCACTGGTGGTCATTACAAAAAGAGAACCAGTGTGATGAAAAAATATCAGGGATAATAATTTACCCCGCGTACTGACTCAACACACCCAATTGTCTCACACCCTTCTCCACTACATGACCTAAGGATTTGGGAGGTGGGGAGACAGATACGTCTCCATAAATTTTATGTAACGGACCCCGAAGACCAAGTTCTACCGTCTCATCTTCCTGTATACACGTAGAGGAGGACATTTTCGTGATTTTAGTGTTGATCGACAACTTGGTAACTGTCCTATGACCTTAGATAGTTTTTTTTTATATGGAGTACAGGTTTCTGTTCTTATTCGGTGTCACTCTACCTTCCTCCCTGTGTTAGTATTATTTTAGTTTAGGGTATGGGTGACCCACCCACTACGTGTCGGACCTCTTGTTATTATGGTTTCTTAAAGAGGGTGACAACACTTCCAAGACTTGGAGTGCAGTCCGATAGGTCGGACTCCTAGACTGTTTTCCTGACCCTTCGGGTTCCCTTAGGCTGGAACTTCCGGTCGTCCTAAAATAACGTTCTGAAACTGTCCTGATCCCTTCCTCTCTAAGGACAGAACCTCCTGTGTTTGTTTTGAAACGTGTGTAGTTCTGAGTCTCCTTTCCTCGTCACTGAGGCGTCCACTGACTTGGTTTTGATGGAGGATCCGGACCTCCTAGAGGAGACCTCCGTACTCATTCAGTCGTTCCCGAGTGGTGTCCCTGTCCCGTGACCGTCGCGGTGAGACCCTTCCTGGGGGAACCTCATTTGGGAAAACCTCAAACGGTAATTGGACTGATATCGTGGGTATCTGGACTTGCGACCCAGTGGACTCCGGTTTTTCGATGGTCCTGTCCTCGTGCTAGGGTGAGTAGTCGTCTATTAACCTAATTTCGAAATGACCCGTTCCGGGATGGGTGGTTTCGTTCTGGGTCAGAAAGGGTGGTGGTCAAGGAGGGTAGTGTGAACGTGTTTGGAGAATCGGAGGATGTAGTCTCCCGTTTGTCTTCTTCGTTCTTCTTGGTGTCAAGGTGTCACTGATTTTGTTTTTGTAATGTCTTTTAATTAGTGGTACGTTTTCATCTTTCAACACAGGGTCTGCTTCCCTGTTCTATTTCGGGGGGTTTTTGTTGCTTTACATTACTTTATTCGTTGGAAGTTCTTTTTCTTAAGTCTTATTACTATATCTTCTACTAAGTCCTAGAACCATTTCTTACCTCCTTTTTTAACTCTTCTACGTTCTTTATAAATGGTTTCTGTATCTTTTTGATTTCTTATTTGTTCTTCTTTACTTATTATGTGATCTTCCTTAGGTTTGTCTTATTGACTCCATCTTCTTTTCTATTTACTGGACCTCCTGTCTTACCACCTTGAGTGACGATGTCTTGTCTTATGACTTGTTTCTTACTTTTCTTTACTTTCGGATTCTATGGAGACCTTGTTGTAATTTACGTACTTGTAAGTGTAATATCCCCAGGGTATTCCTGTTCTCTCTTTTCTGGACCCTTTTATAAATTCCTCTATTGTCGATTTTTTAAGGAATTGTACCCTTTCCTTTATTAGTCGGTTCGGGTCTTTAGGTCTCTCCGGGTCCGTCCTATTTAGGTTCCTTCTTATAAGACTCTGTGTATCATTAGTTTGACTGTTTTTAATTTTTCTGTCTCTATTTGATAACTTTCGTTGTTCCGAGGTTTCTCCCTACCATACGCCTCCCTCCGTCCTCCCCCCAAGTCCTACCCCTTGTGCACATGTGGGTACCACCTAAGTACAACTACATACCGTTTTGGTTATGTTATAACATTTCATTAACCGGAGGTTAATTGTATTTATATAAATATAATTTTTTTTTTCGTTGTTTTTACTGTTTATGGTATGTTCCCTTGAGGGTAGTCCGATGGTCGACTAAAGAGTTGTCTTTGAGATGTTCGGTCTTCCCTTACCGTACGATATAACTCTCACTACTTTCCCTTCTTTGACATTGGTTCTTATGAGATGGGTCGTTCTGAGAGTAAGTCTAAACCACCTCTTTAGTTTTCGAAATACCTGTTCGTTTTTTATTCTATTAAGAAATTCCTTGTCTTAAGAGATCTTAAGAGACTTTCTTGGAGGTATGATAAAAGGTTTTGCCTACATAGTCAAATGTAAAGGTGGTCGTCTCGTTCTCCAAAGGAAAAATGGGTGTAGTAGAGGTCGTAAATAATAAACATCTAAAAAAAAAAATTATTACCGGTAGCACTGACATACTCCACTATTGAGCAACGTCAAAACTAAAGGTAAAGAGATTATTACTCGTATTATTATGACACTTTCACGACGTGAGTAATACGGTCGTTCAAACCTTTTGAGTCGTCACCGGTGTCCTGACCTTTTCCAGTCAAAAGAAGGTTAAGGATTCTTTCCGTTACGTTTCCTTACAAGTTTGATGGCGTGTTAACGTGAGTAGAGTGTACGATCATTTCATTACGAGTTTTAAGAGGTTCGGTCTGAAGTGGTTATGCACTTGGTACTTGAGGGACTACAAGTTCGACCAAAATCTTTTCCGTCTCCTTGGTCTCTAGTTTAACGGTTGTAGGCGACCTAGTACCTTTTTTTTTCTCTCAAGGTCTTTTTGTAGATAAAGACGAAATAACTGATACGGTGTCGGAAACTGACACACCTAGTGTTATTCGACACCTTTTAAGACTTTCTCTACCATTATGGTCTGGTGGATTGGATGGAGAACTCTTTGGACATACGTCCAGTCCTTCGTTGTCAATCTTGACCTGTACCTTGTTGTCTGACCAAGGTTTATCCTTTTTCTCATGTAGTTCCGACATATAACAGTGGGACGAATACATTGAAGATACGTCTCATGTAGTACTCTTTGCGACCTGACCTTCTTTGTGTTCGATCTTAGTTCTAAAGACCCTCTTTATAGTTATTGGAGTCTATACGTCTACTGTGGTGGGAATACCGTCATTCACGTCCCCTCGATTTTTCGGAGAACTACTTTCATTTTCTCCCCTCACTTTTTCAACCGAATTTCGAGTTGTAAGTCTTTTGCTTCTAGTACCGTAGGTCAGGGTAGTGAAGTACCCTTTATCTACCCCTTTGTCATCTTCGTCAAAGTCTGTAATTAAAAAACCCGAGGTTTTAGTGACGTCTACCACTAACGTCGGTACTTTAATTTTCTGCGAATACGGAACCTTCTTTTCAATACTGGATGGATCTGTCATATAAGTTTTCGTCTCTGTAATGAAACAGCTGATTCAGGCAGATCAGTTCCGATACCAAAAAGGACACCAGTACATACCTACACTCACAACCTGACACTTCTTCCGACTCGCGGTTTCTTAACTACGAAAACTTGACACCACAACCTCTTCTGAGAACTCTCAGGGAACCTGACGTTCCTCTAGGTCAGTCAGGTAAGACTTCTAGTTGGGACCCTAAAGAAACCTTCCTTACTACGATTTCGACTTCGAGGTCATGAAACAGGTGGAGTACGCTTCTCAACTGAGTAACCTTTTCTGAGACTACGACCCTCCCTAACACCCGTCCTCCTCTTCCCCTGCTGGGTCCTACTCTACCGACCTACCGTAGTGCCTGAGCTGCCTGCACTCAGACTCACTTGAGGTCCTCTACGACTACCTGTCCCTCCGGACCGCACGACACTAAGTACCCCAGTGTTTCTCAGTCTGTGCTGACTCACTGACTTGACTTGACTTGACTTATTACTCGTTACAAATCGTACAAAAGTACACAAATAACCGGTAGACATACAGAAGAAACCTCTTTACAGACATACACAGAAGACGGGTAAAAAATTAACCCAACAAACAAAAAGACTATAACTCGACGTACTCGACGAATATATAGAACCACTAATTAGAAAACAGTCAACGAAGTAAACGTTAATAAAAGAAGGTAAGATTTCCAACAGGAAAGTGAAATAAATATTAAAGGAAAAGAAAAGTTTTCGAAGATACAAATTAATCCAACGTAAACAAATAAATAATAATAAAATAAAGGTAGTTAGATCCCCCACCCAGACTCTCTTAGAACGACATTAAATAGACTTTCCTACATGACGGATACGAAAGGAAATTCCCGAAATATCAAAGACCGGAATGTAAATTCTGAAATTAGGTAATACTCAAATAAAAATTCATATCACAATCCTTCATAAGATTAAAGTAAGAAAATGTACATTTATAGGTCAAAAGGACCATGGTGAATAAGTTCTGTTACAGAAAAGGGGTAACATATAGGAACGGAGGAAACATTTTTTATTCCACGGATATACACGTACCCAAATAGAGACCCGAAAGAGAGAACGAGGTAAACAGATATAAAGAGAAAGACACAATCATGATATGGCAGAACTAATGACATTAAAACTTCAGACTTATGTCCCTCCAATTATAGAGGTCAAGGTATATAGAAAGAGTTCTAAGGAAACCGATAAACCTCAGTAAAGACAAAAGTATATTTAACACTTTAAAAAACAAGATCAAGACACTTTTTACGGTAACTGTTAAATTTTCCCTAAAGTAACTAAGACATCTAACGAAACCTATCATATCAGTAAAACTGTTATAACTAAGAATTCTTGTACCATATATAGAGGTAGACACAATAGAAACTAAAGAAATTAGTCACAGAATGTTAAAAGACGTTCGTCCAGAAAACAGAGATATCTATACAAATAAGGATCCATAAAATACGAAAAAGAACGTTACCACTTACTCTAACAAAGGAATTAAAGAGAAAGACTAGACAGTAACAATCACATGTCCTTACGTTCCCTAAAGACACACTGAAATGATTTAAATAACTAATCGAGATCATCTAAAAAACACCGTAAAGATAGTAAAAGATATACATCATAGTACGGTAGACGTTTGTCACTCAAAATGAAGAAAAGGTTAGACATAAGAAAACAAAGAAAAAGAAGGAAATAACGACACCAATCCTGAAGGTTTTAATATAACTTATAACACTCTCATCCGTAGGAACAGAACAAGGATTAGAATGTCATTTACGAAAGTCAAAAAGAGGTAACTCTCATACAAACGACACCCAAACAGTATATACCGAAACTAGTACAACTCCATCCAAGGAAGATACAGTCAAAAGATTTGTCCAAAAAAAAAATTAGTATTTACCCATAACTTAAAAAAAAATTTCGAAAGAGACGTAGACAACTCTACTAATACACTAAAATAACAAGACGAACAGGTATACCATATAGTGTAACTAAACGTATATAACTTCTTATGAACGTAGAGACCCTATTTTAGGTGAACTAGTATTACATATTAAGAAAATTACACAACAACTTAAATTAAAAATCTTGAAACAACTCCTAAAAACGTAAATATAAGTGTTTCTATAAACGGACATTAAAAGAGAAAAACATTATAGAAACAAAACGAAAACATATTCCTACTACCACCCGAGTATCTTACTCAAACCCTCAAACGGAGGGAGATGTCAAAAACCTTATTTGACACCTTTTAAGACTTTCTCTACAGTTATGGTCTGATGTACTGGACGGAGAACTCTTTAGACATACGTCCAGTCCTTCGTTGTCAATCTTGACCTGTACCTTGTTGTCTGACCAAGGTTTATCCTTTTCCTCATGTAGTTCCGACATATAACAGTGGGACGAATAAATTAAAGATACGTCTCATGTAGTACTTTTTGCGACCTGACCTTCTTTGTGTTCAACCTTAGTTATAACGACCCTCTTTGTAGTTATTGGAGTCTACACGTCTACTGTGGTGGGAATATCGTCTTTCACTTCTCCTTGATTTTTAGGAGAACTACCTTCACATTCTCCTCTCACTTTTTCAACCCAATTTCGAGTTGTAAGTCTTTTACTTCTAGTACCGCTAAATCGTTGTCGTCGTCGTCGTCGGTAACGAAGGAAGTAAAGAAAAAGTAAAGAGGGAAGAAACAAAAAAAACACTAAGGATAGGAGGATGATTGAAATCCCAAAGACAACAACAATAACAACAAGAAAATGATTGACGAAATCCACATCTTAATCCAGGGTAGTGAAGTACCCTTTATCTACCCCTTTGTCACCTTTGCCACAGTCTGAAATACAAAAACCCGAGGTTTTAGTGACGTCTACCACTAACGTCGGTACTTTAATTTTCGGCGAATGAGGAACCTTCTTTTCAATACTGGTTGGATCTATCGTATAAGTTTTCGTCTCTGTAATGAAACGGTTGTTTCCAGGCAGATTAATTCCGATACCAAAAAGGACACCAGTACATACCTACACTCTCAACCTGACACTTCTTCCGACTCGCAGCTTCTTAACCACTAAAACTTAACACCACGACCTCTTCTGAGAACTCTCAGGGAACGTAACGTTCCTCTAGATTGGTCAGGTAAGACTTTCTCTAGTCGGGACCCTAAAGAAACCTTCCTTACTACGACTTCGACTTTGATGTTATGAAACCGGTGGAGTACGCTTCTCAACTGAGTAACCTTTTCTGAGACTACGACCCTTCCTAACCCCCGTCCTTCTCTTCCCCTGCTGTCTCCTACTCTACCGACCTACCGTATTGACTGAGTTACCTGCACTGAGACTCACTTAGGCCCTCAACCACTACCTGTCCCTCCCGACCGCACGACGCTAAGTACCCCGGCGTTTCTCAGCCTGTGCTGACTCGCTGACTTGATTTGTCAAAAACCTTGTCAAACTCGTTCTATCCACAATCAAGAAGAGATTTATAAACTATCTTAAGTGGACACTTCGGTGGACCGGGACCCGAAAACAAATAACCTTCTAAAAAATTAGCGTTAAAATTAAAGTCACGAACACTCACCAGACAAGTATAAAGGATTAAGAAGGACCAAGTCAGAATCTTTAAACATGAAAAGATTTTTTAACAGGAAAAGAAGGTCCAACAGATAAAATAACCGTAAATCGACGAGAATCATCAGAGAATGATAGGAAACATAAGAAAGTAACAGACAACATTGAAGAGGAAAAAATAAATCTTAAAATAACTAAACTCAGAACAGAAAAAAAGAACTATACAGACCCATCACCGAACAGTTAAAATAAACAAAAGAGTCTCTTAGTCGTAAATCAAAATAACCAATAACGGTAACGAAGACCTCTTTCGTTACCGTTGGGTGAGGTCATGAGAACGGACCTTTTAGGGTACCTACCTCCTCGAACCATCCGAGGTCAGGTACCCCAGCGATTTTCATCCCGTGTCGACTCACTGAAGTGAAAGTGAAAAGTGAAAGTACGTAACCTCTTCCTTTACCGTTGGGTGAGGTCATAAGAACGGACCTCTTAGGGGTCCCTGTCTCCTCGGATCACCCGACGGTATATACCCCGACGTGTCTCAGTCTGTACTGACTTCACTGAATCATCGTCGTCGTCGGTAACGAAGTAAAGAAAAAGTAAAGAGGGAAGAAACAAAAAACACTAAAGATAGGAGGAGAATTGAAATCCCAAAAAAAAAAAAAAAGACAACAACAACAACAAGAAGAAGAAGAAAATGATCGACGAAATCCACATTTTAATCCAACAAAGTACAAATAGATCAAAAGAGTCCCTTCGAACATAACGATATTTGAAGGGAGAATCGTAACGAAAATGACGTAGGGTATCCAAAAGTCAACAGAAAAGTGACAGTAAAGAAATATCTAAAAATTTTAAAGGATAAGTTATAGAATACACTAGAGAACCGATAAATATTCATAACAAATAAGAGGTACACAAACATCAAAAATGCCAAAAAAAAAGAAAAAAACGGAGTTTAACTATAGATTAGAGTATCGAAACATCAGTCTTTTTTACGAACTATGTTAAAGTTAAAAGACTTTAAATGGTTCCGAACTAAACACTGGATTCTAAACTAGATAGGACCTCTTACAAAACACTCGAGAACTATTCTTTTGCATATAAGAAGATAAAAACTTACTTTACAGAACATCTATAATTAATACAGATTTAGGAGGTTATACAGTGAATTCCGAACACAAAGGAATAAAAGATAGACCTACTAGCCAGGTAACCACACTCACTCTTCAATTTTAACGAGTGATGATAACACGTTGACAACTAAAAGGGAAAATACTAACAAAAAATAAATAAAAAAAAAATAAAAAGGGGAAAATACTAACAATTGTCAACGGGATACATAACTCCCACGAAGATATGACACACGTATATATAAATATTAATAAAATAGAAGATGAACCTAACTAGGGAAGTAGTAACAGATCACAGGAATAGAGTACATTATCAGAAACAAAATTTTAGATACAATAGAGTATACAGAACGATGAGGACGAAAGAAAACTAAAAGTAAAAGTACCTTTTAGAAAAGGTTGAGGAGTTAAAGCTAGTCATACTAAGGGATCTAGACTTCACCCAGACAGAGAAAATCTTACGTATATATCCTCAGAACAAAAAAATAGGTAAGTAGGTCAGATACATAAAACTGACCTAGTAAATTAGGTAATTGTAAATTCCATTGATAACTGTACACACTAAGATAATACATACCATTTCTTGGGCTAGCGGTTTCTCCTCTGTATTTTTTACGTCCAACCTCGGGGACCCAGTCCTTCTAGGGGACTTCCTCTCGTACCGTTGGGTGAGGTCATAAGAACGGACCTCTTAGGGTATCTGTCTCCTCAGACTACCCGATGTCAGGTCTCTCAATGTTACTTAACCTGTGATGACTTCGTTGAACCGTGTCGTGTCGTATTAGAATAATTGTAAATGGAAAAGTTAATTCCGAACAAAAACAGAAAAGAAGGAGAACAGTAAGGACAGATTTCTTCAAGGAAACACCACCACGACTCAAGAAAATTTAAGACGAATAGACACATCGAAAACCAAAGAGACAGTTTAGACTTACTCTAGGAACGACCTATTTCATTAGAACCAACATCCCAAAACAAAACAAAAAGGAAAAGTAATGAAATTCATATAGGACGTTGAGGGAAACCTCTTCCTTTACCGTTGGGTGAAGTCAGGAGAACGGACCTTTTAGGGTACCTAATTCCTCGGGCCATCCGATGTCAGGTACCCCAACGTTTCTCAGCCTGTACTGACTCGTTGAAGTAAAGTGAGTGGAGTGAGTGAAGAATGAAATAGTGACCTCTTCCATTACCGTTGGGGGAAGTCATAAAAACGGACCTCTTAGGGTACCTGTCTCCTCGGACCGTCCGGTACCAGGTACCCTAGTGTCTCTCAGTCTAAGGTGGCTTCCCTGATTCGGTAGTCGTCGACGAGGGAAGACCTAACGTCAAGGACGACTTTCTAATCGACAATTGGGATACCCCTAAGTAAACACACAATAGACAACGAAAAGGGAACGACGAAATTAATAAAAAAAGAAACTCTAATTAAAAATAATCAAACTAATTATACACAAAACCACACAAAGAGAAACCTAAATAGGACGTACCCTGAGAAACCCGAAGGACCTGAACCGTCGATAAAGGAAAGGGTACAATCCCATCGAACGTTGATATTAAAGGAGTTGATAAAAGAGTATAGGACAGAAAAAAGAAGACCCTGACGATATTAAGTTTTCAATTACATGAATTACAACAGGGTTTCCAAAGACTCTGACAGGAGTAAATAAAATAACAAAAAAAGAAATAAGACGAGATGAAGTCAATAAAGATGGTAATATAGAAGGTCGAGTAAATAGGTAAGAAGACGAAGTTAATAAGACACTAACCAATAAGATCACGTAAAAAATAAAGTCAATAATACAACAAGTAACAACTAACAAACAAGAAATAAATAAGATCCAGGAACACTTTATAAATAAAATAGAAGAGTTAGGTATGGAGGTAAGATATATAGACACGGAGGTAGAATAAAGACTCCAAACCTAATAGAAATCATAGTAATGAGAGTTCAGAAAAAGTCCATCTGAATATGGTACGGGAAAGTAGACCTCGTACGAAGAGACGGAAAAGTAACATAAAAGACAAAGCCAGAGGAAAGACTCCCGACGTTCTAGTATAAAGAAAAATGAATACCACAGAAGAACGTCACTCACTCCAACCTGGTCACGGAACACTTCCAAAGGAACAACCCCACCCCCACCGACCATGGATACAAAACCACACCCCTCGGTTCAGAACAGAAGAATTTTTCGTCACAGTAGAGAGGTTGTATTTAGTGTCGTCCTAGGAGATACTGGGTGGAGGGTCTTATGGCCTTTACTTTCGTTTTTATTTGTTTACACGATTCGATTCAGTGAAGTCAGCACAGGCTGAGACACGCTGAGGTATCTTCCGTCGAGTGGTCCGAGGGACCCTCTTAGGGACCCTAAGAGATCCGTTCTCATGACCTCACCCAACGGTAAAGGGAGAGGTTACGTACTTTCACTTTTCACTTTCACTTCAGCGAGTCAGAACAGACTGAGAATCGCTGGGGTACCTGACGTCGGATGGTCAGAGAAGGTAGGTACCCTAAAAGGTCCGTTGTCATGACCTCACCCCACGGTACCCTGGATTAATTTTAATTTTCGAAGACGTGTTGTCTCCTTTGATATTCGTTCCACTTTTCTGTCGGAAGACTTACCCTCTTTTATTATCGTTTACTTCATTTACTGTTTACTGATTAGAGTTTTTATATGTTCTTTGAGGATGTCGATTTAAGGTCTTTTTATTTTCTGGGTTAGTTTTTTACCCAGTTTCTTGATTTATCTTCAAAGAGGTTTCTTCTGTATGTCTACCGATTGTTTGTGTACTTTTCTACGAGTTGTAGTAAGTAATAGTCTCTTTACGTTTAGTTTTGGTGTTACTCCATGGTAAAGTGCGGTAAGTCTTACCGACGCTGGGTTTTCAGATGTTCGTTATTTACGACCTCTCCCACACCTCTTTTCCCTTGGGAGGATGTGACAACTACCCTTACGTTTGATCATGTCGGTGATACCTTCTGTCACACCTCTAATGAATTATTTGACGTTTATCTTGACGGAATACTGGGTCTTTAGGGTGACGACCCGTATGTGTGACTCCTTTGGTCTTAACTTTCTCTGTGTACATGAGGTTACAAGTAACGTCGTGACAAATATTATCGGTCCTACACCTTCATTGGATCTACAGGTAGTCGTCTACTTGCCTATTCTTTCGACACACCATGTATATGAGTTACCTCATAATGAGTCGGTAATTTTTCTTACGTAAACTTAGTCAAAATTACTCTACCTACTTTGACCTCGGCTAATATGTCTCACTTCATTCGGTCTTTCTTTTTGTGGTTATGTCATATGATTGCGTATATATACCTTAAATCTTTCTACCATTGTTATTGGGACATGTACTCTGTCGTTTTCTCTGTGACTACATATCTTATCAGTAAACCTGAGACACCCTCTCCATCTCTCACCCTACTAAACCCTCTTACCGTGACTTTGTACATATTATAGTATATTCTTTGTTTAGTGGTCAGATCCAAGCTACGTACTATGTCCTACGAACCCCGACCACGTGACCCTACTGGGTCTCCCTACCATGCCCCTCCCTCCACCCTCCCCGCCAGTCCTAACCCTTGGGGACATGTGGACACCGTCTAAGTACAACTACATACCGTTTTGGTTATGTTGTAACATTAATCGGAGGTTAATTTTATTTATTTAAATTTAATTTTTTATGTTATTTTCCGTCACAGTACGAGTCACCACACAATACCCCACAAAAAGTCTAACCATTCTGAAACGTGTCTGACAGACGATTACTTATCCAAACACAAGAACAAAACGATCAACGAAATTCCGTAAACCCTGTCTCGAGAGTGACTAAGATAGGGTTCCCTAACTCTGAAGAGACCACTAAGTTGTGGGAGCTGAGTTCAGAGGGTGGAGTCTCCAAGTCCGAGCTGGGGAACGACCTCGTGTTTCTGAGGTGTTGAGTATGACGTCTCTTCTCTTTTTCTTTCTTTCTTTATCCCTTTTTAAGTTTGTTTGTTTTCTTGTCTATTCTTTTCGGGAGTTCTGTTTTCCATTTTCGTTGAAGTCTATCTTTATGTGTTTCTTTGAGTGTAATTGTGTGTTTTTCTCTTTCCTATTTCTCTCCTTGGTTTTTTCTTCCCTCTTAGTTTGGTCATTCATTTGGGTACTTGTTTTTGTTTACAATTTTGGTTCTCATTGTTTTTATGTTTTGTTTTTTGGACCTTTTTTACATTGCATTACTTTTCTATACTACCTTTATTCGTTTTACTTTGTAATTAAATAAATTGTTGTTTTCGTAATCCCTCCTCCAGGATTCTACCGTCTCCTTATCCTGTCCCTCTGGTGAAAGAGGGGGTGTTTAAGTAGTTTTCTTGTAAATTTGTGACTCATTTAAGGTGTGTGTTTTTTATGAAGACTTACGGTCGTCTCCTGTAGTCCGTGGGTCTTTTCGTCGGGTAACAGAAGCTTTCCTCCATCCTTTTTTATATTTTCTGTTTTTTTCTTTTTTTTCCCTGTTTTATCCATCCCTACCTCGAGACAGGACCTTTCCCTCAGAATTTTTCTCTCTTCAAAGGTTTGTGGTCCTTTGTGAGAGTGATGGTTCAGACACCGTTCGGAACCTTCGTGTCTCCCGTTGTATTATCCTTCCTTTTTATTTATTTATAAATTTTGGGTGTCTAATGCTCGGGTTGCCATTTAGGGGGTCACCTCTTAGTCACGTCTACGGACGTAGACGGTGATCGGTCATCCCAGACCCGTCCCTCTGCGCCCGACGTAACGAATCTCATTCCTGACCCGGACTTACTGGACTCCCGTTAGACTCACTTGATTGAACCCGATCGTTTGGTCTAACACCCTATTGATGGTGCACTTTTAGGTCGGAAAGGGATTCTGTGGCGGTCCGGACGTGTGTCTTGTTTCCTGACTTGTCTCTATCGGCCGACTTCTGGTAGGGAAAGGTCACTGTCCGTCGGTCTCGGTCTTCCCCCGTTAGTGTCGGGGTCTCTCTGTAATAGATACTTTGACATTCTAAAGAAACGATTGATTCTGAAGAACCCCAAGACCTACCAGTTGTAGACGGACTCTTCCACGTGACCAACATGTGGGTCTTTTGACTCTCCGTCCCTACGCCTCCGTTATTCAGCGTCGCTGGTGTGAGTGGTTTGTGAAGTAGTGGACTCGACGAACCTGGACCCTTCCCGTGTTTTGTGTCCGGGTTGGCTCAGACAAGGAGACTCCTGATGGGTTCACGGACTTGGACTCGCCTAATCTGGACCCTCCACGTACGTCGGGTCCCGGTCGGAACCTACCAAGGACCGTCTCGTTGGATCTCGGACTCGTCACTCCCGTCCCTCCCATGTACGCGGCACTCACCTCCGTCCGGGTCACACCGACTCCGTGACGCTCGTGTACGGTCATAATAAACAAACGTCGTAGGGAGGGAGGGGTGTCGCGCTGACTTGTTCACTCGGATTTTTACACAGGTGGTGGCGGGAGAAACACAGTCCCTCCTTTAGTCTGTGACTTCTCTGGTCGTTTGTCTTATTCGATTTTGTCTCCCTTGGCGGAACCTTCACTGTCCACGTTATCTAATTTTGGGACAGCAATCATGGCTGATGTATCCTTCCCCGGATATCCAGAACTCTTTATATGCGGTCTGGTTCCTTGATATGATTTTACTTGAGTGGGGTGTTATGGATGTTTTTGTGGTCTCTTTCCGGATCTATATAATAATGATAAAAATGTTTGTAAGAAAAAATTTAAAAAAAAATTTAAAAATTCAGGTAATAATAAGGAAATTAAAAGTGAAAATATTGGATCATAATGAATCGTTTTTTTTTTTTTGTGGGATAAAAATTTTTCATGAGAAGGATATATATATAAGTATAGATATTAAAAACTCTGCAAAAAGAGAAAAAAAAAGAAGAAAAGAAACTATAACACAAAAACTTTAAAGTTTAAGATGAGATCTAAAAATTAGAAACGAAAAACCATAAACGATAGTTAAAACATGGAAATTTTTGGGTCAGAAGTCATGGGCAAAAATGAACCCTCGCTCTAATGGCCGAACCGACAAGAGAGGGGGAAACATGAGAGGAAAAAGAGGTGGTCCAGCGGACACAGAGGAGGAATAGAGGAGAGAAGAGATGGATTGAGACACTTAAAGACACACAAGGTCTACCACCTCTTGTGAATCCCTTGACTAATGACCGAACTAGACAGAGCGAGTAAAACTAAGGGGGGAAAATAGGAGGACCGGTGGAGACAGAGGAAAGAGGGAGAAGTAAAGAGGTATATTGAAGTACTTTTAGAAACTCGCCAGGTCAACACCTCCCGTGTATTCCTTCGCTAATGACCGATTGAACGAGCGAGGAGATAACTAAAGTGGAGTAGACTGAGCCCAGTGGAGATTGAGGGAGGAGGGAGAAGAGAAGAGGTACATTAAGACACTTGGAGAGACCCACAGGGAGTGACACCTCTTTGAAAAGTAGAAATTGGATCTACAAAAAGGTCACCACGACATATCTTCTTCAGAACTCTGATGACATTTTTATTCTGTCTTTTGGTCTTCGTCCTCCGATTTCAGGTTTGGGACTCTTGTGGTCTCTTGAGGACTGAGGTCTCTTGTAATTAACTATCCTCGAGTAGTTTACGGAGGTATGGATGTGACTTTGGTTTTTGGTGGGTTCCCGGTTGTACAAAGTCTCGTTCCGTACGGTGTGTTTAAGAGGTCATTGTGTCCTTGTGTAGGGACTCGAGGTTATATGTCCGACGGGTTTCAATGAGGTTTTGGTGCCAGAGTATTGAGTAATGACCTGTGAAGTAACGTGAGGTCTCTCTTCTTTAGGTCGAGGTGGGTGGTCTTGTGCCTGTGTTCGAAGGGATTGTCCTTTTTGAACTGTTCGGTGGACATGTTGGGGTGGGTCTCGCTCCTTTGAGGTGTTATTTCTCTTGAAGTGTTTGACGGTCTTATGTCTTTCCGGTGGGGTTTACGTCGTTATATTTATTCCACTTCTCTGTTTCCTTATGTGTCGTCCATTTCCTTGTCCTATTTACGGGTGGTTTGGTTTGTTTTCTCCTTCTCTATCCCTTAGATGGACTCTTTCTTAAGGTTTATTACTATCACTTTTACTAAGTTTTAGAACTTTAGTTTTACCTTAGTGTCTATTTATCGGACCTCTGTTCCTAACTCTACTACGTTCTTTCCAAATTGTTCCTGGATCTTCTTTATTTTTTCTCAGTTATATATTACTTATTACGTTATTTACTCGAGTTTTTGTGAGACCTCCGTTGTTTATCATGTTATTGTCTCTGTCTTCTACCCTAATTACTTAATCTTCTATCTTACCATCTTTATTTACTTAGTATCTCCCTTTTTCTTTTTGTTTAATTTTCTTTACTCCTGTTAGAGTCTCTGGAGGTCCTGTCACAATTTGCGGGGTTGAAAGCTTAGTCTCCTCATGGTCTTCTTCTTCTGTTTTTCTTTGGGTCTCTCAAGGTTTGTCCTATTTGGGTTTCGTTTTGTGGGATTCTGTGTATAATTAGTTTAATTGTTTATAGTTTGTGTTTCTTGTTTATAATTTTCGTCGTTCCCTTTTTGTTTATTGTGTGTTCCCCTTAGGGTATTCCTATTGGCGACTAGAAAGTTATCTTTGAGAAGTTCGGTCCTCCCTTACCGTTCTGTATGGATTTCAAAACTTTCTTTTATTGGATGTCGGGTCTAATGACATGAGTCGTTCCTAGAGTAAGTTTATACTTCCTCTTTAGTTTTCGAAATGTCTGTTCGTTTTCGACTCTCTTAAGTCGTGGTGGTTTGGTCGAGAGGTTGTTTGTGATTTCCTAGAAGAGATCTGTCCTTTGTGTTTTTCCCACATATTTGAGCTTGGGTTTTGTCGTTTCATTTACCGTTACCCTAATATGAATAGTTATGAATGGAATTTCTATTTACCCAACTTACGGGGTTGGTTTTCTGTTTCTGACCGACTTACCTATGTTTTTGTTCTGGGGATATATACAACAGATGTTCATTGGGTGGAGTTTTGTCCCCTATGTATGTCTGACTTTCACCTCCCGACCTTTTTATAAAAGGTACGTCTATCTCTGGTTTTCTTTCGTCCTTATCGTTATAAGTATAGTCTATTTTATCTGAAATTTTGTTTCCGACACTTTTCTCTGTTTCTTCCTGTGATGTATTACTAGTTTACTAGTTAGGTTCTTCTTCTATGTTATTAATATTTATATATACGTGGGTTGTATCCTCATGACTTTATAGATTCTGTTTACGATTGTTCATACTTTCCCCTTTAATTGTTATTGTTATTATCGCCCTCTAAAATTATGGGGTGAGTGTGGATACCTATCTAGTTGATTTGTCTTTTAATTCTTCCTTTGTGTTTGAAATTTACTATGTTATCTGGATTAACTATAGATATCCCATAAAGTGGTGTTTTGTTACTTAAAGTGGAAAAAGTATCCACGTGTGTCTTGGAAGAGGTCCTATCTAGTGTAGAACCCGGTATTTAGATCGGAACCAATTTTTTTTTTTTTTTTTCAACTTTAGTGAGGTTCGTAGAGAAGACTGGTGTTACGTCATTCTAATCTAGAGTTAATGTCCTCTTTTTGATAATTTTTAAGGTTGTATACCTCCGACTTGTTGTGCGAAGACTTATTGATTGTTTAGTGTCTTCTTTATTTTTTTCTTTATTTTTATACGTATCTTTGCTTACTTTTCCTTTTGTGTTGTTGGGTTTTGGATCCCCTGTGATATTTTGGTTACGATTCCCCTTTCAAGTATCGTTATGTCCGTATGGAGTTCTTTGTTCTTTTTTCAGTTTATTTATTGGATTGAGATGTGGATTTCGTTGATCTTTTCCTTCTTAACCTCTTAGGGTCTCAATCATCTTCCTTTCTTTAGAATTGTTAATCCCGTCTTTATGTACGTTTTCTTTGTTTTCTCTGGTATAGTTTTTAGTTGTTTCCGTTTTCGACCAAGAAACTTTCCTATTTATTTTAACTGTTTGGTAATTTTGACTGAGTAGTTCTTTGTTTCCCTCTTCTTAGTTTAGTTCTTTTAATCTTTACTTTTACCTCTCTATTGTTGTCGTTACGTCTTTATGTTTCCTAGTATTCTCTAATGATAGTCGTTAATGTCCGGTTATTTTACCTGTTGTACCTTCTTTACCTGTTTAAGAATCTTTTCATGTTGAAAGGTTTTGATTTGGTCCTTCTTTATCTTTTAGAATTGTATAGGTAGTGTTCTTACCTTTAACTTTGAGATTAGTCTTTAGAAGGTCGTTTGTTTGGGGTTCAGGTCTGCCGAAGTGTTGACTTAAGATGGTTTTTGATTCTCTTCTCGATTTGGATAGGATGAGTTTGAGAAGGTCTTTTAACGTCTCCTTCCATTTGAAGGTTTGAGTAGGATACTCCGGTGATAGTTGGATTATGGTTTGGACTGTTTCTACGGTGCTTTTTTTCTGTTGATGTCCGGTTATAGTGACTCCTCGTATCTACGTTTTTAGGAGTTGTTTTAAGATCGTTAGTCTTAGGTTGTTGTGTAATTTTTCTAATATGTGGTACTGGTTCACCCGAAATAGGGTCCCTACGTTCCTAAGAAGTTATAGACGTTTAGTTAGTTACATTAAGTGGTGTAATTGTTTAACTTTTTATTTTCAGTATACTAACAGAGTTATCTACGTCTCTCTCGGAAACTGTTTTAAGTTGTAGGTAATATTATTTTTGAGAGGTCTTTCGTCCTTATTTTCCTTGTATGGAGTTGTATTATTTTCGATATATACTGTTTGGGTCTCGTTTGTAATAGGAGTTACCACTTTTTAACTTTTGTAAAGGGGATTTGAGTCCTTGTTGTGTTCCCACGGGTCAAAGTGACGATGATAAGGTGTATCAAGACCTTCAAAACCAGTGTCGTTAGTCCCGTCTTTTTCTTTATTTTCCTTAGGTTTAACCTTTTCTTCTTCATTTTAAGAGTGACAAACGTCCACTGTACTAGGAGATGTATCTTTTGGGATTTCTGAGGTGGTCTTTTAATGATCTCGATTAGTTACTTATATCATTTCAATGTCCTATATTTTAGTTTTGTGTCTTTAGAGAACGTAAGGAAATATGATTATTACTCTTTCATCTTTTTCTTTAATTCCTTTGTTAAGGTAAGTGGTAACGTAACTTTTCTTATTTTACGAGTCCTTATATAGATGGATTTCTTTGATTTCTGGATATATATCTTTTGATATTTTGTGACGACTTTCTCAAGTACAAACCCTTACGTCCATTCTTAATTTCTAAAATTTTAATTTTTTTATTTTTTTTTTGTTTTTATTTATTTATTTATTTTATGATAAGTGATGATTTTTTTTTTCCTGTGATTATCGACCTCTTTATATGGTACAAGTACCTAGTCTTCTTAGTTATATCACTTTTACTCATATAATGAGTTTCGTTAAATAGTTACGTTAGGGGTAGTACGATGGTTGCCATAAAAAGTGTCTCGATCTTGTTTATTAAAGTGTTAAACATACCTTTATATTTTTTGGAGCTTATCAGTTTCGTTAGAACTCTTTTTTCTTACCTTGGTCTCCTTAGTTGGACGGACTAAAGTCCGAGATGCTGTTTCGGTGTCAGTAGTTCTGTCATACCATGACCGTGTTTCTCTCTTTATATCTAGTTACCTTGTCTTATCTTTCGGGTCTCTATTAGATGCGTGGATACCCGTGAAAAAGAAACTGTCTCCTCCGTTCTTATATGTCACCTAATTTCTGTTAGAGAAATTGTTCACCACAACCCTTCTGACCAGTTGGTGAACATTTTCTTACTTTGATCTTGTGAAAGATTGTGGTATGTGTTTTTATTTGAGTTTTACTAATTTCTAGATTTGTATTCTGGTCTTTGATATTTTGAGGATCTCCTCTTGTATCCGTTTTGTGAGAGACTGTATGTAGTGTCGTCCTAGGAGATACTGGGTGGAGGGTCTTATAACCTTTAATTTCGTTTTTATGTGTTTACCCTGGATTAATTTGAATTTTCGAAGACGTGTTCTTTCTTTTGATCTTCTTTCAACTTTTCTGTCGGAAGTCTTACCCTCTTATATTATCGTTTACTTCGTTGACTGTTTCTTGATTCGAGTTTTTATATGTTCTTTGAGGACGTCGATTTAAGGTCTTTTTATTTTCTGGGTTAGTTTTTTACCCAGTTTCTTGATTTATCTGTAAAGAGGTTTCTTATGTATGTCTACCGATTGTTTGTGTACTTTTCTACGAGTTGTAGTAAGTAATAGTCTCTTTACGTTTAGTTTTGGTGTTACTCCATGGTAAAGTGCGGTCAGTTTTACCGACGGTAGGTTTTCAGACGTTCGTTATTTACGACCTCTCCCACACCTCTTTTCCCTTGGGAGAATGTGACAACCACCCTTACGTTTGATCATGTCGGTGATACCTCTTGTCATACCTCTATGGAAATTTTTGACCTTTATCTTGACGGAATACCGGGTCGTTAGGGTGAAGACCCGTATGTGTGACTCCTTTGGTCTTAACTTTCTCTGTGCACGGTCTTCGGTCACACTCATTAGGGCGGGTACTGTTCCAGTACTCCTTCCTTCGACTGTATGCGTTCCACACGAGTCTGAAGTCCCTGGGGAGACCTTTAAGGATTCGTACATGGGGTTGTTTTTAGACGGCCGAAAACACGAGACGAAAAGGTGAGAAGACTGTAAAAGACCTTTTTCAGTTAAGTCCCGAAATCAGAAGACGTAAACTTTCTCACAAAGTTAGTTTTTTTTTTGGGAGACTACCGAAAGATCGGACGGACGTCCTGAGTATGTCGACGCGCACACTAACAAACTCCGGAGGACTGGCGTCCTCCGTGTCCTTCGAATTTTGTAGGATCCTTACGTCCTCGAAGGCTCCTCAGTTTTAGAAATCTTATCCTGACTAATTTTCAAAGTAAAAAACCCAGTTACGAACGACGGTTTAAAAGTATAGGAAATAAAAATCTATATCAACCATATATCTTTTTGTTCATCATCTGGACCATAATCGTTGTAATCTAGAAACTCAATTCATGGAAGAAACAAATGGAAGAAACAATATAGGGTGACGTGGAAACAAGATATCTCTACATTGAAATTACGTCTAATTTCTTTTTGTGAAGTCCCCTTTGTTTTAATTATAAGTAATTCCTTCTCTCGGTTTTTCATAATTGTTCGGAGAACCGGTCTTCTATTACATTTAGTGGACTCTGAAAAACATATGTTTTACTATATGTCTTTCTCAGACCCGACGTTTGCGATGTATTAAAACACAATGGGTAACTAGAGGTACAAAATAGTTTTCATATTTTCCGGAAGACTTGTTATTTCCTCCCCCGGTCCCCGGCCCCCGGTCAAAGAGCCTGGTCAAAGAGCTTGATCAGAGAGCCGGACCAAAGAACCCTTAGACCGAGGGGGGCACACAAAGAGAGAGAGAGAAGAAGAGAGGGAAAGGGAGAGAGACGAGAAATGAAATTGAAGTCCGACTTAGAGGTGGACCCCGCGCCTCCGAGCGGTCCAGATGAATGAACGGGACCGACAATTCTGGGCGTGCTTTCCCTCGAATTCCGCTCCGTGGGAATCTATAAGTTCGCCCGCGGCCACCGGGTTGCATCTACCACGTTTAAGGAACAGACCTTAAAATAACCGGAAGGCGCATTTGGTTCGATAAGTCGGGAGAAGGAGGTGAATTAGAAGAATGATGTGATATCAAAGAATTAGATTAGAATGTAACTATTTATTTGTTCAGAAAGGTGCGGTTGCGGCAGGTGGGAAGCTTAAGGGACCAAGGTGGCCCCGACCTGGGGCCGTCTGTGAACATGGGGTTACAAGTAACGTTGTGACAAATATTATCGGTCCTGTACCTTCGTTGGATCTACAGGTAGTCGTCTGTTTACCTATTCTTTCGACACACCATGTATATGTGTTACCTCATAATGAGTCAGTAATTTTTCTTATATAAACTTAGTCAAGATTACTCCACCTACTTTGACTTCGGCTAATATGTCTTACTTCATTCGGTCTTTCTTTTTGTGGTTATGTCATATGATTGTGTATATATAGCTTAAATCTTTCTACCATTACTATTGGGACATGTACTCTGTCGTTTTCTCTGTGTCTACATATCTTGTCAGAAAACCTGAGACACCCACTCCCTCTCCCACCCTACTAAACCTTCTTACCGTAACTTTGTACATATTATAGTATATACTTTACTTAACGGTCAGGTCCAAACTACGTACTATGACCGACGAACCCCGACCACGTGACTCTGTGGGTCTCCCTACCATACCCCTCCCTCCTCCCTCCCCCAAGTCCTACCCCTTGCGAACATATGGACACCTTCTAAGTACAACTACATACCTTTTGGTTATGTTATAACATTTCATTAATTGGAGGTTAATTTTAGATTTTTAATCATAATTTTTACATAATTTTACCTTATTTCATATTTTAATTTTCTAATTATTTTTACTTATCTTATTTTACTTTTTCTTATATATATATATATATCGCTCTCTCTCTCTCTCTCTCTCTCTCCATCTCCATCTTCATCTTCATCTCTCCATCATCCTTCTTACAAAAGGGCACTACAGTTTAAAGGAATGGTGACTCACTCGAGGTCTGTTAGACGGACGTAGTTTTCAGGAGCTCATAAAGATTCCAGAGACCTGGACGATATCCGTAACACCCCAGTCAAGGTTGTGTTTAGACCAGATTGAGGACCAACATGAAGGAAGGTTTTAGGTGTTAACGGGAGTCTCAGGTAACAGAGTTCGATTATTCACCTAAATTAGGTGAAGTGGACGACGATATCTCTTCACTTAAGGAAAGGAGGAGAAATTAGTGTGTCGGGGAACACGAGACGAAACTAAAACCGGGAAAGAGACGAACATTCGATGGAAGGTCCCAGACAAGGGATGGGTCTGTTCTCCACGTTTCCTGAGTGTACGAAATAATCCCGACTGTGCGAGTCAGCCCATCCCTCTGCCTCCTCTTACCGTCGGTTATAACCTATGTACTCCTTGCGGACGTCGTCACCTCTGGGCCGCCTTCAACTCTATCAGACACCACCCAAGGCACGAGAGGGTTTCCTTGACTGGAACCCAGTACCAAGTGAGGTATATCGGTTCGACGTATCAGAGGGTCTTTCAACACGTGGACGAATGTCGAAACACCGAAGACGTCACCTATAGTGTCGGGGGAACATGAGTGTCTGGTATCTGGGTAGAACGGGGGACGGTGAAGACCGTGATCGCGGTCGGGACCATCACGTTCCGGTGACCACACGGTTGGAGGCCCCAACGTCTGACGTCGGTTTAGTAGGATAGACACCTTGAACTCTAGTACTTCAGACCCTTGTATACCTCAATCTCACAGGGACGTTGTTACTAGAGAACGGAGAGACCGTACGGTCCGAAAAGGGACCTGAGGGAGTCGACAAAACATGGATCGGGGGAATCTCATAGAAGTACTGTCAGTTGTGGTCATTATAGGACCACAAACTGGGGACTTCGGACTCGGAGTCGTGGTCAGGGGTGAGTGACACCACCTGTACGTTTGTCGTGGAACCGACCCTTCAAGACTAGTCGTTACTAGAGATACGACTTAAGAGAGACAAAACGGAAGACTCGTGGACAACGATACGAGGGAAGACTCCAAGACTTCGAGGGAGCACAGGGGAGGACGCTCCCCCAAAAACTCACACGTCTTTAAAAGGAGGAAGTGTGGAGGGAGGGTCTCCGAGTCCAGGGTAGAACTAATTAAACAGAGAAAAATGATGGGGTAAGACATCTTTAATCGAACAGAAAAACCTTCTGACTCTAAAAGACGGTCTTAAGTCATCCACAGGACATCCTCGACAAGGTGTACGTCGACATAAAAACTACATAATCGCCACTCCTTCCACTAAAGGTTCAGATTGAGGAGGTGGTAGAAGTTGGGAAAGGAGTGATTATATTTCAATACCGTTACGGGACAAAGAATGACAATTTATATGTTATGTCTTATACTTATTACCACGAGATCTTTTCACCCTAACTTGTGTGGACATATTGTGAGAGTCTAACATTCAAAGTCCTCCATTAAAAAGTTTAGTAAAGTAAGAGAACTGATAGAAAATAAGTCTGACACTTTAAAGGAACCCGGTGTAAACCATTTTATATAAAAGAGTATCCAAATAAGACTTGGAAATAGAAACATTGATCCTTTTAGCCTTAAACGAATATAAAATCTTCAAAGGAGAAACTTTATTATAAAAAAATTAGACTGAACATATAACTGGAATAAACTTGCCCATAGATCAAACTCTGATGTCACAACACGAAATTGTTTGAAAATAGATGGAAGTGTCCCATCTGTATCAATCAAATATATGAATTCGGAGGTTCTTATAATACGGGACATAATTGTGTATTCCTGTATAATTATAAACAAATGAGATATTTTTAAAAATGAAATTTGATGAACAATATAAGTGACCACCGAGTCTCCCATTTCGTAGACGGACGTTACGTCCTCTGGGCCCAAGTTAGGGACCCAACCCTTCTAGGGGACCTCTTCTTTTACCGTTGGGTGCGGTCATGAGAACGTACCTTTTAAGGTACCTGACACCTCCGACCATCCGATGGCAAGTACCCCAGCGTTTCTCAACCTGTGCTGACTCCCTGAAATTGAAAGTGCAGAATATAAGTTATGTCCTAAATTAAAATTTAACTTTCGATGAAAAATAATTCTAAAATTTTACTTACAGATATAAAGGTTAAACCTTATAAAAGAAATCGTGATCTTTCTTTCGTATACATTTACAGTTAATCTTTTTGTATTTTTGTGGGTAGTTTGAATTTATCGACAAGATAAACATCCCTTACGGATACATGTCATTGACGTTAAAATGTACATAGAGGGTTTCAAACAAAAATAAGGGTCACGTAATTATATATGGTTTTCCATAGTCTTTTGAGATCAAAACAAGTGACTTTTTTTTAGTATTAAAAAGAAAACTATGTTTTATTATCCAAGGTCATTCTTTCTACATGAACAAAAGTCTGTTTTCCTGGAGTGGTCTGTCTTCTAGACGACCGTGAAATTAGAATCTTAAGGTCGAAGATCTTACACTCTTTATTTACGAACAACCAAACATTTTGTTTTTACGAACGGCAAGATATTTTGTTTTATTTTGTTTTCATAATTATTCTAACAACAACAAGTCACCGATTCAACACGGGCTGAGAAACACTGGGGTACTTGACATGGTACGGTCCGAAGGGACAGTAAGTGATAGAGGGTCTCAAACGAGTTTGTACAGGTAACTGAGCCACTACGGTATGTTTATAAAGTAGTAGACAGTAGAGGAAGAGAACTGAAATCAGTCCCAGAAAGGATCGTAGACCCAGAAAAGGTTACTCAGTCAAGAAGTGTAGTCCATCGGTTTTATAGCCCCGTGGTTATGGTAATAAGGTTACTTATAAGTCCCAATTAAATCAAATCCTAACTGATCATAATAGAGGAACGACAGGTTCCCTGAGAGTAACCAGAAGAGATCGTGGTGTCGAGTTTTCGTAGTTAAAAAGTCGTAAGTCGGAGGAAATATCAGGTTGAGAGTGTAGGTATGTACTGGTGACCTTTTTGGTATCGGAACTGATCTACCTGGAAACAACCGCTTCATTACAGAGACGAAAAATTATACGACAGATCCAAATAGTATCGAAAAGAAGGTTCCTCGTTCGCAGAAAATTAAAGTACCGACGTCAGTGTTAGGAGTCACTAAAACCTCGGGTTTTTTTATTTTAGACAGTGACAAAGGTGAAAAAGGGACAGATAAACGGTACTCCACTACCCTAGCCTACGATAATGGATCTAATTATCTTTTGTCTTGTTTTGTTGTACCTCTTTAGATACATGATTATTTTCTGATGTTAGTAATGGTCTGTCATTACATTGAAGTTTATATGTCTTTTTTTCACAGATAGACTTTCAAACCCAGTTCCAACCTATTTAGCCCCCAATTTAAACCCTCTCCCGTTCCCCACGATTCGTTAGACACAGATTCTCCATTTGTACCTTCTAGTACACAGTTCGACACCGGCGAGAACAAGGGAGTCATAGTCGTTCTTGGTATAGACCTTGAACGGAGAGTTAATTGATTATACCTGTGTCTGTTCTTTCACGTTTACTTTTTTCCGATGGACAGTGACCTTCACACATCGAAGAATTAAGTTTTATCTCCCATCTTACCCTCGTCCTGCCAACTACCCTGGGTTCATTCAATCCTTTGTAGTGACTCTTCCTTTTCATATCTACCCCTCACTCCATTTCACAACGAAATTAAAAAGACCTCAGTCGACTTTTACAATGGATAGTCACAAGAACCGGAGAGAAAAATGTTTCGTACTAAAAATTTAATTATTAAGTACCGATATTTTTCACTTTTTAACAACCTCTTTGGGAAGGTCAAATTTTAGTAAGAAACTAATTTAATTTTTTTTTAAAAAAGAAAAATAAAAAATCAACCTCCTATTAGGGAAATGTTACACGACTAAAGACGGTGTTACACGACCGGTATGTGTTACTCTTACTCAGTATTAATATGTATACACATATACACACACACATATATATATATATATATATGTATATGTGAGAGGGAAAACTGGGAGGAAGGGGAGGAGGGTAACTTGGGGAGCTCTACCAGTTTTCTGAGGTCCGACCCGAGGGACATAATGTATCGTCTAAGGGTGATCAATACGATGAAAGAGTCATATAGGATGGGAGAAGAAGGGGGTGACAAAAGTGTACAAGTAAGAGATGTAGACGTAGAGGTTAGGAAGGGACGTCTATCTAAGTAGTCATGGTAAAAAGACCCAAGGTGTATATACGTAATTATATGTCATAAACTAAAAGAGAAAGACTGAATGAAGTGAGACATATTTTCTGATGAAAGTAGGTGAAGTAATCTTGACTTAGTTTACGTAAGGAAAAATACCGACTTATTATAAGGGAACATATATACATGGTACAGAGGAAATAGGTCAATAGATAATAACCTGTAGACCCACCGAAGGTACAGGATGGATAACATTAATCACGACGTTACTTGTAACTACATATACACAGAAAAACTTAACAACAAAAGGAGTCTTACATACGGGTCAACACCCTAACGACCCAGTTTACCATCGAAATAAGGATCAAACAATTCTTTGGAGGTATGACAGGAGATGTTACCGACATATTAAAATGTAAGAGTGGTTGTCATGTCGTCTCAGAGGAAAAGAAGTCTGGGAGAGGTCGTAAATAAAAAATATCAAAAAAAACTACTACCGGTAAAACAAACTACACTCCACTATGGAGTGACATCAAAAGTAAACGTAGAGAAATTATTACTCACTACGACTCGTAGAAAAGTATACAAATAACCGGTACACATACAGAAAGACCTACTTATAGACAAATCCAGAAGACGGGTAAAAAAACTAACTCGACAAATAAACCCTCTATAACTCGACGAATAAAACGTTCAAGTCGACTCAAGTCAAGTCAAGTCAACGAGTCAGCACAGACTGAGAAACGCTGGGGTTCTAAACGTCGTGAGGTCCGGAGGGACAGGTAGTGGTTGAGGGCTTCAAGTGTGTTTGAGTGCAGGTAGTTCAGTCACTACGGTAGGTCGGTAGAGTAGGGGACAGCAGGGGAAGAGAAGGACGGGAGTTAGGGAGGGTCGTAGTCTCAGAAAAGGTCACTCAGTTGAGAAACGTACTCCACCGGTTACATGACCTCGAAGTCGAAATCGTAGTAAGGAAGGTTTATTGTGGTTCCTGGTTAGAGGAAATCTTACCTGACCAACCTAGAGGAACGTCAGTTTCCTTGAGAGTCATCAGAGGTTGTGGTGTCAAGTTTCCGTAGTTAAGAAGTCGTGAGTCGGAAGAAGTGTCAGGTTAAGACTGTAGGTACGTACTGGTGACCTTTTTGGTATCGGAACTGATCTACCTGAAAACAACCGTTTCATTACAGAGACGAAAAGTTATATGATAGATCCAACCAGTATTGAAAAAAAAGGCTCCTCATTGACAGAAAATTAAAGTACCGACGTTAGTGGTAGACGGTACTAAAACCTCGGGTCTTTTCCTTTCAGACTGTGACAAAGGTTACAAAGGGGTAGATAAACGGTCCTTCACTACCCTGGTCTACGGTACTAGAATCAAAAGACTTACAACTCGAACTTTTGTTGAAAAAGTGAGAGGAGAAGGTGAAAGTAGTTCTCGGAAAAATCAAGGAGAAGTGAAAGACGGTATTCCCACCACAGTAGACGTATAGACTGTAATAACTATAAAGAGGCCCGTTAGAACTAAGGTCGAACACGAAGAAGGTCGGGTCGTAAAGAGTACTACATGAGACATATATTCAATTTATTCGTCCCACTGAATGAGGAACTGAATGAGGAAAAGGATAAACCTTGCTCGGACAACAAGGTACAGGTCAAGATTGACAACGAAGGACTGGAAGTATATCCAAAGAGTTCTTCGTCCAGTCCACCAGACCATAAGGGTAGAGAAAGTCTTAAGAGGTGTCAAATAACACTAGGTGTGTCAGTTTCCGAAATCATATCAGTTATTTCGTCTTTATATACAAAAAAAAATTGAGAGAACGAAAAAGGTACTAGGTCGCCTACAACTGTTAAAATAGTGAACGAGGAGACGGAAAAGATTTTGGTCGAATTTGTGGACCTTCAAGGAGGAATTAGTTATCTTTAACTGCTCTCCGTTCTCTTCTTCAAGTCCGTTCCAAAATAACACTGTGACGGAAGACATACGTCCAGCTTTCGTTGTCAATATTGACCTGTACCTTGTTGTCTGACTAATGTTCGGTCCTTTCCTCATGTAGTTCCGAATTATAACTGTGGAACGAATAAATTGAATATAAGTCTCATGTCGTACTCTTTACGACCCGACCTACTTCGTGTTCGATCTTAGTTCTAACGGTCCTCTTTATAGTTATCGGAGTCTATACGTCTACTGTGGAGGGAATACCGTCTTTTACTTCTCCTTTATTTCTCGGAGAACTACTTTCACTTTCTCCTCTCACTTTTTCAACCGGATTTCGAATTGTAAGTCTTTTGATTCTAGTACCGTAGACCAGGGTAGCGAAGTACCGTTTATCTACCCCTTTGTCACAGTCTGAAATAAAGACTCCCGAGGTTTTAGTGACGTCTACCACTTACGTCGGTACTTTAATTTTCTGTGAACGAGGAACCTTCTTTTCAATACGGGTTGGAACTGTCACATAATTTTTCGTCTCTGTAATGAAAAAGTTGTTTCCAGATAGATTAGTTTCGATATCAAAAAGGTCATCAGTACGTACCTACATTCTAAACCTGATATTTCTTTCGACTCGTGGTTTCTTAGTTACGAAAACTTGACACCACAATTTCTACTGAGAACTCTCAGAGAACTTGTCACTCCTCTAGGATGGTCAGGTAGGATTTCCATTAGTCAGGACTTGTAAGTAACCATCCGGACTACGACTTCGACTTTGAGGTTATGAAACCGGTCGACTACGCTTCTTTACTGAGTAAACTTTTCTGGGACCCCCCGGCCCCCTAGGATGTTACCACCTCCTTATCCTACCCCTCTGGTGAAAGAGGAGGTGTTTAAGTAGTTTTATTGTAAACTTGCAAGTCATTTAAGGTGTTTTGTTGAAGACTTACGACCGTCTCCTGTAGTCCGTGGGTCTTTCCGTCGGGTAACAGAAGTTTTCCTCTATCCTTTTTTATATCTTCTATTTTTCTCTCTGTTTTCTCCATCCCTGTCTCTAGGCAGGACCCTTCCCTCAGAATCTTTTCTCTCTTCAAAGGTTTGTGGTCCTTTATGAGAGTGTCCGCTCAGACACTACTCGGAACATTGGAGTCTCTCGTTGTATTAACCCTCCTTTTCATTTATTTATTAATTTGGGGTGTCTAATGTACGGATTCCCGTTGAGGGTCACCTCTTTGTCGGGTCTCAAAACAAAGACGGTGATCCTTCGACCCCGACCTGTCCTTCCGTGCGTCACGTAACAATTCCTGGCCCGGACTTACGGGGTTCCCGTTAGACTCCCTTGATTGAACTCTATTGTTGGATTTGACACCCTATTCATAAGGTCTTTTTTTTTTTTTTTGGGATGGAATTCTGTGGATATCCGGGTGAGTGTCTTGTATCCTGACTCGTCTCGATCAACTGACACCTGACCAGGTAGGGAACGGTCTCTGTCCATCCACTCCCGTCGATCTCGGTCTTCCCCCATTGACACCGGAGTCTTTCCGTAGTGAATGGTTTGACGTTCGTCCGAAGTAACGATTGGTTCTGAAGAACCCTAAGACCTGTCAGTTATAGACGACCCTCCCAGTGTCGGTCTCTAGTCGAGGGGTCTTTTCTGTGTACCGTGTGGACTCTTCCACGGTGGTAACATGTGGGTCTTTGGACTCGTCGACCCTACCCCCTCCGCTATTCTACGTCGGGGGTTGACCCCCGCTGGTACGAGTGGTTCGTGAACCAGTGGACTCGACGAGTTTGGATCCTTCCCGTGTTTTACGTCCGGGTTGGTTCAGACGCGGAAACACCTCATTGGTTATTGGACTTGGATTCACCGGATCTGGACCCTTCACGTACGTTGGGTCACGGGGGGAGTCTGTTAAGGGTCGTCTCGTTGGATCTCGGACTTGTCACATCTGACCCTTTCGTGTGTGCGACACTCGCCCCCGTTTGTGTCACACCGGTTCTGTGACGTTCGTGAGGAGTGTGTGTGGTCACTATAAACAAACATCACAAGGAGGGAGGGGTGTCGTGCTGACTTGTTCATTCGGATTTTTTCACTGGTGGTGACGGGGGAACACAGTCCCGTCTTTAATCTGTGACTTCTTTGGTCATTTGTCTTCTTCGATTTTATTTGTCTCCCTTGGTGAAACCTTCACTGTCCACGTTATCTAATTTTGGGACGTCAATCGTGACTGATGTATCCTTCCCCGGATATCTATTCATATTCGGCCTACTTCCTTGATAGACTTTTACTTGACTGGGGTGTGACAGGTGTTGTTGTGGTCTCTTTCAGGATCTATATAAAAATGACAATAGTTAAAAATTAAGTTTTTAATAAAAATTGAGGACATAATGAGGAAAAAGTAAAAATGATAATGAAACGTTTTTTTTTCTGGGATATAAATTTCGTTTGCAGTATATAAACATATATAATATTAAAAACACTGAAACAAAAAAAGAAATTATAACATAAAAACTCTTAGGTTGGAGATGAGATCTTAAAATTAGAAACGAAAAACCATAAACAATAGTTAAAACATGGAAATTCTTGGGTTTAGAAGTCATAGGTAAAAATGAACCTTCACTCTAATGACCGAACTGACGGGAGACGAGGAAACCTGAGAGAAAAAAAGAGGTGGTCCAGCGGAGATAGAGGAGGGAGCGGGAAGAGAAGAGATGGTTTAAGATACTTAGAGAAACACACAAGGTCCGACACCTCTTGTGAATCCCTTGACTAATGACCGACCTAGAGAGAGGAAAACTACGGGGGGAAAATAGGAGGACCGGTGGAGACAGAGGATGGACGGAGAAGAGACATTGAAACACTTGTAGAGACTCCCTAGGTCTGACACCTCTTGTGAATCCCTTGACTAATACCGATCTAGACAGAGAGGGGAAAACTAAGGGGGAGAAGAGGAGGACCAGTGGAGATAGAGGGAGAAGAGAGAAGAGAAAAGATACATTGAGACACATGGAGGGACCCACAGGGAGTGACACCTCTTTGAAGAGTACTAATTGTATCTACAAAATAGTAACCACGATATATCTACCTCTTCAGAACTCCGATGACCTTCTTATTCAGACTTTTGGTCTCCGTCCTCCAAATTCAGGTTTAGGACTCTTGTGGTCTATTGAGGACTGAGGTCCCTTGTAATTAACTACCCTCGAGTAGTTTGCGGAGGTATGGATGTGACTTTGGTACGTGGTGGGTTCCCGGTTGTTCAAGGTCTCGTTTTGTATGGTACGTTTAAGAGGTCGTTGTGTTCTTGTATCGGGACTCGAAGTTATATGTCCGACGGGTTTCAGTGTGGTTTGGGTGACTGTAGAGTTTTGGGTAATGACTTGTGAAGTAACGTGAGGTCTCTCTTCTTTAAGTCGAGGTGGGTGGTCTTGTGGTTGTGTTCGAAATGATTGGTCCTTCGGAACTGTTCGGTGGATAGGTTAGGGTGGGTGTCTTTCCTTTGAGATGTTATTTCTCTTGAGGTGTTTGATGGTTTTTTACCTTTACGTTGGTCTTTGTGTCTTTATATTTGTTCTACTTCTCTGTCTCCTTATGTGTCGTCCATATCCTTGTTCTATTTACGGGTGGTTTGGTTTGTTTTCTCCTTCTTTATCCCTTAGATGGACTGTTTCTTAAGACTTATAACTATCACTTTTACTATGTTTTAGAACTTTTGTTTCACCTCAATATCTATTTATCGAACCTCTGTTCCCAACTCTTCTAAGTTCTCTCCAAATTGTTCCTGGATCTTCTTTATTTTTTTTTTTCTATTTACATATTACCTATTACGTTGTTTATTATCTTTTTTATGTGACCTCCCTTGGTTGTCATCTTATTACCTCCGTCTTCTGTCTTATTCACTCCATCTTCTATCTTACTATCTTTATTAACTTTGTCTCTCCTTTTTTCTTTTTTTTTTCTTAATTTTCTTTACTCCTGTTAGAGTCTCTTGAGACCCTGTTACAATTTACGGGGTTGTAAACGTAGTGTCCTCAGTGTCTTCTGTTTCTGTTTTTCTTTCCGGTCTCTTTTAGGAACTTCTCTATTATCAACTTTTGAAGGGATTTTACCCCTTCCTTTATTAGTGGGTTCAGGTTCTTTGTGTCTCTCAAGGTTTGTCCTATTTGGGTTCTCCTTTGTGGGGTTCTGTGTATAATTAGTTTAATTGTTTCTAGTTTGTGTTTCTTGTTTATAATTTTCGTCGTTCCCTTTTTGTTGTTTATTGTGTGTTCCCCTTAGGGTATTCCTATTGTCGACTAGAAAGTCATCTTTAAGAAGTCCGGTCCTTCCTTACCGTTCTGTATGAATTTCACTACTTTCTTTTATTGGATGTCGGGCCTAATGACATGGGTCGTTCCTAGAAAAAGTTTATACTTCCTCTTTAGTTTTCAAATGTCTGTTCGTTTTCGACTCTCTTAAGTCGTGGTGGTTTGGTCGAGAGGTTGTTTACGATTGCCTAGAAGAGATCTGTCCTTTGTGTTTTTCTCCCATATTTGAGCTTGGGTTTTGTTGTTTCATTTACCGTTACCCTAGTATAAATAGTTATTAATGGAAATTACATTTACCCAACTTACGGGGTTGGTTTTCTGTTTCTGACCGACTTACCTATTTTTTTTTGTCCTGGGGATATATACAAAAGTTGTTCTCTGGGTGGAGTTTTGTTCCCTGTGTATGCCTGACTTTCACTTCCCGACCTTTTTCTATAAGGTGCGTTTATCTCTGGTTTTCTTTCGTCCTCATCGTTATGAGTATAGTCTATTTTATCTGAAATTTTGTTTCCGATACTTTTCTCTGTTTCTTCTTGTGATCTATTACTAGTTTCTTAGTTGGGGTCTTCTTCTATATTGTTAATATTTATATATGCATGGGTTGTATCCTCGTGACGTTATACATTCTGTTTGCGATTGTTCATACTTTCGCCTTTAATTGTTATTGTGTCATTACCACCCTCTGAATTTATGAGGTGAGTGTGGATACCTATCTAGTTGATTTGTCTTTTAATTGTTCCTTTGTGTTTGAAATTTACTATGTTATCTGGTTAATCTGGATTAACTGTAGATTTCTGTAAAGTTGGGTTTTGTTATTTAAAGTGGAAAAAGAGTTCACGTGTATCTTAGAAGAGGTCCTATCCAGTGTAAGACCCGGTATTTAGATCGGAACCATTAAAGTTTTTTTTTTTTTAACTTTATTAAGGTTCGTAGAAAAGACTGGTGTTACGTCATTCTAATCTAGAGTTAATGTCCTCTTTTTGATAATTTTTAAGGTTGTATACCTCCGACTTGTTGTGTGACGACTTATTGGTTGTTTAGTGTCTTCTTTATTTTTTACTTTAGTTTTATACGTATTTTCACTCACTTTTACTATTGTGTTGTTGGGATTTGGATACTCTGTGATTTTCGTCACGATTCCCCGTCCAACTATCCTTATGTCCGTATGGAGTCCTTCGTTCTTTTTTCAGTTTATTTATTGGATTGAGATGTGGATTTCGTCGTTCTTGTCCTTCTTTACTCCTTGGGGTCCTAATCGTCTTTCTTTCTTTAGAATTTTTAATCCCGTCCTTATTTACGTTTTCTTTGTTTTCTCTGGTATCGTCTTTGGTTGTTTCCGTTTTCGACCAAGAAACTCTTCTATTTATTTTAACTGTTTGATAATCCGTCTGAATAGTTCTTTGTTTCCCTCTTCTTAGTTTAGTTCTTTTAATCTTCACTTTTACCTCTCTAGTGTTGTCTGTTGTGTCTTTATGTTTTCTAGTATTCTCTGATGATAGTCGTTGATATACGGTTATTTTACCTGTTGCACCTTCTTCACCTGTTTAAGAATCTTTTCATGTTGAAAGTCTGTGACTTGGTTCTTCTTTATCTTCAAGACTTGTCTGGGTAGTGTTCGTACTTTTAACTTTAAGATTAGTCTTTAGAAGGTCGTTTGTTTTCGGGTCCTGGTCTGTCGAAGTGTCGACTTAAGATGGTATTTAAATCTCTTCTCGATTATGGATAGAACGAGTTTAATAAGGTCTTTTAACGTCTCCTTCCATTTGAAGGTTTGAGTAAGATACTCCGGTGGTAGTGGGATTATGGTTTTGGACTGTTTCTACGGTGTGTGTTTTTTCTTTTGATGTCCGGTTATAGTGACTACTTGTATCTACGTTTTTAGGAATTGTTTTAGGATCATTTGTCTTAGGTTGTTGTATAATTTTTCTGTACTGACACTAGGATTCTACCGCCTCCTTATCCTACCCCTCTGGTGAAAGAGGGAGTGTTTAAGGAGTTTTCTTGTAAAGTTACGACTCATTTGAGGTGTTTTGTCGAAGACTTACGACCGTCTCCTGTAGTCCGTGGGTCTTTTCGTCTAGTAACAGAAGTTTTTGTCCATCCTTTTTTATATTTTCTGTTTTTTTCTCGTTTCCTCCATCCCTCCCTCAGGGCAGGACCCTTCCCTCAGAATTCTTCTCTCTTCAAAGGTTTGTGGTCCTTTGTGAGAGTGACGGCTCAGACACCACTCGGAACCTTCGTGTCTCCCGTTATGTTGTCCCTCCTTTTTATTTATTTATTAATTTTGGGTGTCTAATGCTCGGGTTTCCATTGAGAGGGTCACCTCTTCGTCACGTCTGCGGACGTAGGCGGTGATCGTTCACCCCTGACCTGTCCCTCCGTGCCCGATATCACGAAAAATTCTTAGTCCGACCTTACAGGGGTCACATTGGTCTCCCTTGATTGAACCCGATCGTTTGGTCTGACACACTATCGATGGTACACTTTTAGAAATTGTATTCTGTGGAGGTCCTGACGCGTGTCTTGTTTCCTGTCTTGTCTTTATCGGCCAACGTGTGGTAAGGGGAGGTCACTGTCCGTCAGTCTCGGTATTACCGATTTTCCCCCGTTAGCGTCGAGTTCTCTCTGTAATGGATAGTTTGACGTTCGTCCGAAGAAACGATTGATTCTGCAGACCCCCAAGACCTGCCAATAGTAGTCGGACTCTTCCCTGTAGTCGTCATGTGGGTCTTTTGACTCGTCGTCCTTACCCTTTCCGCTATTCAACGTCGTTGGCACGAGCGTTTTGTGGACTCGATGAGGCTGGACCCTTCCCGTGGTTTACGTCCGGGTTGGCTTAGACGTGGAGACTCCCGATGGACTCACGGCTCGGACTCACCGAATCTGGTCCCTCCACGTACGTCGGATCCCGACCGGAGTCTGCCTAGGGTCACCTCGTTGTATCTCGGACTCGCCACATGCGGTACTCGTCCCCGTCCAGGACACACCGACTCTGTGACGCTCGTGTACGGTCACAATAAACAAACGCCGTAGGGAGGGAGGGGTGTAGAGCTGACTTGTTCACTCGGGTTTTTTTTTTTTTTTTTTTTTTTTTCTTTTTTGTTTTGTTTTGTCACAGGTGGTGGCGGGGGAACACAGTCCCGCCTTTAGTCTGTGACTTCTCTGGTCGTTTGTCTTCTTCGATTTGTCTCCCTTGTCGGAACCTTCACTGAGGTGTGACGGGTGTTGTGGTCTCTTTCAGGCTCTATATAGAAATGATAAAAATACTAGTAAAACAACAACAACAACAACTACAACAACACACTAATAAAGAAGAAGAAAAAAATTGATAAAATTTAAAAATTCAGGAGATAAAGAGGAAATTAAAATTAAAAATATCGTATGATAATGAAAGGTTTTTCTTTTCTGAGATAAAAATTTCGTTTACGACATATATATATAAAAAACACCAACAACAAAAAATTATTAAGGAAACCGAAAAAAGAAGAAGAAGAAGAAGAAAAGAAATTATAACACAAAAACTTTGAGGTTGGAGATGTGATCTAAAAATTAGAAACGAAAAACCATAGACAACAGTTAAAACATGTAAATTTTTGGGTTTGAAGTCATGGGTTAAAATGGACTCTCGCTCTAATGACCGAACTGGTGAGAGAGGAGGAATCCTGAGAGGAAAAAGAGGTTTTCCACCGGAGACAGAGAAACGACGGGGAAGAGAAGAGATGGATTGAGACTTAGAGACACACAAGGTCTGTCACCTCTTGTGAATCCCTTGACCAATGACCGACCTAGACAGAGAGAGGAAAAGTAAAGGGAGAAAATAGGAGGACCAGCGGAGCAGATGAAGGAGGGAGAGGAGAAAGGACATATTGAGGTACTTGTGGAGACTCGTCAGGTCTGTCACCTCGTGTGTATTTCTTCACTAATGACCGATCGAAAGAGAGAGGAGAAAACTAGAGTGGAGTAGAGTAAGGTCAGTGGAGATTGATGGGGGAGGGAGAAGAGAAGAGGTACATTGAGTCTCTTGGAGAGACCTACAGGGGGTTACACCTCTTTGAAAAGTAGAAATTGGATCTACAAAATAGTAGCTACCACATATCTACCTCTTCAGAACTCCGATGACATTTTTATTTTGACTTTTGGTCTTCGTCCTCCGAATTCAGGTTTAGGACTCTTGTAGTCTCTTGAGGACTTAGGTCCCTTGTAATTAGTTATCCTCAAGTAGTTTACGGAAGTATGGATGTGACTTTGGTTCGTGACGGGTTCCCAGTTGTTCGAGGTGTCGTTCTGTATGGTACGTTTAAGAGGTCGTTGTGTCCTTGTGTCGGGACGCGAAGTTATATGTCCGTGGAGTTATAATGAGGTTTTGGTGACTGCAGAGTATTGAGTAATGACCTGTGAACCAACGTGAGGTGTCTCCTATTTAGGTCGAGGTGGGTGGTCTTGAGACTGAGTTCGAAGGGATTGGTTCTTTGGAACTGTTCGGCGACTATATTGGGGTGGGTGTCACTCCTTTGAGGTATTATTTCTCTTGAGGTGTTTAAGGGTCTTATATCTCTCCGGTTGGGTTTACTTCGTTATATTGGTTCTATTTCTTTGTTTCCTTATGGGTCGTCCATTTCCTTGTCCTATTTACGGGTGGTTTGGTTTGTTTTTTCCTTCTCTATCCCTTAGATGTACTCTTTCTTAAGGCCTATAACTATCACTTTTACTAGGTTTTAGAACTTTAGTTTTACCTTAGTGTCTATTTATCGGACCTCTGTTCCTAACTCTTCTACGTTCTTTTCAAATTGTTCCTGGATCTTCTTTATTTTTTTCTCAGTTATATATTACTTATGACGTTATTTACTCTAGTTTTTATGAGATTTCCGTTGTTTATCATCTTATTACCTCCGTCTTCTTTCCTAATCACTTTATCTTATATCTTTCCATCTTTATTTACTTAGTCTCTTCTTTTTTCTTTTTTTCTTAATTTTCTTTACGTCTGTTAAAGTCTCTGGAGGTCCTGTTATACTTTACGAGGTTGTAAGCTTAATATCCTCAGGGTCTTCTTCTCCTGTTTTTCTTTCTGGTACTCTTTTATGAACTCCTCTATTATCAACTTTTGAAAGGATTTTACCCCTTCCTTTATTAGTGGGTTCAGGTTATTTGGGTCTCTCAGGGTTTGTCCTATTTGGGTTCCGTTTTGTGGGGTTCTGTGTATAATTAGTTTAATTGTTTCTAGTTTGTGTTTCTTTTTTATAATTTTCGTCGTTACCTTTTTCTTGTTCATTGTGTGTTCCCCTAAGGGTATCCTATTGAGTCTAGAAAGTTATCTTTGAGAAGTCCGGTCCTCCCTTACCTTTCTGTATGAATTTCACTACTTTCTTTTATTGGTTTTGTCGGGTCTAATGACATGGGTCGTTCCTAGAGTAAGTTTATACTTCCTCTTTAGTTTTCGAAATGTCTGTTCGTTTTCGACTCTCTTAAGTCGTGGTGGTTTGGTCGAGAGGTTGTTTAAGATTTCTTAGAAATCTGTCCTTTGTCTTTTTCCCCGCATATTTGAGCTTGGGTTTTGTTATTTCATTTACCGTTACACAATATGAATATTTATGAATGGAATTTGCATTTACCCAACTTACGGGGTTGGTTTTCCGTTTCTGACCGACTTACCTGTCTTTTTGTTCTGGGGATATATACGACGGCTGTTCTCTGGGTGGAGTTTTGTTGCCTGTGGATGTCTGACTTTCACTTCCCGACCTTTTTCTATAAGGTACGTTTATCTCTGGTTTTCTTTCGTCCTCATCGTTATGAGTATAGTCTATTTTATCTGAAATTTTGTTTCCGACACTTTTCTCTGTTTCTTCCTGTGATGTATTACTAGTCTACTAGTTAAGTTCTTCTTCTATATTGTTAATATTTATATATACGTGGGTCGTATCCTCGTGGTGTATCCATTCTGTTTACGATTGTTCATACTTTCCCCTTTAATTGTTATTACGTCATTATCACCCCCTGAAATTATGGGGTGAGTGTGGATACCTGTCTAGTTGATCTGTCTTTTAATTGTTTCTTTGTGTTTGAAATTTACTATGTTATCTCATCAATCTGGGTTAACTATAGATATCCTGTAAAGTGGGGTTTTGTTACTTAAAGTGGAAAAAGAGTTCACGAGTGCCTTGGAAGAGGTCCTATCTAGTGTAGGACCCGGTATTTAGATTGGAACTATTTTAATTTTTTTTTTTTTGCTTTAGTAAGGTTCATAGAAAAGACTGGTATTACGTAATTCTAATCTAGACTTAATGTCCTTTTTTTTTTTTGATAATTTTTAAGGTTGTATACCTTCGACTTGTTGTGCGAAGACTTATTGGTTGTTTAGTGTCTGCTTTAATTTTTTCTTTAGTTTTATACGTATCTTTGCTTACTTTTCCTTTTGTGTTGTTGGTTTTGGACCCCCTGTGATATTTTCGTCTCGATTGTCCTTTCAAGTATCGTTATGTCCGTATGGAGTTCTTTGTTCTTTTTTCAGTTTATTTATTGGATTGAGATGTGGATTTCGTTGATCTTTTTCTTCTTTACCTCTTGGGGTCTCAATCATCTTCCTTTCTTTAGAATTGTTAATTCCGTCTTTATTTACGTTTTATTTGTTTTCTCTGGTATCGTTTTTAGTTGTTTCGGTTTTCGACCAACAAACTTTACTATTTATTTTAACTGTTTGGTAATCGGTCTGAGTAGTTCTTTGTTTCTCTCTTTTTAGTTTAGTTATTTTAATCTTTACTTTTACCTCTCAAGTGTTGTCTGTTGTGTCTTTACGTTTTCTAGTATTCTCTGATGATAGTCGTTAATATACGGTTATTTTACCTGTTGCACCTTCTTTACCTGTTTAAGAATCTTTTGATGTCGAAAGGTTCTGATTTGGTCCTTCTTTATCTTTTAGAATTGTCTAGGTAGTGTTCGTACCTTTAACTTTGAGATTAGTCTTTAGAAGGTCGTTTGTTTTCGGGTCCAGGTCTGTCGAAGTGTCGACTTAAGAAGGTTTTTAAATCTCTTCTCGATTGTGGATAGGATGAGTTTGAGAAAGTCTTTTAACGTCTCCTTCCATTTGAAGGTTTGAGTAAGATACTACGGTAGTGGTGGGATTATGGTTTTGGACTGTTTCTATGATGTTTTTTTCTTTTGATGTCCGGTTATAGTAACTACTTGTATCTATGTTTTTTTGGAGTTGTTTTAAGATCGTTAGTCTTAGGTTGTTGTGTAATTTTCCTAATATGTGGTACTGTTTCACCCGAAATAGGGTCCCTACGTTCCTAAAAAGTTATGGGCGTTTAGTTAGTTTCATTAAGTGGTGTAATTGTTTAACTTTTTATTTACAGTATACTAACAGAGTTATCTACGTCTCTCTCGGAAACTGTTTTAAGTTGTAGGAAAATACTATTTTTGAGAGGTCTCTCGTCCTTATCTTCCTTGTATGGAGTTGTATTATTTTCGATATATACTGTTTGGGTGTCGTTCGTAATAGGAGTTACCTCTTTTTAACTTTCGTAAAGGGGATTTCAGTCCTTGTTCTGTTCCCACGGGTGAAAGTGGCGATGATAAGTTGTATCAAGACCTTCAAAAGACGTGTTGTTAGTCCCGTCTCTTTCTTTATTTTCCTTAGGCTTCTTCTTCATTTTAAGAGTGACAAACGTCCACTGTACTAGGAGAAGTATCTTTTGGTATTTCTGACGTAGTCTTTTAATGATCTCGATTAATTACTTATATCATTTCAAAGTCCTATATTTTAGTTGCGTGTCTTTAGGGAACGTAAGGATATGTGATTATTACTCTTTTACCTTCTTCTTTAATTCCTTTGTTAAGGTAAGTGGTAACGTTACTTTTCTTACTTTATGAATTCTTATATAGATGGATTTCTTTGATTTATGCATATATATCTTTTGATATTTTGTGACTACTTTCTTTAGCTTCTCCTGTGATTATCTACCTCTTTATATGGTACAAGTACCTAGTCTTCTTAGTTATATAGCTTTTACTCATATGATAGGTTTCGTTAGATGTCTAAGTTACGTTAGGGATAGTTCGATGGTCGCCATAAAAAGTGTCTCGGTCTTGTTTATTAAAGTGTTAAACATACCTTTATGTTTTTTGGAGTTTATCGGTTTCGTTAGAACTCTTTCTTCTTACCTTGGTCTCCTTAGTTGGACGGACTGAAGTCCGAGATGATGTTTCAGTGTCAGTAGTTCTGTCATACCATGACCGTGTTTCTGTCTTTATATCTAGTTACCTTGTTTTATCTTTCGGGTCTCTATTTAGGTGTGTGGATACCTGTGGAATAGAAACTGTTTCCTCCGTTCTTATGTGTTACCTCATTTCTGTTAGAGAAATTGTTCACCACGATCCTTTTGAACAGTTGGTGAACATTTTCTGACTTAGATCTAGTAAAAGATTGTGGTATGTGTTTTTATTTGAGTTTTACCTAATTTCTAGATTTGGATTCTGGTCTTTGATATTTTGAGGATCTCCTCTTGTATCCGTTTTGTGAGAGACCGTATTTAGTGTCGTCCTAGGAGATACTAGGTGGAGGATCTTATGATTTTTATTTTCGTTTTTATGCGTTTACTCTAGATTAATTTTCGAAGACGTGTTGTTTCCTTTGATATTTGTTCCACTTTTCTGTCGGAAGCCTTACCTTCTTTTATTATCGTTTACTTCGTTGACTGTTTGTTGATTAGAGTTTTTATATGTTCGTTGAAGACGTCGATTTAAGGTCTTTAATTTGCTGGGTTAGTTTTTTAACCGTTTCATGATTTGTATGTAAAGAGGTTTCTTCTGTATACCTACCGATTGTTTGTGTACTTTTCCACGAGTTGTAGTGAGTAATAGTCTCTTTACGTTTAGTTCTGGTGTACTCCATGGTAAAGTGTGGTCAGTCTTACCGACACTAGGTTTGCAGATGTCCGTTATTTACGACCTCTCCCACACCTCTTTTCCCTTGGGAGAGTGTGACAACCATCCTTACGTTTGATCATGTCGGTGATACCTTTTGTGACACCTCTAAGGAATTTTTTTAACGTTTATCTTGACGGAGTACTGGGTCGTTAGGGTGACGACCAGTATGTGTGGCACCTTTGGTCTTAACTTTCTCTGCACATGGGGTTACAAGTAACGTCGTGACAAATATTATCGGTCCTGTACCTTTGTTGGATCTACAGGTAGTCGTCTACTTACCTATTCTTTCGACACCATGTATATGTGTTACCTCATAATGAGTCGGTAATTTTTCTTATGTAAACTTAGTCAAGATTACTCCACCTACTTTGACCTCGGTCAATATGTCTCACTTCATTCGGTCTTTCTTTTTGTGGCTATGTCATATGATTTTGTATATATACCTTAAATCTTTTTACCATTACTATTGGGACATACACTCTGTCGTTTTCTCTGTGTCTACATATCTTACCTGAAAACCTGAGACTCCCTCTCCCTCTCCCACCCTGCCAAACCCTCTTACCGTAACTTTGTACATATGATAGTACATTCTTTACTTAGCGGTTAGATACAAGCTATGTCCTATGTCCTACGAACCCCGATCACGTAGCCCTACTAGATCTCTCAACTATACACCTTTCTCCACCCTCCCCCCAAGTCCTAACCCCTGAGTACATGTGGACACCGTCTAAGTTCAGTTACATACCGTTTTGGTTATGTCATAACATTTCATTTTATTTCAATTTTAAATTTTTTTTTTAGTACGTAGTACTGGGTCACCCGAAATAGGGTCCCTACGTTCCTAAGAAGTTATAGGTGTTTAGTTAGTTACATTATGTGGTATAATTGTTTAACTTTCTATTTTTGGTGTACTAATAGAGTTATCTACGTCTCTTTAGGAAACTACTTTAAGTTGTAGGTAAATATTATTTTTGGGTGGTCTATCGTATGGAGTTGTAAATCGTAAATCTGGGGTAAATCGTAAGTAATAAATAAATAAATAAAATTTTATATTTAAATATATGGGTAAATCGTAAATTTTACAAACCCAAAAGTCCTATCTCACAAGTTTATACGGGTCACTCATGTTATATCTCTGGTGTATAGTTCTAGATATTAAATAAAATAAAATGGAAAAACAAATAAAAAGAATCTGTTGGTACTCGTCGCTTGGTATATGATTCATTAAAGTATTTATAACTCCGAACAAAAACAGTTGAATCTGTGTCGTATGTGTATGACTGTCGGAAGTGAACTCATGTCACAAAACTCGACCATAGAGACACACACCATGAAAGTGACTATACACTTGAAAAATTCCATTGTGAAAGAAAAAACAAAAGTGAGCAGTGAATCACGTTTAGGAAAGTATATTTCTCAAAGACAACTGACATTCACACTATGTTAACACGAAACTATATTGGAGAAATGTAAACTTACATTATGAATCCTGTTCGTCAAAAGTACGACCAAACGTGACATATCCATAACGTTCGTGACTTAAGGTCCTGTAACTCATTAACTGTATGTCATCTTTTCGTCCCGTGAAATTTTTATTCCTTAGATCCCCTTTCTTGAGAGAGAAAGTGATTTGATAATACAAAAGATATTGTTATATATAGTCAGAGAGGGGTCCTTGACGCGACAGTAAAGAGGACCGACCTTAACCGTCGCGGGAAAATAAATGAAAAGAACGAAGAGTAAAATTATAGAATATGATCTGATAGTGAAGACTAAAATGATGAAAAATGACGGATACCCGAAAAAAGTTCAGTAAATTTTCGGTAATACAAAACTATTACCTGACAGACTTCTATCTTGATTTAATATTAAAAAATTTGAAGTAAAATTAGTTACGGTCTCCGATGGTCTCTATATCCCAAAGAGTACTTTTCAAGATGAGATCAACTTGAGAAATATATAACAAGGAATAACCTTTAAAACGTCACACGTACATGTACGTGTACACACTTATTTTTATATTTATATAAACGTTTTCATTAAAAGTAGTAATCTTGATTAATCGTAATTTTATCATAGAACCTTAAACAAACTGAAATAAATAACCTAACTGTATGTTTTTCCTTCGTTAAAAATCATCATTCTTGAGTCGGAACCTAAACCGGTTAGTTCGAGACTTAAGAACAAGACGGAAAAAAAAAAAAAAAAAAGGACCGATACATTAGAACACTGTAATAAATTGAAGAAACTTCAACAAGTATACCTTTCATTACTACTGTTCGGGAAACTGATTCCAGACTCATTCTAGTGTAGCATTTAGTGATCGTTTAGTGAAGTTTTGGTAATCGTCTGGGGAATTCTCTTTTTAATCTTTGATGTACAGATTTATAACTGGGAGAACAGAAAAAGGACAGATCTTACGTATTGTTGGCTTTCTTTTACGGAACAAACAAGTCGTTGAATTAGACACATACTCATTGTATCTCTGTTTTCTTTTGGGTTCACGTTACTCTTAAGGATTTGACCGATATCTAGAAAATCATTTTAATACTTATTCATACCTAAAATATTACGTAAATTGTGTATACAGTAAAGACATATATTATGACAACAACAACAATCCAGTGAGTCAGCACAGACTGAGAAACGCTGGGGTACTTGACGTCGTACGGTCCGAAGAGACAGGAAGTGGTAGAGGGTTTGTATATATAAGTAAGACCTGACATATACTTGTACATGTATGTGTAACGAACTACTTAAATCGTGTCTAAATTTTATTTATACTTCCTCCTTGAATCATAAAGACTTTATATAGATTTCACTTCAGAAATAAAGGGGATTCAGACACGGGGGAAGAGACAGGGTGAATCCCTACCACTGTAGTGGATGGTTCACCAACGAGTGTGAGAACGGACCTAATCACAAGTAAAGGTCAGAACAGTGGGCCGACATAAATCTGAGGACGATTCGGGGAACAAGAGATGGAGGTCTTATATGGAACTTAAAAAGGAAAAAAACGAGACGTAGGTGACAGAAATCTTATATTCGGTGACAGGAGAGGGTAAACTTGACAATATAGTCAGAGGATCTCCTCCATAACCGACGTTATTGTCTTTGTGAGTTTCATTAGTCACGAAAAATTTTCAGTCAACAAAGGAGAGATTCTATTTTGTTTGTTTGTTTGTTTGTTTGTTTGTATCTCCATCATTGGGTCTCGACAGGGCTCTAAGATTCTTCGATGGTCTCTCGGTCTCGAGGTCGGTCTATTCGTCGTCACAAAATTATCTCCCGTTTTCATGTCTTGGGAAAAGAAATCCCTGATGGGTTTTCATGTGTACTACGAAGTAAAACACAGTGTAACCGGTCTTCAATTAGTGTACCCAGTGATCAAAGTTCCCCTGGACCTTTTACAAAATTCCAGTTACACTGGTCGATTATCGACCCCACCAAAGATGGACAAAAGAAGAACAGAGAGGGGTTTTGTACTCCGACGTCCTACGAGGGTGATACAGAGGTACATTAATATAAACAACAACAACAAGTTAACGGGTCAGTACAGACTGAGACGTTGAGGTTTCTGACGTCGTACGGTCCTGAGGGACAGGGACTGGTAGAGGGTTTCAAACGGGTTCAAGTACAGGTAACGTAGTCACTACAGTAGGTCGGTAGAGTAGGAGACTGTGGGAGAAGACAAAGACGGGAATTAGAAAGGGTCGTAGTCCCAGAAAAGGTTACTCAGCCGACAAACTTAGTCTGATGGTTTTATGACCTCGAAAAAAGTCGTAGTCAGGAAAGTTACTCATGCGTACCGACTGAAGGAAATCCTGACTGACCAAAATAGAGGATCGACAAGTTCCCTGTAAGTCCTCGAAAGAGGTCGTGTTATCAAACTTCCGTTATTAAGAAACCACAAGACGTAAGAAATACCAGGTCATTATTATAGATCTCTACATGATTTGATAGAGAACATGTGACACACAATCGTGTTTTACACGAGAGACGAGTCTCCGAAAATTAAGGTAAGGAGTGGATTGTTACGGAATAGAAAGTCCATGACGAAATTATAGTGAAGAGACTATTAGGTTAATTTCAAAGGGGAAGGTAGTTGGGGAACAAGGAGAGAGAGTCTCCTATGTTAAAAAAAAAAGAACTACTGTGATTGGTAATTATTGTAAACAGACATTAAAAAGATCTAAAGAGAGATTAAATAGGTGATCAGATTTTCTAGATATTCCCACCCTTAATTGAAAATAAGAGTCACATGTCACGACGATGTGTCATCTTCGGGTTATCGATAATCATTCTTTTTTAACTTTTCCTTTCTTCCTTCCGTAATTCCTTTCTTTTATATGTTATATTTAGGAAACCTTTTGGGTCCCCACGATTAGAAATTCCTTACGAACGACCAAACCGAAAGTAGAAGGATAATCAGTAATAAGGTAAAATACCTGAGTTTCAATACCAAGTCTTTTTCTTTTATGTCAGTCAAGTTATAATTAACTAATTAAAATAGAAGTGACACTTTTGTTAGTCTTACCTAGAATTTTATCACAGAACTTTATAAAACTTTAGGTATAGGTGACCTAAGTTGAGAAGTTCATTTTTGCTTTGTCCATTTAGGTTTAAAATTTTTACAAATAAATGACGGAGGGTTCTTTTATGCAACGTACGTAAAATCTTAGTACAAATACCCAGTTCTGATTGTCTGAAAAGACTTTCAGGTCCGTGTCTTTATGTCCCCAATGTAAATACTTACGGAATATATCACGGGACAGACGACGAAATTAACAAACATTCCTTAGTTTTATATAATGTTCCTGAAGACGGACATGTCATTACTTTTATTTTCACAAAACGACTTATATTTGAGTACATAAAAGGGACCTTTAGTTAGGTTGAACTACTTATGGACGTATAGAATACTTTCAAACAGTTAGGATTTGTATCGAAACACAAGGTTACAGTGATCAGTCCAAAACGGAAGGCGGTTTACTGTGAAAATGGAAGGTATTACTTATAATTTATATATATATATATATTTTAATGGAAGTCACTACTTATTTTTTCAACTTTAGTTATTGTACTTATTGTAATAAGAGTCACGGGAATCGACAAAGACAGACATGAAACTAATCAAAATAAATTTCTAAAAAAGACCTGAGACACCCTCTCCCTCTCTCACCCTACTAAACCCTCTTACCGTAACTTTGTACATATTATAGTATATACTTTACTCACCGGTCGGGTCCAAGATACTTACTGTGACCTACGAACCCCGACCACGTGACCCTGCTGGATCTCCCTACCATACACCTCCCTCCTCCCGCCCCCCAAGTCCTACCTCTTGTACACATATGGACGCCACCTATGTACAACTACATACCTTTTTGGTTATGTTATAACATTAATTGGAGGTTAATTTTATTTATTTAAATATAAAAATTTTTTATCTCTAAAAAAAGACAGTATACTATAACCACATGGTAAATCTAAAAAGAGTAAAAAATTTTTTAGTAATAACTAGACCAAAGCGAACAAGAAAACCAAACGGAACGTCCTTTGAATTTAAATAGAAATAAAATGAAAGATGTTCGGTATAAAGTCTTAAGTCATGTAAAAAATTAAAGAATTTGGATATGGTCTATCCAATATTTATAACCACTTTGTCATGTGACGGTTTGGAAAATCGACTCGATATAAAATAAAAATTACCTTCCTAATAATCATAAGTACCCTCTTATTATATGTAAAACTCAAACCAGTGCAAAGGTAAACCGACGAAGCATCTTTATTAAAAGGAAAAATACCTCCTAAATAGTCTTTTAAAATTCTTTCCTTTTCGAAAACTTTCGGTAATGGGAGGGACCCGTTCACCTATGAAAAAACTACATTGCTACCTTACGGTACGGACGACGAGTCAGAGTAGACTGAGTAAACGTTGGGGTACCTGTCATCGGACGAGCCGAGGAGACAGGTACCATAAAGGGTCCGATCTTATGACCTCATCCAACGGTAAAGATTGAGGTCCCCTAGAAGGACTGGGTCCCTAGTTTGGGTGTGGATAACACAGAGGACGTGACTGTCCGTCTGAGAAATGATGACACGGTGGACCCCTTCGGGTCAATGTAAAAAATTGGTTTAAAGGTCGATGTACCACCACCAACCACCACCAAATCATCGATTCAGTACAGTCTGAGAACGCTGGGGTACCTGACGTCGGGTGGTCCGAGGAGACAGGTACCATAAAGGGTCCCCTCTCGTGACCTCATCCAACAGAAAAGGAAAGAGTACCCCAGAAGTGTTGGGTCCGTAGAGGGCACTACGTCCGTCTGAGATGTGTCTCGGTGGTCCTGTAGTATTACCAGTAAAGTATGTCTTTTAATAAAAGTGAATTCTGTTAGGAAATGACTGTTTAAGAAAATTTCACCGACACATCATTTAAATACGTTGACAATAAAATTTATCTTAGTAACTCGGTTGAATTAATAACATAGTAAAAAGTAAACCTTTCTTTATTCACCCATTAAGTGTGGATACACAAACCATGAAAATGATTCTAAACATTTCAATAAATTATCCAAACCACTATACACCGGTTTAATTAATTAGGTTATGTACGATATTATTCCCAATATACTTCATTCACACCGAGACCGAGAGGTACCGATCGATCATTTGACTCCAAACTTATTCTATGAAACTCCCAAAAAAAAAAAACCAGTATAGATCTAGAAAAAGCCTCTTCCTTTACCGTCGGGTGAGGTCACAAGAACGGACCTCTTAGGGTCCCTACCACCTCGGACCACCCGACGGTAAATACCCCAGCGTGTCTCAGCCTGTACTGACTTCGCTGAATCGTCGTCGTCGTCGTCGTCGTCGTCTATAAAGATTCAAAAAAAAAAAAATTCATTAAAGTCTAAACACCTTTTCAACGATTTTCTTATCTTTTTTAAAGTTGTATGGGAAGTAGGTTAAAGAGGTTTACAATAATAAAATATATAAACGAGATAGTCAAATAGAAGACACACACACACACATAGAAACAGAGAGGTAGATGAAAAGAGACATATGTGTACATTCATGTATACAAAAAGAATTAATAAACTCTCGTTCAATGTGTGTATCCCGAGAAAATGGAAAATTTATCAAATAACTATGTATGCATACCCGAGTGACGACGACGATTCAGTGAAGTCAGTACAGACTGAGACACACTGGGGTATCTGACGTCGGGTGGTCCGAGGAGACAGGGACCCTAAGAGGTCCGTTATTATGACCTCACCCAATGGTTAAGGAAAAGGTTACATACCCGAGTTAACACAGGTTAAGAAACACTGGGGTACCTACCATCGGACGATCCGAGGAAACAGGTACCTTAAAAGGTCGTTCTTATGACCTCACCAAACGTTAAAAGATGAAGTCTCCTAGAAGGGATGGGTCCGTAGTTTAGACACAGAAGACGTAACAGTCCGTCTAAGAAATGATTACTCGGTGCACCCTTCGGGGGTTTATGAAATAATACATACAAGTTTTAGTGTCTGTAAGTGGACATATTTGTATTATGGTAACTTTTTAGGTTTTGATTATATTATCTGGAATTAGTGTAAAAGGGTCACTAGAGTAGAGACAGGAAATAGCATTTTTTATTTACGTTTTATTTTTGTTTGAACAGGTCTTAGATTGGATCTTAATGTGAAACACAAATCAACAACACATGACTCTATGAAAAACACTATGAACAATCGAGGAACCATCAACTTACCAATACCATCGTGAGTTGTAGAATGTGTTACAGATACAGAAAATTAAAAAAAAAAACAACTCAAAGAACACAACCTCACTCCTTTAGAACCGAGACCTTGACACAAAAGATAAAGTAATAGTAAGAGAAGTTTGCTGAACGTGAACGAAACATTCTTGATAAGATATGTCATCCTACAGTATTACTAACGAAGGACATTCCATTATATTAAACTCTCTGGTCTTACTAAAATTTTTAATATGGTTTGTTCATAGATATCATAAAAATTTCAAAAATTACCGAGGGGTAGGGGTGGGTAGGGGTGAACCATAAAATGATTTTAATCGTAGTTTACCCTCCCTTTCACCGTTTTTTTGTTTTGTCTTATTTTGTTTTGTTTTTTGAACTTACCTTACTATAAGAGAATTTTGTGATAAAGTTATAATTGATTAAGAAAGACACTTAAAATTGTTATTAGGGAGGTTGATTTAGAATTAGGTGAGAAATAAGGGAACGAAATTAATACTATATTTTGTTTAACGATTATACAAATACAGACACCGTCTTCAAAATCATATGAACTTCGGACAGAAATAATTTAGTAGAGAATCGGACGTAGTTGAATATGATTTATGTTGTCCGTAGTCTAGATATAAACGATACATACTTTTCATAAAATGACTACACTAAAAACAATGTAATTATATGACTAGAAGTTCGATCCGAAGTTGTCATGTACTTGGTTCTTGAAGATCTACATTTTCGACCTAAATCTTTTCCGTCTCCTTGTTCTCTACTTTAATGGTCGTAGTAATCTAGTGTCTTTTTCATTCTTTTACGGTCTTTTTGTAAATGAAGACGAAGTAGATTATACGATTTCGGAAACCGACACACCTAGTGTCGTTTGACCTTTTAAGAATTGTTCAACCCTTACGGTCTGGTAGAGGACTCTATAAACATACGTCCAGTTTTTCATTGTCAATCTTGGTTTGTGCCATGTTTCCTGACCAAGTTCTAGTCCTTTCCTCCTACAGTTCTGAAATATAACAATGGAACGATTAAATTGAATATACGTCTCATGTAGTACGTTTTACGAACCTACCTACTTCGTGTTTGACCTTAGTTCTAACGGCCCTCTTTATAGTTGTTGGAATCTATACGTCTACTATAGTAAGATTACCGTCTTTCACTTCTCATTGATTTCTCGGAGAACTACTCATACTTTCTCCTTTCATTTTTTTCAACCGAATTTTCAGTCATAAGTTTTATGATTCTAGTACCGTAAATCAGGGTAGTGAAGTACCGTTTATCTACCCCTTTTTCACCTTTGTTACTGTCTAAAAATAAACGAGTCCGAGGTTTTAATCATCCCTGTCACTAACGTCGGTGCTTTAATTTTCTACGAACGAGGAACCTTCTTTTCGATACTGTTTGGATCTGTCACATAATTTTTCGTCTTTATAGTGAAACGACTGTTTCCGGGTATATGAGTTTCAATGCTAAAAAAAGTCATCAGTACATGCCTACACTCTCAACCTGGTATTCCTTCAGACTCGTGACTTCTTACCCAAGAAAGTTTGACACCACGACCTCTTCTAAGAACTCTCAGGGAGCCTGTTGTTATTCTAGTTTGGTCAGTTAGGATTTCCTTTAGTTGGGACTTATAAGTAGCCTTCCTGACTACGATTTTGACCTTCGAGGTGATGAAACGGGTGGACTACACTTCTGGGCTAGTTTACCTTTTATGGGACTACGACCCTTTCTGACTCCCGTCTTCTTCTCCCGTCATCTCCTACTCTACCAACATACCGTAGTGGTTAAGTTACCTGTACTCAAAGTCGTTTAAGACCCTCTATCACTTACTGTCCCTTCGGACCGCACGATGTCAGGTGACCCAGTGTTTCCCAACCTGTACTGAATCGTTGACTTGTTGTTGTGTAACTGGAGGTCTTTATTAGTTATGTACTTGACGTTAAGTTGTTGAATTCCTAAATTGAAATTTTTCTGCCATTAAAGTGGAATCTTGGTGTCGAAGGAAGGGGACGGGCTTTACATCACTGACAAGGAACGTAAGGTCCCTCTGGTCGGGTGTACACAGTCACGTCACTGACTGATGTCTCTGTGTTGGACTTCTTGAACTAGTCAAAGGTTTATCTCTATTAAAGTTATAGTCTTTACCAAATAAACTCAACAACCCGATGAAATCTTAATTTTTATCGAATGTAAAAACTCCTAAGTTTTATCGTCATAAGGTTTGTGTGACAATTCAGAAGTTGTTTACAGTCAAGTAAAGAGAGAAAAGAAGACGGGAAATTGATGTGGTAACATAGTCGAATTTAGGTAATACTATGTAATTAAAATTACGCAAGGTTAGTCTTTTGTGAAAAAAATGGGACATACATACATATACACACACATACATATATATATATATATATATATATATATACGGATATGTGTGTATATATATATATCGAGTCGAAACTCACCACTTATAAGTAAAACACGGTACCGTATAATTGTGTATCGTATAAAAGTTGAGATTTGTGTAATATGTACTATCTACTAAACGACGTGTACGATGATGACGAACCAACAGTCGTCTCGATTCAGGGGTGAGGGAAGAGTGTTGGGATTTTATATAGTACCTACAATATTGAAGTTACTTATCTTTATTATTTCCTCGTAGAAGTCACATTACCGGAGACGTCATAAGAAGTCATCATCCACTACTCAGTCAGTTATAGAATCAGGAGGTAATATGAGACAGAATCTCAATAATGTATTTACTGACCCGACGATGTTAAAGTAATTCTGTTTCAATAACTCTCACCTAAGATGATTAGGAACCCCATTCATCCGATCATTCCAAAGGGATTTCAACTACTATCGAGACTTTAACAGCTTTAATATTACGTCATTTACCTTACGATAACTTTTATTGGAAAATCTTAATTTTGTGTACCAATTTTATTCTATTTAGAAATAGATTCCATATACTTAACTAAGTTACTACTCAAACCGATTCAATAAGTATGATAATCATCTCCTCTATCAGAAAATGGTCATTAGTATTTAAGTACATATCCGTGTTAAATTGGTAGTAGATATCTTCCGAGAGTTAAATATATGTAAACATAAATATTTTACGAACGTAATAGTCCCAACGACACTTTTTAGGTTATTTGTTAAAACCATGGATATTTTATAAATATACACTTCATTTACCTCTTGTGTCTCAGTAGATGACTTTTGTGTACTTAGACTACGACCTATTCCCATGCACACTCCGTTGACCTGTTAAACGGAAATGAGTCGGTATAAAACAAACTTTTATTCGTTATAGACACTAAGTTAATACTTCGTATAACTAATAATTCCCCGTTATATCGAAGATATGAAAATCAGATATTACGGGTAGTACGTAATTTGTATGTTTGATAGGATTTCTAATCCAATTATAATCAAAAGAAAATGAAGAAATTTCGATGTATTTATATGAAAAGAAAAAGAACAATCTTACATAAAATCCGTAAACAACTTACGACTGGTTTCTTTTATTTTAACATTTAGAAAAAAATATTATTCCTTCTGTTCACTTTCGATAGAATGACGATTCAGTGAAGTCAACACAGGCTGGGACGTTAAGGTATCTATCGTCGGGTCGTCCGAGGGGGTAGGGACCCTAAGAGGTCCGTTCTTGTAACCTCACCCAACGGTAAAGGAAGAGGTTAAGTACTTTCACTTTTCACTTTCACTTCAGCGAGTCTACTCAGGCTGAGAATCGTTGGGGTACCTAACGTCGGATGTTCTGAGGAGGTGGGTACCCTAAAAGGTTCGTTCTCATGACCTCACCCCACTGTAACGGAAGAGGCCTTTCGATAGAATGGTCCTATAATTACTGGACCTATAGGTCTAAGTAACATATTATTTCAGTGGGTAAACCTATCGAGAGGTAATATAGAGAAAGTCAAGTCAAGTCAAGTCAGCGAGTCAGCACAGGCTGAGACGTTGGGGTACTTAACGTCGTACGGTCCGGAGGGACAGGTAATGGATGAGGGCCTCAAGTGAGTCTGAGTGCAAGTAGCTCAGTTACTACGGTTGGTCGGTAGAGTAGGAGGCAGCAAGGGAAGAAGAGGACGACGGGGATTAGAGAGGGTCGTAGTCTCAGAAAAGGTTACTCAGTTGAGAAACGTACTCCACCGGTTTCATGACCTCAAAGTCGAAATCGTAGTAAGGAAGGTTTCTTTAGGGTCCCGACTAGAGGAAGTCTTACCTGACCAACCTAGACGAACGTCAGGTTCCCTGAGAGTTGTCAGAAGAGGTTGTAGTGTCAAGTTTTCGTAGTCAAGAAGCCGTGAGTCGGAAGAAGTGTCAGGTTGAGAGTGTAGGTATGTACTGGTGTTCTTTTTGCTATCTGAAGTGATCTGTCTGGAATCAGTCGTTTCATTACAGAGACGAAAACTTATACGATAGATCCAACCAGTGTTGAAAAGAAGGTTCCTCATTCGCAGAGAATTAAAGTACCGACGTTAGTGGTAGACGCCACTAAAACCTCGGGGGGTTTTATTTCAGACTGTGACAAAGGTGACAAAGGGGTAGATAAAGGGTACTTCACTACTCTGACCTACGGTACTAGAAACAAAAGACTTACAACTCGAAATTCGGTTGAAAAAGTGAGAGGTGAAAGTGAAAGTAGTTCTCCGAAAAAACAAGGAGAAGTGAAAGACGGTATCCCCACCACAGTAGACGTATAGACTCCAATAATTATAAAGAGGGTCTTTAGAACTAAGGTCGAACACAAAGAAGGTCAGGTCGTAAAGAGTACCACATGAGACATATATTCAATTTATTCGTCCCACTGTTATATGTCGGAACTGTTTGAGGAAAAGGATAAACAAGGTACAGGTCAAGATTGACAACGAAGGACTGGACGTATGTCTAAAGAGTTCTCCGTCCAGTCCACCAGACTATAAGAGTAGAGAAAGTCTTAAAAGGTGTCAAATAACACTAGGTGTGTCAGTTTCCGAAACCGTATCAGTTATTTCGTCTTTATCTACAAAAAGACCTTGAGACTCAATGAAGTAGAAAAACTAAGTACTTTGATCTAAACACGAATAAGAGTAATTATGGTATAAGAAAATTAGAGAACCATCCAACTTTCGTTTTACACTAACGTTAATAACGTGTTAGTAAAAGGATTAAATATTAAATATTAATTAAGGTGTTGTGAATGTTAAATAATCGGCACCAACCACAAAATAGGTAAGAGACGACGATATCGTCAAGGACCAAAGGAAAGATACCTTACCATCGTACAAAGGGGAAGTATGGAGATACGTTTCATCCATGTCTTTGTCCTAGGAAGTTGATGATTTGTAGGACGGTCTTCTCTAGTAAACTCTTCGACTAGGTTTTTCACTACTATAAAGAAATACCACGGGGATTGTAAACTTCATTTCGGACTATATATATATATATATATATATATATATATATATATATATTTAGGTCGATTAGAATTCATTAAACAGAGAATTCATCAGACAGAGGTAAGTAGGGGGTGAGAATGGACAGGGTACAGAGGATCTTCTGACATCGGTGTCCGGGAATCAGACAGGGCTCTTCTCCGGTTCGAAATAGTCTAGTGTACTGAAAACGTTCCCGTTTAGGTCGACGGACCTTACAAGTAGAGACAAGTAAAATATATTTTTCGCGGAAGGAAAGGTGATCTAAAACAAAATTTACAGTTGATGAATCGTTCTGACATGTAGATAGGACCGTTTTTTAATTTTTTTTTTTTACTCCGAAAGGAAATAAGGGAATAAGAGAAGGAACTGAGGAACGAATCAAGGGAAAACCGGAACTATGTACGTCATTAATGGACAAGAGAACATATGAACCAAAAATAGAAAGGGGTAAGTTTCTAATAGATTTACTACCGTCCCAAGTAAGTGGTCATAAAAAGGTTAAAGAGAGATCCGAGGAAAGTTATAAGTTATTCATGATAACTTACTTTGTACTTATTTATTTAATTTATAAATCAATGTTTTTCCATCCGATTTCGTCACGTTTACCATGGATCATCTGAACTTAAACGCCCGAAAGGTCCACCGTGATCACCATTTCTGGGACGGACAGTTACGTCCTTTGTATTCTTTGTGCCCAAAGTAGGGCCCAGTCCTTCTATAGGACTCCTCCCGTACCGTTGGGTGAGGTCATGACTACGGACCTCTTAGGATACCTGTCTTTTCGTACAACCCGATGTCAGGTATCCCAGTGTTTCTCAACCTATACTGACTTTGTCACGTGTGTGTGTAGTGTTCGATGAGAATATGAGATATGAGAATATGAGATCCCATTGTTATTATGTCCTTTGTCTAGTAAAAGTTCACGATATGTCCTTTCAAGAACTAATTTTTTTCTTTTTAAGGACTTCTTTACACTAAAAGAAGGGATGTCCGATTTTGGTTTTAATAGTTACTCAGTCCCAAGAGGGTCGAATAAAGTACTTGAAAATCGTAAGGATGTTGTACATAACCACTATGTCAGGAAAGGTAACCAATACACCATCGTATGTAAATCGAAGACCACCTCCCAACTTCCACTGACCACAGTTTACTCACGTATAAACAGTGAAGACCCGGTGACTGGAAGAGACAAAGGTGTTGACATTTTGTTTCTTTCATTATGAACACGGTCCAATTTTATTTACAATAAAATTATATATATAATATATATATAACATATATATAATGGGTATATTATATATATTAATATTTAATAAGTATATAAATTAATAGAATATATAAATATTTATATAATATACACTATATATTAATATTGTTTATAAATATTGTATATTTTCTATTAAAGGTTGCGATAGAACTTTTTAATTATTCTTTTAAGTCTTATCTCATTCTATTGAACCTCTTGTCAGAAAACCAGAGACACTCTCTCCCTCTCCCACCCTACTAAACCCTCTTACCGTAACTTTGTACATATTATAGTCTATTCTTTGCTTAGCGGTCAGGTCTAAGCTACGTACTATGACCTACGAACCCCGACCACGTGACTCTGCTGGGTCTCTCTACCATGCCCCTCTCTCCTCCCTCCCCCCAAGTCCTACCCCTTGTGCACATATGGACACCGTCTAAGTACAACTACATACCTTTTGGTTATGTTATAACATTTCATTAATTGGAGGTTAATTTCATTTATTTAAATATAAGTTTTTTTCAAAGTCGTACGAGATAAATATCCCTTCAATCGGGAGGAAGAAGGTGCTTGTTTTTACCACCCCCTCTCTGCTTAATCTTTTACTGAAATACTTTTCTCTACCACCTTTTTAAATAAAATTTTATAACATTTTATAAAATTTTATAGGTTTCATGAATTTGACGCAAAACTTCACGTAAACATTCTCTTCGTACCCGTCACAACCACTATGGGCCCCCCAAATTGAGACGAAATAGTCTTCTCCTTGTCGTTAACGTGAACCTCTTTCTCTGACGTGTAGGATTTACTGCCTCTATGCCCCTCCCGCCTCGTTGACAGCAACGGACTAAGGATCAGACAAGGAAGAAGGTGTACAAAAAGATTAAGGAAGTGTTTGACTACTGCACCGAAATCAACATTTTAAGTCGGTGGAGGGTCTTCCGGGGATATCTATCCCTGACCCCTTCCTGCTTGCCTGCCTTCTTTTGGTCAGTCAGGGCGACACTGACAGGTCACCTCCGCGCAACGACACGCCGCTATCGCGGCGCCTCGGCGAAATAAACAAGTAGTTACTCGTAGATGACGTAGGGGATCTATGTCCAGTTCGGGTGACCTTTAGCGTCGGTGGGTAGTGTTCGTCAGAAGTGACATAAAGATCTCGCCCTCGCGGCGGCTAGAGATGCGTGACTCACGCACACGGCCATTCTCTCCCTTGTCGACTCGGAGGCCTGCGCCCACCTCAGTCGAGACGCGAGGACTCCGCGAGAGCCGCGAGAGGTCAGGAGCGACGCGCGGAGGAACGGGGTAGAGGGGCGGCAGAGCCTGAGGCCGAAGAGCCAATGCCACGGAAAGGGCGAGAAGATCTGAGCGCGGAGGCGTCTTCTGTCTGCCGAGGAAGGTGGACCCGCGGTGTCGACTCGAGCGGATTGCCGGATTCCCACGGCCGACGCTCCTCTTCCGCACGCGTGGAAGGAACGAGAGGAGGGCCGCCGAGGCGGAGGGCGGTCAAGCCGCGTAGCTACACGCTACGCCGGGTTACCGCTGAGAGTCTGCGACGCCCGGGGCGGGGAGTTCCGTGTGGGTGGTTACTCGCGAACCGTCCCCGTCTTGCGCAGGACACGGGCGGAGGGGCAGGTCCGGCGGCCTCGTTCGGCTGGACCCGCCCTGGCTCCATGCCGGCGAGCTGGCCGGGCCTCCGAGCCGTGGTGAAGTCGGGCGCCGGCCCGCCCGCCGCTGCCGGGTCTCTCCCGCGGTCTGTGGCCGGCATCGACTCCGCCCGCCCGCCGCCCTCTCGTCCTGCCGCCCCTGCACGCAGGTCGCGTGCCTCGGGACTCGGACCGCCCCGGTCATGCTTCAGGCGCGATACCTTCTCCTCTTCATGAACGGACTCGACTACCGTCTCTCTCTGTCGGACCTGGGCAGGAAGCACGTGCGGAGCGCGGACGACCGGCTTCCATCCTGAACGAGGGCCCACCCGCGTCTGGCGGCCGGGGACAGCGGCGCCGCCCCGAGCCCCTCGCCTCATGCCCTCCTGCGGACAGAGGAAGCGCCTTTGACGGGACCTGCTACGAGCGGGTCTCGGCGCCGCCTCGACCAGGAACCCTCCGCCCACGATGAAGGAGTGAGGTAAGCGTCGACTTAGGCCCATCGGGACTCGCCGCCCGAGACCGACACTTCTGTCACGGGAAATCCTAGTGACTACCTCGCTGCAATTCCTCGACGCACCAGGCGGCCCTACAAAATTGAGGCGGTTCCCTTCCCTTCAGTCAGACCTCACTTACCACTAGTTACACCACAAACTACTCGAAGAAGAATAGATGTTTAGTCAGGGGGGGGAAAGGGAAAAAGAAAGGGAAAAGGGGGAAAGAAAAGAGGAAAAAAGAGAGGGAAGACTAACTCTTCACTAAAACTAAAGGAATCAGATTAATGTCAGAAAGGTTACCTTTCTGAATCATAATTGGATCTAATTTAATACGCACAAGACAAACACGTACACCTTCACCGACTTTACGTATAGTCAAATAAACTTCACACTACTAACACACGAGACCCTCTACGACCAGGGACCCTTGGGAGGTGTTAACTAGTTGACAACATGGTTCACACCACACACACACACACACACACATGGACACACACACACACACACACAATTTTCTCTAAATTAAGGGTCCCCTTATATCTATAGAACAGAAAACACAAGAAAACTTCCCAACAAATTTGTGTGTGTGTGTGTCCTTGAAGACATACTATCTTTATAATTGGACTAATGAAGGTAAATAGAACTTTGTCACGATTTCCATGGGTTCTATAGACATCGTTAGATGTAAATGGAAATATTTTTGATTTCTGAAAGCAAAAAACCCCCCCCCCCACTTACAGAGTTATTACTCAACGAAGTAGTAGTTTAACTGATGTTACGTCAAAACAAGGAATCCAAGAATCCTTGAATGGATGTCGTTTTGATTTTCATTATTGAAAGAAGGGGAATCGGGAAGTCGTAGTTTTCTTTACAAAAGAAAACACTCTAAATCAAAATGTACCTTCCTCTTTAAGATTAGGAGGTACATACTTAATTTATCCGTAATATGAATAAATTTACAAAATGACTACCTAATAATAAACGTTGTTATTTCATAGTCTATAAAAAGATAAAACATATAATTTATTAATTTTTGTTGTTAACTTTATAACTTGCGCACTTTGTTCATTTGATGAAAAGTCCCCTGTTCAACTAAAACATCTCCTAAACCTTACCTTTTACGTCAGTACGAATGATGAAGAACCAATGACTTATTTTTTTACGTTGGATTTTAACATTTACTTTCAGTCAATTTTTTAATTGGAGATTAGATAATTTTTATTTATTTGATGTATTTTATTATCCTTGTAACTTTTAATTACCTAATTGTTTATAAGTTTTTCTAATTTTTACGGTAACACAAGGATTTAGTAGATAAAGTTACGTAAAAGGTCTTTACAGAAGTAAATCGACTATTTCAGAAATTTTATGTTTTTCAATGTTTAATTAGTAAAAGAGTCTGGACGATTAACCTGAAGAAAACCCCTGTCATCCGATCTACTAATTAAGTATTCAGTAATTACTCTCAATCACATGACTTTTGACGGTCTGATTTCGTTACGTACACTCCTCGAGATTTGTCTCATATCTTCATAAAGAGACACCATTTTGTCGGTCTTTTCAGACACGTGGACCAAGGAATTTTAAAGGAATTGTAAAATAAAAAGAGTCTTTAAACCAAAGAACTATGAATCCTTGTACAAGGATACATGAAACATTAAATTATAAAAAGGTCATCCCCCTTCGTACAAGACGGAAACATTACTTAATCTTCATTTTTCACGGATTTATCTTTTTACAGATTCCTTCTTTGTTTCTATCCACAGGTGTAAAGTCTCCTTAGTATTCCTCCTCCTCCTCCCCTCATTACTATTATTAGAACTCATATATTTCTCTGAGAAACGTTGACCGACTCTCTAGGTGTTCTAGATTTAAGACATTAACATGGGTTCGGAGAAGTACAAGAGTAACTTGTCACAGGAAGACTTATTTGGAATTGTATGTAAAATGTAATGTCTAGAAAGCAACAAAAAAGTTTCCGGCAGATGGATATAAGAATCCAGAATAAAGCTTAGAGATATCCTCTCACAACAACTCTATTAAAATAAAAAGTGGGGACCTTCACATGACTAACTTCCGTCACCGATATTTATGTGGACTGTATCTACAAGCAATCCTTTCTTCCACAAGGTACTTCATGTAAAGTCGGTCGTGACACGTCTTACAGAGTTCTGACTCACACATTATTTTTACTAGGTCTACTAAGTCAAGAAACTTTACCAAAAAACCTTCCATTATATATGTTCCAGTCACTACATTCGGTGACTCGTAAGCATTACTAAACAAAACGACAAAACTAACCACCATCTACGTTTAGTCACGAGGTAACACTGATGTCTGAGTCTTAACTTCCAGTACCCCAATTTTCACGATCAAACAACCAATAAAACAATAAAAACAACATCAAATAATGAAGTGAACAAAACCAACCCACGAAAGTTATCCTTACTCAGACTGTTTCGACTATCTTCTCGGACTTGTAATATACATGATCCAACAATGAATCTTTTCTAGAATTTATTATACAAAACTTATCATATTATAACTAACTCATTAAGTTTATTAAAAGAAGACCTAATCTTATAACAGATAATAGATAAACATACCTTCCACGAAACATGATACTATTTTGTCGTCTAAGTCGTGTTAGGAACTTCAAGGTGAGTCAGAGACTTAAACGAACGGTCTACTTTAATCTACTCCAATAAATATAGATACTATGAAGTCCCTTCGTGTGATTTGACACTTAGGTCTATGGACCTAAAATTAAGGTGAAAACGGGTTTTACTTAGAACCATTTAAAGGGAAGGGACCCGGTCAAAAGAACAGAGAGTTTAACTCCTCGACCTGATCTACCAGACATACGAAGAAACATTAAGATTAATTCAGACCCTGACGAGGACTACGTTTCCTCACGTTAACCATATAAACCTTATGGTTTTTAGTCACCAATTTGTAAAACCTTTGAAAAAAGTAAAGAATCAAATTACTAATTATTATACAAATAACGTAACATAACGTCAAACTCCGTATGTGTAATAAAACCCGTGACCCCTTTCTAAATATAAAGATGACTTGATAAAAGTTACGAACCCTCAATTTTTACATATATGTACCTTTATAAGAAAAAAACGTCATTTTACACAGATAGACGACTATCTGTATCTAGACAAGTTTACATATATAAGTTAATACCACTAAGGTATGGAAATCTTCCTAATTATTTAAGAATAGGTTAAGTCTCACAAACTCAAGAGACAGAGAAGTGTTTATAACCTGTTAAGTAGTAACAAAACCAAATGAGTAGTATACTATTTCAGTTTATAACGATTATAGGCTTGTCAAGTTCATAAAGATTTTTTGAGACTTACGAAAAAAGTTTGAAAACACTTTTAAAAGGGGAAGGTAAATCCTAACCGGACAAACGTCCACACCCACTTACTCTTCTTGTTCCTAGTTATTAAATAATGTTTTCGACTGAACATCACCAAATTGATGTAAATCTAAAAATCATTCCTAATAAAAATTAAAACTTACACAAGCAACTTTATAAATTTATACAACACAAGAATTCTATTTCTTTCCATAACCATATTATAGATTTTGGGTGAAGACTATTTTTGATCATAAGTACACTGAAAAGGAAACTAGTCACTGAAAAGGAAACGAGAGGGTTATTTAAACCCTATCAAAATAAACAAAGAATTTTGTTTTTTACCGTTTTTTTAATTGAATTTCTAAAAGAAACTAGACTTTCCATAGAAACTAGACGTCAATTTTGTATAAATAATATATCACCTCTTTAATACGAAATTGTTTCGTGAACCCTATCTCACAACTGTGGGGACTGTTGATATTTTATTTCCCATAAAGTAAATAAGGGAAAGACTAGGAGTCAAAGAAGTAATCATTTTGTCGTTTTGATTATAGGTAGTCCGTACCAAGAAAATTCCAATTTTTTTTATGACAAACACTGTGTATTCGATATAAAATTTTATGTTTAAAATATGTTGGTTTCGTTTTTGACTTCGTCTTTAAGATGTTTATATTCACAGTCCCAGGTCGGGGTCCCCTAGGTCCCATTAAGTTTCGTCCCTACCTCAGTCGCTCCTCTCTAAATAAATAAATCTTTAAATTTCTCACTAACTCCTTCTTATTACATCACTTTTTTATGTCCTCTTTTCTCCGACTATAAGGAACCAAATGTGTCTTTCGATTATTTCAGAGTTCTGTTCTTTGAATATGGCAGATGTAATCCGGTGTCCACGGACGAACTTATCACCTCTCACGGGGCGGAACTCGAGGAAGAGTGCACCCAGAGTCTTCGGGCCCGTTTATTCATCTGTACCTCTCGGAGACGCAAGGTTCCCTAGTCGGACTTTTTCTCTCCCTCCCTCTCCCTCTTTCTCTCTCTATTAGCTGTGCCCCCTCCGGTTCGAACACGTTTTTGGGGTATTGAAATAAAAGTTTTCCACGAATATAAGGGATTTCACTTTCACTTTAGTGAGTCAGCACAGACTGAGAAACGCTGGGGTACCTGATATCAGATGGTCCGAGGAGGCAGGTACCCCAAGAGGTCCGTTCTCACGACCTCACCCAACGGTAAAGGAAGAGGTCCTCTAGAAGGGTTGAGTCCCTAACTTGGGTCCGGAGGGTGTAACATCCGTCTGTGAAATGGTAGACTCGGTGGTCCCTGCACTTCAAAATGTATTACCTTCTATGTCTCAGTACGTCCCCGTCGTCAGGACTGGGAATACCTATGGTCCGAAAGAAAGAGGTATAGAAAGGGATATGTTTTCCAGAGTCCACTAAATGTAATAGAAGACCGGTCCTCCAGACGATTGTGAAATACCGAGAGAAGGAATTACTTACAATTAGAATAAAGGGGACTTCACAAAAAGAAATTAGACGTAGTGAAAATTTTATGATTTATTTCAATATAGGGACATCTTGTTTCTGTGTCACCCAATATTGTTTCTTCTATGAATTGAGTTTCTAGATACAACGACGAACAAAAAAGATATATGGTTGATATAGTTGTTTATATACTTTTAAACCGTCGTTCATAATCGAGTTGTTACTTCGGGAATTAGTCAGAATAAGATTACTAAAACTGAGAAGTCTTCGGGGATGTAAGGATCCTACAAAATTCGAAGGACACGGAGTACCAGCCGTCCGGCGTTTGTTAGTGTCCGCGTCGACATTCTCAGTCCGTCCGTCCGATCTTTCGGTAGTCTCCCCAAAAACCTAACTTTGTGAGAATAATACGGGTCCTCTGAATAATAGATTTTCGAGATTTAATTGAAAAAGGTCTTTTTCCACCACCCCCCTGTCGGGGGACAATTACAGTCTTCTCATCCACCTTTCGTATTGTGTCATTTCGTCCGTCTGAGGCCAAAACCCCCATCTACGAGCTCTTAAAAGTCCCTCTGGGGACTCCGAACTAGAACGGAAACACATACGACTCGGAGGAAGGAGTACTGGAAACGGTGCCCGCCCCAAGGAGTGCGACCGAGGGCCGTATATTCTATTATGAAAATTCTAACAGGAATTGTAAAATTATTGTAATACCTGAACTGTAGTTGGACTTCAAACTAAAAAATTATTGTACTCGTGACTGAGTACAATCATGAACTGAGAGACTTAATAACGACTCACTTTAAAATTGAGTATCTGGTTTAATACTTTATTTAATAGAATACTTTGTACCAAGGTTACTCCCAAAAATTTTATACAAAGAAGACGGTCACCAGTGAACAGGTACAGACTGAACTCGGACCAATCTGGTCCTGTGCCCATCGAGTTCTGATTAAGGTGCAAACGAACCGGCAGTGAGACCCGTCGACCAAAGTAGGAAGAAAAATAGTTTCCTTCATCTAGACAGATAAGGTTGCAAGAAGTCTGAGGATGATGGATCTTTGAGGACATGAGAAAAGTAAGGGGTTCCTACTTTACGGAGAAAAACAAGTTCCGACTGAACAAGAGTCGTAGGAATTGGGACCACGGGGAGAAGGGGGTCCGGACAGGACAGTAACACAGGAAAGAAATCACCGAGGCGGAAGAAGGAGGGGTAGAATGGAACACCGTCGGACATTTGTACTAAGTTGATCTTAGTGAAATTTTTCTATATATTATGAATAAAGTGAAAGGTTTTCATTATGTTTATTAGAAAGATCTGTGAAAAGGAGGGAACAAAGGAAGGTCAAAGACTATGACACTCAGACATAACGACGACGAGTGAAAGAGTCAAATGGAAGGTGTCGAGACACAAGACCAAAGTCGGAGGGTAAAACAGGACTTTGATCTCAGAGGTTACTCTTAGTAGATTAACGGTTTAGGCTATTTTACAAAGACTAGAGAGTAGTCCCATGAACCGACATGAAAAGTGACAACCAGAAAAGAGTCAAAAAAACCAAAGAGGGAACTGAACTTGTGATGTGTGACAACCAAAAGAGAAAAGAGACAATGAGAGTCTTAGGAGGGAGAAAAAGTAGCAGTGGGGTCGTGTGTGTGGGATAGTCTCACCAAGTAAATTTCCGTTTCAGATTGGTACAATATGGAAATTTACGACAAGACCTTTCGTCCGACAGAGACTGGTGTCCGGTCGTCTCCTCCTCCCACCCCCCACGGAGGACCTACAAGAGTCCCGTCCCTCTAAAGTCCGAGAGGGTCCACGGGTGCTCTCCCTTCCCGGGAAGAACAACTAGGGGACACTGCAGATCACTGTGGTTCTCCCCATCCCTCTTCAAGGTCGTCCTCACTTTCGACGAGACTGTGGGTCACCGAAACTTCCCCTTCATACGTAACGAGGACGAGGATTCCCATCTGTGGGTCCAGAGGTGTACCGGAGACAGGGGTGACGGTCACCTTGTCTTTGGAGCAACGTGTAAGTCCGGAGGTCAAGAAGATTTCTCTTCCCCACGGGGAAATGTCGTCCCCTTTCGACCTGTGGAGTCGAGGGATAAATGGAAAGAACTGACTCCACTCGTACTCTGTGACGAAAACCCCGGACCAAAACAAAAGATACAGACACAAGAAACCGATCCCCTCCTACAAACAGTAAATTTAAAAAAACACAGAACGTTCCAACGGGAGAAAGATCAGGACGTCGACCTTTCTCGTCCGAAACGAACTCGGAAACAAAAACAGAGGAAGACAACTACAAAAACCAAACGATCGTAAAGCTCGAGGGTAAAACCACATATACTTCGTGTTCTTTTTGACCCCTTTGTTGATGGATCAAGGGTACCATGGGTCCTCCCGACGGAAGAAGGTGTTTCAGAAAACACAAATAGAATACATATTATAGGTCAGTGGTAAGTAAACACAATATTATAGAAAGAAATATACCAAAAGAATACTTCCATCCAAGTAAGAACATGTAATTATAAAGTAATTAATTAATACATTCTTAATCGTACTGGTCCTATTTAGGTACACCCATTAGTCTTACATTATAGACTAGTTTTAAAAACCAAATTAATTCATATTTAGATCTGACCTCGAGACACAGGAGTACCGTCGACATCTTTCCTTCCTATAAAATCTTTGGGAACCTCTACTGAGGTATCACAGTGGTCGGAAAGGATACAGGAATACACAAGAACAGACTTATGTCTGTTCTTTGCATCGAATTAACCTTAATATAACTCTGGTCAGACAAACAAATTCCGATAATAGTCACATTCTGTTATATATTTATCTAACATTATGCTAGGAACAGAATGTCTTTACCACTTAAAGTTATTTTATAAAAAAAAACCGAGGCTTTAGTGACGTCTACCACTAACATCGGTACTTTAATTTTCTACGAATGAGGAACCTTCCTTTCAATACTTGTTGGATCTGTCGTATAATTTTCCGTGTCTGTAATGAAACGGTTGTTTCCAGGCAGATCAGTTCCGATACCAAAAAGGTCACCAGTACATACCTACACTCTCGACCTGACACTTCTTTTGACTCGTGGTTTCTTAACTACGAAAACTTGACACCACAATCTCTTCTGAGACCTCTCAGGGAAACTGACATTCCTCCAGGATGGTCAGGTAGGATTCCCTCTAGTCAGGACCCAGAACCTTCCTGACTACGACTTCGACTTTGAGGTCATGAAACCGGTGGAGTACACTTCTTAACTGAGTAACCTTTTCTGGGATTACGACTCTCCCTAACTCCAGTCCTCTCTTCCCTTGTTGTCTAGTGACTGAGTTACCTGTACTCAAACTCATTTGAGACCCTCAACTACTACCTGTCCCTCCGGACCACACGACACCAAGTACCCCAGCGTTTCTACCTGTGTTAAGTCGTTGGCTTGACTCGACTTGACTTACTTTATCTTTATCTAATTTTTATTATTATCTCACGACCAATTATTGACTAGAGGTTTCACTTACAATCGTTTATGGGTACAAGACCCTGAAAAAGTAAAATAGGTTACCTCACGAGACTTTATCAGTACAAATTAAACAGTTTTCCAACTCCACAGTGTCGAGACATAGGAAAACGAGTTAAAAATTTTAGATAAAACCCTTCGTTTAGAAAACATCGTATAAGAGGTCACGAACGGAATGGGAGGCCTTGTGATGAAGGTTTTTTAAAGACGTCGTCTCTCAGTAAATTTTTTTAATTTCTTGTTGACTTACTGTTTCAAAATCCAGGGAATGATATCTATACCAAGTCCATGTCAGACCCGCTAGTCAAACATGCCGTTCTTGAGATGATGTGACTCGATACACTAATGTCAACGGGAACTTACAAACAACTATTGTGACCAGGAGTCACACACAATAACCATACACTTCTCTACAGTCTACAAATTAAAAAATCAAAAATTGTTATATGTACTATATTTAATCGTCATATACCACTGTCGACGACCTCAAATGTCTGACAATCACCGTGTCCCTAAGACTCCTTTAGTACCACTAGTATCTAGAAACGGGAGTAGTAGAGAGACAGTAGTTACCCCTCTATGAGAAACAGTCAGTGATTTGATCTACAGTTGTACAGATGGTGACAAATAGGTGAGTATTAGGATACTCTATCAATAATCACAATGGGACAAAATGTTTACTCTTTTTTATTGTTAATTTGTTCAATTAAATAAAGTCTAGTCAGTCGTTCATTTAATATTTCGACTTTGGGTCCAAAAGAGTAGGTCTCTGAGGACTTCACCAATTTTGTGGGACAGAAGACACCCTCTTTACGTTCGTAATATCCTTCCAGTTTACAATTGTACGTTTCATTCAGTTTCTCTAGTCACACCACCATGGGCATTAAAAATTTTATACAAAGACTTACCCTTATAACCCACTTAAGAAAGTGTCGTAGAAATTCATTCATATCAAATATTTTCCATTCATGTAAATATTTCTCCCTTTAAATGGAATCATGTCAAGTCAAGTCAACGAGACAACAAAGGCTGAGAAACACTGGGGTACCTGACGTCGTGCAGTCCGGAGAGACAGGTAGTGGTTGGGTACCTCAAATGAGTTTGAGTACAGGTAACTCAGCCACTACGGTAGGTTGGTAGAGTAGGAGACAGTAGGGGAAGATGAGAGTGGAAGCTAGAAAGGCTCGTACTCCCAGAAAAGGTTACTCAGTCGAGAAGTGTAGTCCACCGGTTTCATAACCTCCAAGTCGAAATCATAGTCAGGAAGGTTACTTGTGGGTCCTGACTAGAGGAAATCCTAACTGACCAACCTAGAGGAACGTCAGGTTCCCTGAGAGTTCTCAGAAGAGGTTGTGGTGTCAAGTTTTCGTAATTAAGAAACCACGAGTCGAAATAACAGATTGAGAGTGTAGGTATGTATTGATGACCTCTTTAGTATCGAAACTGCTCTACCTAGAAACAACAGTTTCATTGTAGACACGAAAAGTTATACGACAGATCCAACTAACATCGAAAAGAAGGTTCCTCGTTCGTAGAAATTAAAGTACCGACGTCAGTGGTAGACGTCACTAAAACCTCGGGGTGTTTTATTTCAGTCAGTGACAAAAGGGTAGATAAACAATATTTCACTACCCTGGTCTAAGGTACTAGAATCAAAAGACTTATAACTCAAAATTCGGTTGAAAAAGTGAGAGGAGAAAGCGAAAGAAGAAGAAGGGAAAGACGGTATTCCCACCACAGTAGACGTATAGACTCGAATAACTATAAAGAGGACCGTTAGAACTAAGGTCGAACACAAATTAGGTCGGGTCACAAAGAGTACTACATGGGATGTATATTCAATTTATTCGTCTCACTGTTATATGTCGGAACTACATGAGGAAAGGGTTAAAAATTGGTAAGACAACCAGGTACAGGTCAAGATTGACAACGAAAGACTGGACGTGTGTCTAAAGAGTCCTCCGTCTAGTCCACCAGACCATAAGGGTAGAGAAAGTCTAAAAAGGTCAAAAAACACTAGGTGTGTCAGTTTCCGAAACCGTATCAGTTATTTCGTCTTTATCTACAAAAAGACCTTGAGAGAACGAAAAAGGTACTAGGTCGCCTACAACCGTTAAACTAGAGACCAAAGAGACGGAAAAGATTTAGGTCGAACCTGTGGACCCTCAAGTGTCAAATACATGACAACTTCGAACCGAACCTCTTTAAACTCGTAATGAAACTCTACTCACGTTAAAACGTCATCAAACTCTTAAGAAACCGTAACGGAAAGAAACCCTGACCTTACTTTTGACTAGTAAAGGTCAGGACACCGGTAACGACTCAAAAGGTTTAAACGACCGTATAACTTACGTCGTAAAAGTGTTATAGTAGAAAATCTTAAACTTTATTGAGTTGACCTTAAGGTAGTGGACGTGATTTAAACAAGGATTCCGGGTGAACTTAAGCGTAAGACAGACCGATATACACTCACTAGTGTGGTAACACTAATAGACTCAACACTTTTAGAAAAAACATATCAAGAAGACACATAAGAACGGTGGAGAAGAATTATAGAAGATGAAGACAGTTCAGGTATGGTAAAGACAGGAATAACTCTGGTAGAAACGTACTTTACAAGGCAACCATAGAGATTAAAAGAACTGTAGAGACCAGAAAGGGTAAGACAATAAAAAGATATATAGAAACGTAACTAGTGACTCCTTCCGAAAGAATAAAGAGGAAAGATAAAAAAGTTTGAGAGGTAACTTTACCAATATCGAAAGGAAAAGAAGAAACGGAAAGTGAAGAGAAGAAAAGTGTTAATAAACATTCCGGAGGAGACTGTTGGTAAAACGGGAGAAAAAAAAAAAAAAAGGGAACCGCTGACAGAACTAGGGACGGAGGACATATTACAGTACTTGGAGACAGGTATCAAGAAGTCCGTCAGACAGATAGTTTAGATTAGCGAATTTAGATACAGAGTGAAGGTGACATCTCAGCAAATTCCCTAAACTAAATACAGTATGGACTTACCAGATCACCAAAAGGGGTGAACGAAGTTAAATTTAGACTTAAACCGTTATTCTTCAAGTACTAGAATCGGTGTCAGTCGAGGGCCAGAACAAAAACGACTGACACATATTGAAGAGGTAGAAACTGACGTTTCTTACATTAGTCAGACTAAAGTAACAACTGGTAGACCACTACAGGTACACACCTCAAAAGAGAACACAACAACCTTCTCCTACAAACGATACTGGTAACACAAAAGAACCGTTTTGAGTTACTTCGAAAACGAGACGAAGTAACACATGAGATTCCGGTTTAAACGAACAATGAGGTCGATAGAGAACTGAAGGATGAAAACGTAAGGTCAGGGGATATTAATTTTCCTGTAGCAAAACCCCGCAATCAAGACCTTCCAGAACATCCAGAAGTATCTAGATAACTCGGAGTCGAAAGTCGTAATAACCAACCCCGTATCTGAACCTAATTACACTTAAACTTACCAAACGGAACTTTAGTATCTCTCTACTCAACAGCAAAAACTTTAACGTAGGTTCATGAAGTAAAGTCTGACAAAACAACTGACACTACCGATGAGGTAAAGAAGATTCCCTAAGAACGGGTGCCATCATCCATGTTACCCTTTGACTCAATTTAAGTGGGAAAGGTCAGGTAAAATCAAATGACTAAAGATTTTACAACTACAAGTCAGAACGGTAGAGTACAAACTAATGAAGGTTAAACGGAACTAAGTACCTGGACTGTAAGGTCCAAGGATACGTTATAACACACCTAGTGTTATTTGACACCTTTTAAGACTTTCTCCACCCTTACGGTCTAGTGGACCGGACGGAGAACTCTTTGGATATACTTCCAGTCCTTCGTTGATAATCTTGACCTGTACCTTGTTGTCTGATCAAGGTTTATCCTTTTCCTCATACAGTTCCGACATATAACAGTGGGACGAATAAATCGAAGATACGTCTCGTGTAGTATTCTTTGCGACCCGACCTTCTTTGTGTTCGACCTGAGTTCTAACGGCCCTCTTTATAGTTATTGGAGTCTATACGTCTACTGTGGTGGGAATACCGTCTTTCACTTCTCTTTGATTTTTCGGAGAACTACCTTCACTTTCACTTCTCACTTTTTCAACCGAATTTCCAGTTGTAAGTCTTTTGCTTCTAGCACCGTAGGTCAGGGTAGTGAAGTACCCTTTATCTACCCCTTTGTAATCTTTGTCACAGTCTGAAATAAAAAAACCCGACGTTTTAGTGACGTCTACCACTAACGTCACTACTTTAATTTTCTACGAATGAGGAACCTTCTTTTCAATACTGGTTTGATCTATCGTATAAGTTTTTGTCTCTGTAATGAAACGGTTGTTTTCAGGTAGATCAGTTCCGATACCAAAAAGGTCACCAGTACATACCTACACTCTCAACCTGACACTTCTTCCGACTCGTGGTTTCTTAACTACGAAAACTTGACACCACAACCTCTTCTGAGAAACTCCCAGGGAACCTGACTTTCCTCTAGGTTGGTCAGGTAAGACTTCCTCTAGTTGGGACCCTAAAGAAACCTCCCTTAATATGACTTCGACTTTGAGGTCATGAAACCAGTGGAGTACGCTTCTCAACTGAGTTACCTTTTCTGAGACTCCGACCCTCCCTGACCCCGTCCTCCTCTTCCCCTGCTGTTTCGTACTCTGCCGACCTACAGTAGTGACTGAGCTACCTGAACTCAAACTCACTTGAGGCCCTTAACTACTACTTGTCTTTCCGGACCGCACGACGCTAAGTACCCCAGCGTTTCTCAGCCTGTGTTGACTCGTTGACTTGACTTGACTGTGTTATAAGGAGCAATGTGTCAACCTGAAATGAAGGTAGAGGTCAGTAGAGGTGTTGACCCATAAAAAAAAAAAAAAAAACGAAACCGAGACAGGAAAGTCAGAAAGACCTCAATCAAGAGGTGACTAGAGATCATCGTATAACCCGTGGACGGATGGACTCCTCAAGTAGAAAGTCACAGGATAGAAAAACGGAAAAGTATGACAAGTACACCAAGAGTTCCCTTCTTATGACTTCACGAAACGGTAAGGGAAGAGGTCACCTGGTGCAAAACAATCATGAGAGGTGGGGTTGGGATTGAGTTACTTAGATGGAATCATGTCTTAACACAATTCCTAATAACTCTTTCGGATTGAAAAGTCTTACAGAATGGGATTGATAACAAAGACTCCTCATAACCCCTACTCCCTCGGTCTCATCCCCTTATACCGTCAGACAAAAACCTAGATTTCATTCCTAACCTCTTCAAAGACACTAAACAACTCTGTGAAAAGAGAGATGTAAAAAAAGAAAATTCCTCTTGACAAGTTGAACGGTCAGAAGATCCTTCCTTCTTGTTGGTATCGGGGAGAAAAAACAGAACTCCCTCACACACAAATTTTAAACGATCAAATCGTCTCAAGTGTACAACAGTCTTGACCTCTTGAGTCGTCGTACCGGAATAAGTTTACAAAACATATCCAAGACTTCGAATTATAAATAAGAATCTTCGTATTACCAGTCATAATACGTGACAATAGTCTTAAAACGTGTTAACTACGAGTTAAGGAATATTATTAACTTATAATCTAAAATGAAAAATTTTTATATATAAAATGAGAAGATTATCTTTTCGTCTTACACAAAAGAGAGTTAATATCAATAAAAGTCGTCCAAGTGACATACAGTCTTTTACTATTCGGGACTACGTTGAGTCTTCTGTCTCGGATACACTGTCTTTGAATCGTCTCCGACTTCCTCTTAGGACAAGTAAAACTTTTTCTCCCCTACTGATCTCATTATTAACAAAAAGAACTTGTGTGTGGCACCCAGTACAGGAATGTAATATAGGTTTTTCCGTTCACCATAACAGGGATATAATACCCTTTCTATTTCTCCGTCTAAAGTCTCATCGTATTAAGTAAACCTCAAAATTTCATTCTTCAGTTTCCAAAGTATTTACAGGTCAAAATTACACTTCAACAGTTTTTCGTTGGTAATTTGTGACTATACAATTTCTATGACGTCCTATACTCAACAAATTCATTCTTGGTTCTCGAATGAAATTTTTGAAAATTTTCTCAATTTACAGATAATGATCTCTTAAAAAAAGGAAATTTCATTAAAGGAAGTCTTTAAAATTCCTTAAACTAAAAAATCTTCAAACTAAGTGTATGTCGTTACGTGAGTAACATATTCTAGACTGATATTTTACCTTTGTCATCGTACTTATGTATTATATTAAATCAACACTGACAAATCCGTACACTTACAAAATTTACCTCTTTAAATACACTCACAACTTACTCCACAGTAGGTATACAGGTGTATTAGATTCAAAAGGAAGGATATTCAGTTTTTGATCTACAACATAAAAATAGGTAGGTTCTAGACCACCTTTTCCCCATAATTCCTTAACACACTCACTTCACTTTCAACGAGTCAGCACAAACTGAGAATACTGGGGCACCAGATATGTCAGGAACCTTAAGAGACCCGATATTACGACCTCACACATCGACAAGCGAAGAGGTCCCATAGAAAGGTTGGGTCCCTAACTTGGGTCCAGAGGGAGTAACACCTACCAAAGAAATGGTCGACTCGGTGGTCCTTTCGGGTTTCTTAACACACTGCTACCTTGTATAAACTATCCGACTCCGTTTACTGTAAAGACAATGTACGTCAACAAAACTTTACTTGAAGTTCTCCTCTGTACTGAGACATCTTCGATCATAAGACTTTAATCGCTTTCTAACTTTTAATATAGATATATTTCTTTTAGACCATCTTTTTTAGTAACACTATTAATTCTCAGTAAATTACCTTAATCTATTCCACTATTCATAAACCTTACTCCACGTTATTCGGTTTAACAAAGAGAAACTCCTTTTACTCGTCTGACACACACACACACACACACACACTTCGTTTTTGATTGGTCCGCTATTTACTTTTTGTTATGTCTGAACCGGTCAAACAACGATAATGGATATCAGACATAATGATAGACTCTGGATGTGAATCTACCTCCTGTTCCCTATCTCCTGTCTCAATGTCGATTAATTTATGTGTTAGAGGTATCCTAACCTCTTTTCGTCACTATTCCGTTTATCTATTACGAAATCCTCGGGTGTCTCTAGTACCCATCAGAGTCACCCTCCTGGTACAATCGACTTTACATTTCGTGTTCATTCTATACCACCCCTAAGTCACTTCCTCCCCAAAATTAGATCCTCTTCCTATATGTCCATATCCTTTGTTGTTAAGGTTTCGGACTTTTTTTTATTTTTTCTCTTGTAAAAAATTTTACCCATCTAATATGTCTCACTTCATTCGGTCTTTCTTTTTGTGGTTATGTCATGTGATTGTGTATATATACCTTAAATCTTTCTACCATTACTATTGAGACATACGCTCTGTCGTTTTCTCTGTGTCCACATATCTTGTCTGAAAACCTGAGACACTCTCTCCCTCTCCCACCCTACTAAACCCTCTTACCGTAACTTTGTACATGTCATAATACATTCTTTACTAAGCGGCCAGATCCAAGCTACGTCCTATGTCCTACGAACCCCGACCACGTGACCCTACTGGGTCTCTCTACCATACCCCTCCCTCCACCGTCTCCCCAAGTCCTGACCCTTGAGTTGGTTATGTCATAACATTTCATTTCATTTCATTTTTTTTTATTTTATTTTACCCATCTTAAACACACTAAAAATACTAAATGTTATTTATTTATATAAACATACCAACCAGTAGAATGGACAAAGACCGGTCTCGGTAGAATGGACAAAGACCGGTCTCGGGGATATAGGTGACACCTTATAGAATTCACTCTTCTCGACCACAACATCGGTGCGTAAGGCCCTTTGTTTGAGTGAGTCTTCCTGCTACGTCTATCACCTTACGTCAAATAATGTGGCCGCCCGGGTTCCGTCTCAGAGGAGAATCGCTTTCTGGGGTTGGTCGTAAACACTTTTAGAAAAAATGGGGTACACATACACAGACTTGGGAGGTGAGGTTTAAGGAACTTTGAATGTAATTGGTTCTTTTATGTCAGGGTTATTGAGGTAGCAAGTGCACGATACACGAGTACACGAGTTTGTCAGTTTGTCGGTTATTAGTTATTTGGGCTCCAATGTGAGGCTATCTATGTCTTTTTAAATACCGGACAGACCTCCTTCCCCACTAATCACATACAAAAGAGAATCCACTACTCAATGGATCTATACTAGAAGTTCCAAGGAGACAGACCTCCCCCAGAATGCAAAGACAACAACAAAAGTATTTGTGATTTGTGTCTCAAGTCTCAGGTAACCTTTCCAACCGGCTCGTACTAGTCGTACTTGTCCGGATTCTACCTCAGGTCCGGGATACTTAAGGAAGAAGTAACTTTTCCGCAGAAAACATTATGTTTATTTCACTGAAAAACTTCATCCTTTGAATTCCTGTCTCCGACCAACGGTCCCCTTGGTCGAACATTAATCTCCTATCCTTGAACGACCTGGGAGAAAAGGAATGATGGGGTGTCTGGAAACTCCTCTCCCTGACCTCCAACTTAGTCAACGGTCACCGGTACGACTAAATTAGTTGACATAGACATAGTTACTTTGGAACTATAATCACGTGTCTCCTTGACCCAAGTCTAACGTAGGTATGGGTATCGAGTTCCTCTAGACCCCTCTTACCCCACGAGGGTCTCCCGAACCTTCGAGACGTGGGAAAGGATCTAGACGGGACCAGTAGAGAAGGTAAGAATTAAGGACTCATACAGTGAAACATTATTTGGAAATCATATATCAATTATAAAGTTGGTCTTTGGAACCTTTGTTTTTTATATATAGAAAAGTGTGACATTACGACGAATCACATCTCTTTACAAGGATTATGTTCGAAATTTCTAGATTTACAGGTCGTGTAAGACCACGAGTAGAACACGAACGACACCTAGTGACTAGTTTTACCTTTGACATTTAAAGATGTAACTGACATCTTAGTGTTTAAGTTCCCCTTTTACATAGTTCTTTTACTGTGACCAGTTGTCTCAGTGTACTCTGTTCAGTCATTCTTGTGAACCTCCTTTTTCATCCATGGACGTCATCTACAACCTAATCGTCTCTTAGTCTCCAAGTTTCTCACACGTAAGAAGGAAGAAGAATTCTAGTCATATCAGAACTTTCAATAGGTACAACGACGTAAACAGTCATCAAGTAAAAAAGAACGACTCATTACGAGGTAACATAGTTATAGAGTGTTAAATTATCAGGATATAGAATATGTACCTGTAGACCTAACAGAAGTCCCAATCGAATAATACTCGTCTGACGATACTTATAAACACACGATCTAAATACGTCTATACGCAAGACAAATATACTTCGTCTTAACGACCCGGAATCTCACACTTACACACACACATAAAATATTTATATGTATTTTACATTTATTCCAATTGGTACATATGTGTTGTGTGTGTGTGTGTGTGTGTGTGTGTATGTAACATACTCTAACGTTACTAACGTGACAGAGAGTGGTTGTAACGTACTTTTGAGACCAACAAGGTGAACGAACGGTTGTGAACTGCAAGAGTCAGAAAAATTGTTGTCGATAAGATCATAAAGACACCATTGTAACATATAAAACACACGAACTTAGTAAAAATTAAAAATAAAAAAATTTAACTCCATACCCGAAGGGACACCAAGTCGACCATATCTTAGGCGGACGTTACACCCTCTGGACTCAAGCTAGGGACCCAACCCTTCTAGAGGACCTCTTCCCTTTCCGAGGGGTGAGGTTATAAGACCGGACCTCTTAAGGTACCTGACATATCAGGTACCCTAACGTTTCTCAACCTGTGCTGACTCGCTGAAAGTGTGTGTGAGTGTGTGTATCAACTAAATGTTACAATACAATCAAAGACTATATGTCGTTTCACCAAGTCAAACTGTGTGTTTCACACTGTGTGTATGTGTGTGTATATAGACATAATATATATAAGAAAAAATCCAATAAAAAGTAATGTTCAATAATATTCTATGACTCATACCAAAAGACACGATACGTCATCCAGGAACAACCAATAGATCAAGTATATATCTTCACACATATACAATTAAGGTTTGAGGATTAAATAGGGAGGGGGAGAAGGGGAAAGTTAAAAATCAAGGAACTACTAATGACTACAACCTGTACAAGAACTTTGTTAACCGATCTTACAACTGTTTAAAAATTAAGAACTCCCAGAAAACTTCTCGGGTTCAACAATGAAAAAAAGACTTCATATTAGGAAACAAAAAAGAATATGAATTACAACACAGGAGAGATCCTGAAGAAACGGATGGAGTTTCAGTGTATCCTAGAAAGGTCATACAAAAGATCTTCGAAATACCAAAATCGAAATTCATATTCAAATACTGTTTAGGTCTCTATTGAAAATATATATTAAAGTTGTATCCCAGCCAAGAAAAAAAAAAATTATATTTAGATAAATAAAATTAACCTCCAATTAATGGAATGTTATAACATAACCAAAACGGTATGTAGTTGTACTTAGACCGTACCCAAATGTGCACAAGGGATAGGACTTGGGGGGAGGGTGGAGGAGGGGCATGGTAGGGAGACCCAGTAGGGTCACGTGGTCGGGGTTCGTAGGACATAGTACGTGGCTTGGACCTGACCGCTAAACAAAGTATGTACTATATGTACAAAGTCACGGTAAGAGGGTTTAGTAGGGTGGGAGAGGGAGAGGGTATCTCAGGTTTTCTGACAAGATATGTAGACAAAGAGAAAACGACAGAGCGTATGTCTCAATAGTAATGGTAGAAAGATTTAAGGTATATATACGCAATCATATGACATAACCACAAAAAGAGAGACCGAATGAAGTGAACCATATTATCCGAGGCCAAAGTAGGTGGAGTAATCTTGACTAAGTTTACATATGAAAAATTACCAACTCATTATGAGGTAACACATATACATGGTGTCAAAAACATAGGTAAGCAGACGACTACCTGTAGATCCAACGAAGGTACAGGACCGATAATATTTGTCACGACGCTACTTGTAACCCTATGTGCATTCTATGAATTACAGATTCATATACACTTTACAGATGTTGTAACTGGGACTTATATAGACAAAATTATGTTTTCCCTTAGTACTGACGGAATCTAAATAATTCGCACTGTACACATCTGACACGAAATTTTAATATATATCGACGACGACGACGACGATTCAGTGAAGTCAATACAGACTGAGACACGTTGAGGTATCTACTGTCGGGTGGTCCGAGACGGTAGGGACCCTAAGAGGTCCGTTCTTGTGACCTCACCCAACGGTAAAGGAAGAGGTCACGTACTTTAACTCTTCACTTTCATTCCAAAGACTCAGTACAGGTTGAGAAGCGCTGGGGTACCTGACATCGGATGGTCCGAAAAGACAGGTACCATAAAAGGTCCGTTATCATGACCTCACCCTACGGTAACGCAAGATACTTTGAAAAAGGTACAGGAGTCTTAAATCTTGTATTAGGAAATTCCTGTGTACCTATGTGAAAAGAATGAAATTAACTCCTCCTCTGATCGGAAGGGTCTCCGGAACTTCAAATGACTGAGACTGTTCCTATTGTAAGTTATTTCATTCTACAAACAACGATGAGTCGTCATCACTTTAGAATAATTTGGACTTGTTGACGTGATAGGAGTCATCGTTTCATCCAAGATCATAGTGCCTTCGTTCGTTTCATATACGTAATTTGTAAATTAAAAATTTTTCTGGTATGTTAAAATAAAATATAAAACAATATTTTATATGATATAATATTATAGAATATTTTATATCCTGGTATAGAATATAATTTTTTTAAAGTATCATAACCAATGTACGAAAAAGATAGAAACGTCCATTTTTTACATACATACTTTTGTCATGTGAAATGTCATAACTCTTTGGACGGGACCCACTTTATCGATATGGATGTTTGTTTTTTCATACTGGACGTAGAGGTGGGTGTCACTACCGGGTAATGGAGAACTAGAAGACACTGTATAATTCTCGGTCGTAGTGATAGTGGGACTTTTCACCGTATCAAAATCTTTAAAGGGTTTCCGTATTCACTGACTACTTAAATTTAATTGGGGATTTCGTGTCTATGGTACGGTGATACTAAAGCATTTGTGGATCCATGGATAGTACAGTTATGATTGTCGGTTTTTTATCTAAATTATTACTATGTCTGACTTTGTCATGTAGTTACGATCTAAGACTGCTCCATTAAGGACCCTCTTACACAAATGTGTCCCCTTCCGTTAACCAAGACGCAAAATCTTTAATCTCTATGTTACCTGTAAAAGACGAACCTAAACTTGTTCTTTTTTTTTTTCTTAAGTCTACAGTAGTTCACTCTGTTGGAACACTTCATGACTTTAGAGAAGGATATCTTTATAAAATTTTTAGAGAATATTTTTCAACGTTTTTTCTTTTTACCGACAAAACGAAAAGAGTTTTCTATACATAACTATTAACCTTTACTTTCAAACCTAATCTTTTAAATACTTACAGGTGAAATAGAATATCAAATTTTTAAAGTATCATAACCTGTTATTAAGAAATACAATGACATTTCATTTTGACGAAAACTTTAAGGAGATTTGTACTTTACAATCACATACTAAATTCAATTGATGATTAAGTAAAAAACAACAACAAATCAGTACGTTAGTATAGACTGTGAAACGTTGGAGTACCTGACGTCGTAGGGTCCGGAGGGACAAGGAGTGGTAGAGGGTTTCAAACGGGTTCAAGTACAGGTACCGTAACCACTACGGTAGGTGGGTAGAGTAGGAGACTGTGGGAGAAGAAGACGAGATTTAGAGAGGGTCCTGGTCCCTGAAAAGGTCACTCAGTCGACAAGTGTTGTCCACTGGTTTTATGACCTTGAAGTCGAAGACTCAAACATCTACAAAGAAGACGGATAGAATTAAGGTCGAACATTGACTAGGTTAGGTCGTAAAGAGTACTACAAGAGTCGTATATCTAATTTAGTATTACTCCTGTCTGTCGGGACAGTATGAAAGAGTCAGAATTGGTTAGTCAACAAGATATGTCTCAAGATTGAACGAAGAACTGTACGTATGTCCAAAGAACCCTCTGTCCATTCTACCAGACCATAGGGGTATAAAAATTCTCGAAAGGTATCAAACAATACTAGGTGTGTCAGTTTCTGAAATCATATCAGTTACATTGTCTCTATTTACAAAAAGACCTTAAGGGAACGAAAGAGACACTAGGTCGTTTACAACCGTTAAACTAGAGACCAAGGAGACGGAAAAGATTTGGGTCAACACTACAGACCTTCAAGAGCCAAGTTCATTAAGACTTCGGATCGTACTTTCTAAAATTCGTACTGGAATGATCACACCCTTTATTTACGTTGACAGGTTACCAATCTTGTAAGAGACCATGACCGGAAGAACCCTTAACCCTACTCCTAACTGGAAAAGGTCAGGGCACCGGTGACGACACAGAAGATCTACACGTCGTGAAATTATCGTAGCGGGAAATCCCAAAACTTATCGAGATGACCTTAAGGTAGTGAAGGCGATCGAAATAATTGTCGTAACGAGTGATTTCGTGTGAACTGAAGTGTGAGGTCTTACAGACGACACCCACTGACTGGTGTGGGTAGTATCAATAGACCAAGTAATCCTAGAAAAAACATGTTAAGTCTAAACTCTAAACGAAAACTTTAAACAGATTTGTACTTTACAATCACATACTAAAAACAATTTATCATCAAGTATCTATACAAATTTAGGGACTTTCTTTTACATATATATATATATATAGTTAGTCTGAAAGTGTCATAATCAAATTCAAGGTGTAACCTACTTGTTCCGTTCAGACTTCACAGACTACAAATGGTAGTTATCGAGTAAAACTGGTGAAGGTCATTCTTTACTTTTTGGTTCATGTTGGAAAGAATCTACATTAAGTGAAAGATCAGGAACTATTGACTATAGTGTATTAACTACAAAGTGTCATAAAAGACAAACAAACTGAGTATAAGAGAATTTTGGGGCTGGAGAAGAAGTTCCGTGACTTAATGACTGTGAGCAGGTGAACCGACGTCAGTTTCCCGAGTCTCGTCGGTGGACTGACGAAGACCACTCTTTGACCACAATTTCCTCTCTGTTTCGGTAGACTAAACCAACCAAAGATTATGTCCTCTTTTCATTTGAGACCTCAAGATTCAGTCTATCTATCTCGTCTTGTCTATGTGTCTGACTCCGGTAAGGTTCCTCCAGGTAGGTCCCAGGGTCGATTGGAACCAAGGATCTCTTCGAGATCCTAAAAAGGTTCTATGTGTGAAAGACTATTAATAAATTCCACCAAAGGCTAACAAAATACAATAAACCTTGGTTTTTTGAAAGTCTCTTTTGTCTTGACCAGAATCCTATTATCGTTAGACCACATTACAAATCAAACATAAGGAGATTTTCCTCTGGAACTCTACTCCTAAACTTATATCTTTGAATGAACAAAACCGTGATTAAAGGTCGTGACTTTCCGGTGTCGTTTAAACTATTAGTAATTTCTCTACCGTAAAATAAACAAACAAACTTACCAACTCAGATCAATATTAATACAAATTTAACTTTTACGGATACATTCATATGTAGTAATAAATCTTACAAAAGGAAAGTTTGGGATAATTAGGACCCCCTACCCATTCGTCTTTTTCTTTTGTCTATAATCCAAAAGGACAAGAGACGACTTAGAAGTAACCACTACTATCCTATTCGTCCATAAAGTCTAAACGGGAGAAGTAAACGTCCCTGAAATTCAAGTTTGTTCTCCACGTATTATAGAATCTTAAAAAAAGGTCTTCATCTGGACCTTAGTTTATACTCGTACGTTAATTAAGTAAAACTTTCACTAGAACTCTTTACCCCTTCAATCCGTACCTCCTTTTCGTCGGTGGTTTCCCAAAAAAAAAAAAAAAAAAAAAATTGTCAGTTCAATGATCACATCCATTGGCTACAAATTAGTGTGACCCTTTACACCCCGTGGTGACATTGTGTTAGTACATAGAATCCTCGTTTTTCGTCTGAGATAGACGGTCACTGTCGCAAATCCGTTCCTGACATATCCAATAATATAGTTATTGGAGTCTAAACGTCTACTGTGGTGGGAGTACCGTCTTTCACTTCTTGATTTATCCGAGAACTACTTTCACTTTCTCCTCTCACTTTTTCCACCGAAGTTTGGGTTATAAGTCTTTTTATTCTAGTAGCGTAGGTCAGGGTAGTGAAGTACCGTTTATCTACCCCTTTTTTACCTTTGTCACTCTTTGAAATTAAAAAATCCGGGGTTTTAGTGACGTCTACAACTTAGACGGTACCAATTACGTCGGTACTTCAATTTTCTGCGAACAAGGAACCTTCTTTTCGATACTGGTTAGATCTATCGTATAATTTTTCGTGTCTGTAATGAAACGGTTGTTTCCAGGTAGATCAGTTTCGATACCAAAAAGGTCATCAGTACATATCTACACTCTCAACCTGATATTTTTTTTTGGACTCACGGTTTCTTGACTAGGGAAACTTGACACCATAAACTCTTCTGAGAACTCTCAGGGAACCTGACGTCCCTCTAGGTTGGTCAGTTAGGATTTCCTTTAGTCAGGACTTATAAGTAACCTTCCTGACTACGACTTCGACTTTGAGGTCATAAAACCGGTGGACTACGTTTCTTGACTGAGTAACCTTTTCCGGGACTACGACCCGTCTAACTTACACCCTACTCTTCCCCAGTTGTCTCCTACTTTACCTACCGTAGTGACTTAGATACCTATACTTAAACTCGTTAGAGGTCCTCAACCACTACCTGTCCCTTCGGTATCCCAGTGTTTCTCAGTCTGTGTTGACTCGTTGACTTGACTTGACCTGACATATCTAGGACCGAAATCTACGACCCGTCCATACGTCACATATCGTACAACATTACATCCAGTAAAATCAGGTACACACCAGACATATCCTGTCTGTCTTTCACGGTATCAGTGAACACTCAGTGTTTTCACAGTCGGTTTATCCCTCCTTCTACCAAAGAGATGGGTCGAAGGAAGACGGGTGGATGTTCTGACCTGTTTTTACTTGATTCAGACCACTTAAGGGAGGGGACATTACAAAGACACACTTACTTCAAATCTTCTAACAACCAGAAATAAACTTGACTCCGTTTTATAACATTGACGGACGGTGTACTGTTTGGTGGTGAATGCTCCAATATGTTCCACGGAAAATCATTTTTGGCGTACTTAATGAAGTTTACTAACATAAGTTTTTCCTCTCTCAACTATGAAACCCTCACTGGCAGAAAAGAAAACTAAAGTTTTCCGGACAACGGTGTACGACGGAAAGACAAACGACACCCTTGTCTTTCGGATGTCACTCGTCCCCCTATCTACAAGTATTAACTTCTTCTTTTACACTTTTCTTGAAACACTTTGTTCCAGAGAACAAAGGATAACATTTTGAGTATCTTAAAGTCCAACCAATTTGATTAACATTAACTTTTATATTGTAAATCGATTAAGTGAAAGAATTGGAAGTAGTCAATTGAAAGAATAATTTTTTTTTTTTAGAGTATAGAAAAAGCGTACCATTTAAACCTTCAAAGTCTGTCCTGACTCATTCGTGTCGTATCGTGAAAATTAATGATTAATGTACTGTTTTTTACAGATGTATGTTTGTGTATACGTTTATGTACGTACCGAACATCCCCTCCATGTGTGTATAAGAACAATCTCCTTAAGACAGTAAAGACGGGTAGTGTTATCTTCGATTTATTGTTTTGTTTTAACCGAATATAAACTCTCCTCTATCAAACAAATCGTTACCATTATGTCCTCTGTAGAAAAAGTCCCAAAACAAAATAGAAATTGGAGACCAGTAAATTACTGGATGACACACCTGTCTAGTTTATTTAAGTAAAAGACAGATTTATTACAATATTACATACAACGTGGTGTTTTCGAAACAACTTAAGGATAAGAGGATCAAACGATTTACAAAACACACGACTCAGCGAATCAACACAGGCTGAGACACGTTGGGATACGTGATATCGGGTCGTCCGAGGAGACAGGTACCCTGAACTGTCCGTTCTTATGACCCAATGGTAAAGGAAGAGGTCCCATAGAAGAGTTGGGTCTCTAACTTAAACGTACAGAATACAGAGGACGTAACCGTCCGTCTAAGAAATGGTGATCGTAGTAGACCCTTCGGGGTTGTCACAAAATTCATAATTACTTTGAAAGTCAAACGATTAAGAGACTTTTAAACACTTGGGGTTGAATAATTTTCTTTAAGAAATGTAATGACTGTCATTGGTTTTATATTTAAAAGAACTAGACAATACGAAATCTTAAATAAAAGTAAAACGGATGAAAACCTTAACAACTAGACTACCTAAAATCAAACATCTTTATCCCTGGACTCTGAACAAAAAGTCACAATCAGTACGTTTTAATGTGATCACCCCAAAAGACCTGTCTGTCAAGTTGGAATTTACGGTCATTTAGAAACTCGAGGAAAAGTCGAATATCTGAGTGACTAAGAAATTTTTTTTTTTAAATAAATAAAACTAATATTTCACGACTTAACGAGTCAGTACAGACTGAGAAACACTGGGATACCCGATATCCGTTGTCCGAAGAGACAGGTACCTTAAAGGACCCGTGTTTATGACTTCATCCGACGGTAAAAGAAGAGGTCTCATAGAAGGACGGTCCCTAGCCCGGACACAGAGAACACAGAAGACGTAACCGTCCGTCTAGGAAATGGTGATCGTGGGAGACCCTTCTGAAACTAAGATTATTCCTTATTATTTTTATTTCAGACATATTTAACCTATTATTCCTTTCATTCAAATTTAAACAATCCAAAGTTTTTCTTCCCTTTTCCCCTTTCCTTTCTGAGTTTCTGGTAAGTCACTCTAACCTTCCTGTACCGACATTTTGAGACACCAGTGTCTCTCAGACTTGTTTACGTTTAGATTAGGTGACAGTGTAAAGTGTTCCTCTTATTCCATTGAGCTTTGACACTTGTCAAGGCCAACTCACGAATGTCTTTCTTTCTAGACATTTTGATATTCTCCTACTTCCGACTCCATTTCTCATCTTCTCGGTCGGACACCAGGCGACCTAACAGGTACGGGACACACACGAAGTCTTTCGGTCGTGTAACTTAAACTCTAAGAGATACGTTCGTTTATTCAAAATAAAACTTTACTTATATTATAGTTATAATCTCACGAATCTTAGTCTTTCAAAACCTACATAAAGAAACTCAGTACCTCCTAGACTACTTCCCTTACTTATCACTTTTAAAGATAAGAGACTATCGAGTCAACCATTAGACGGACGTTACGTCCTCTGGGGCCAAACTAAGGACCCGGTCCTTCTATGTGACCTCTTCCCTATCCGATGGGTGAGGTCATAAGAACCCGAAGGGACACTGAGTCGACCATTTCTTAGGTGGACATACTCTAGACCCAAGCTAGGGACCTAACCCTTCTAGGGGACCTCTTCCCTTTCCGATAGGTGAGGTCATAAGACCGGACCTCTTAACATACTTGACATATCAGGTACCCCAGCGTTTCTCAGCCTGTACTGACTCACTGAAAGTGAAAAGTGACGTTACCTGGAAATCAGTTCATACTCATACCGACTCTGTTTTACATTGTTAAGAATAAAAAATTTTATAAAAATTATTTATATCAACTAGTAAACAAATTACCTTTTTTACTCAACTATAATATTGCCGGAAGATTTGACATTTTTATGATTTTATATAAGACGTAAAAATTCGTATTTTCCGTAAGGTATAAAACACGACTTAATGTGTAAACATTCTTTACAATATTTTAACGGTATCTTTCATCTAATCGAAAAAAGGATACCTTCAAAGTATAGTGAATTACACGAAAAATTTTAATTCAATTTGTTTTTTTTGAATGGTGTTCTACGTTTATATTTTAATACAATGATCACTTAGGAAAGAAACTTAAAAGAACCGTTTACGACACATACCATGATATACTTATAGTTGAAAGAAAGTATACTAAAAATACAAATACGTGTATCAGTTTCAAACTAGAGAGAAAAGGAGGTCAAAACAAAATTATGTTAATTGTAAGTCGTGATACATTCAAATTCTACATGTCGTATTACCAAATAGAGTGTATATAGTACTTTACTAATAGTGCTATTCAAATCACTTGTAGGTAGTAGAGTGTAACTTAATTTCAATCTAATTTTTTAAACAATAACAATACTCTTGAGAAGTTTAAATGAAAATTGTTGAAAGTGTGTATTGTATGTCAACACAACAAATATACATAGTACAACATATAATTTAGAGATCATAAATAAAATATTAAAACTGGTGGAAGTAGGTCAAGGGAGATAGGGAGGGGGTACAAACACTATTGGTGCTTAAACTAGAGAAAATAGACACTGGAACAAATAAACACAAACTTCATATTAACTGGACGGTCGAAGACAATGTTTCGTGTCACTAAACTATAAAGACACACAAAGTTGTACTAGTGGTTCCATTCAGATTAATGGTAGACAGTGGTTGTGTTTCCACAATTCATTAATAATTGATATAAAGGGTGAAACATGGACACTGAGTAAATAAAACATTCAATTTCAAACACAGAGAATTAGAGGGAATAGATAGAGAGGAAAGGGGGAAAGGGAGGGTGACCGTCTATGAACAAACGAGAGACACAGATACGGAACAAAGACAAAACAATATAAACAAACCAAAAAGTAAACAAACAAAAATCTAAGATGTATAGTTATTTTAGTATGTCATTAACAGAAACAGACTTCAACAAAGGGTATCGTACTATAAGAGATCCAGGTAGGTACAACAGGGTTTACCTTTTTAATGTATAAAAATACTTAGTTATTATAAGGTAGTGTATAAATACAGTGTAGAAGAAATAGGTAAGTAGAGAACTACCGTTGAATACGAGAAAGAGATAAAACCGATAACATTTATTACGGTGATACTTGTATCTCAAGGTATATAGAAAAGTTTACTCACGAAAATTAAAAAAGTCCATTCATTGGTCCTCATCTTAAAGACCTTGTATACCATCAAGACGAAAATAAAAACTTCTGGGAGGTATGACAACAGGTGTCACTAACGTGGTTAATGTAAGACTAGTCATCACGTGTTCACAAGAGAAAAGACACGTAGAAATAGTTGCAAACGATAGACCAATAGACATCTGAAAAACTACCATCGGTACGACTTTCCCCCGAAGGGACCATCGAGTCTACCATTTCTTAAACGGTCGTTAAGTCCTCTGGACCCAAGTCTGGGATGCTACCCTTAAAAGGGACCTTTTCCCTTACCGTTGGGTGAGATCATAAGAACGGACCTCTTAAGACACCTGTCTCCTTTACCGTCCGTTTCTCACCTGTACCGACTCACTGACTGAAAGTGAAAGTAAGACTTTCCACAATCCACTATAGAGTACCCCCAAAACTAAACGTAAATGGACTACTTATCACTACGACTCGTAGAGAAGTACACGAACAATCGGCACATATATAGAAGAAGCGTTTTTAGGAAATGGACTCCTCGTACGTACGACAACGAAGTCAACACAGGTTGAGACACTGGGATACCTGACATCGGAAGGTCCGAGGACACAGGAACCCATAAGAGGTCCGTTCTTATGACCTCACCCAAATGTACGGAAGGAAATCTCCTAGAAGGACTGGGTCCCGAGTTTGAGCACAGAGAATGTTGAAGACGTAATCGTTCGTCCAAGAAATGTTGATCACGATGACCCCTTCGAATTACCAAGTCACCAATTCTTAGACGGAAGGTTACGTCCCTTGGCCCAAGATAGGGACCCATACCTTCTATGGGACCTCTTCCTTAACCTTTGAGTGAGGTCAAAAGAACGGACCCTTTAGGTAACCTGTCACATCGGATCATCCGATGTCAGGTACCTCAGAATTTCTATACCTGTGGGAAATGAACTCTGTCTCTGTTTTTTTTTTTTTTTTAACGATTCTGACTACATTTCACACAAAACGGATACACAAATATGAAAGTCTAAAATGTGAATTCAGAAATTACGTAAAACTCAAATAAACACACGTACTACACCTTCTCATCAGATCCAACTAAGAAAACGTACATCAACAGGTCGAAAAAGTTGTGATAAACAACTTCTCCGACAGAAGAGGGGTAGTACATAAGAACGGAGGAAACAACATCTAACTAACTGGTAAAATTACACCCAAGTAAAGACCAGAGAGATAAGACATGGTAACAAGATACAGAGAACGACACGGTCATAATATGAGAAAACTAATGACATCGAAACATCATATGAAACTTCAGTCTCTCATACCATGGAAGTCGAAACAAGAAAAAAGAATTCTGACAAAACCGAGAAACCCCCATCTCTTTTTAGAGTAACGATGTATTACGAAAGTCTTAACAATGGATTAAATAATCGATAAATTATGAGACACAAATTCTATCCTTGTTTCTTGAATCTTAATTATAAATAACCTAATTTTATGATTTAGGTCTTTAAGTATACGATAATCGGTTAACGGACACCACGTAACCCATTATATAATAAAATTTTACAATAAAGAATATTAGAGTAGACTAAATAAATTTTAACATTGTTTCCTGTAACGAACGAAAGACAAAATTCTTGAGAACGACAGATTCAGACGTCACTTACCTTTCACCGAGTAGAAAGAAGAGGGTTCAGGAGACAGGAAAGTCGACGAAATCATCGTAACACATTTTGTATGGACATACATGAGTCAACATTCAGTGACAGACATCACTGAAGACAATACTAAAATCATCGTGTAACGAGTATGACATTTCACCCCACGGATTGATCAACACTGAACAACTCTGTTTACACAAAGATAGTTTTACCTTTTGACGACAAAGACGATTAAGACTAGAAGACTGAGTCTTGACCATTCGCCCAGGTACCTTGACCTCGTATCTCCGTGCATACCTTGTCCACTCTGGTCTCTTCGACAATCCCTGTTTCAGTACTTCTTTAAATACGGTATTAATCAATTCGTAAATAGGAAAATTAGTCTGTCAAGTCAGTGAGTCAGCACACACTGAGACGTTGGACTACCTACCACCGTGTGACCCAAAGGGACAGATAGTGGTTGAGGACCTCGAATGAGTTCGTGTATAGGTATCTCAGTCACTACGGTAGGTTGGTAGAGTAGGAGGCAGTAGGGGAAAAGAACGAAAATCAGAAAGGGTCGTAGTCCCTGAAAAGTTCAGTCAAGAAGTGTTGTCCACCGGTTTCACAACCTCAAAGTCGAAGTCTTAGTCAGGAAGGTTACTTATAGGTCTTGATTAAAGGAAATCCTACTTGACAAACCTAGAAGAACGTCATGTTCCCTGAGAGTTTTCAGAAGAGGTTGTGGTGTCAAGTTTTCATAGTTAAGAAGTCACGAGTCGAAAGACATATCATGTCGAGAGTGTAGATATGTACTGATGACCTTTTTGCTATCGAAACTGATCTACCTGAAAACAACCGTTTCATTACAGAGACAAAAAATTATACGACAGATCTAACCAGTATCGAAAAGAAGGTTCCTCGTTCACAGAAAATTAAAGCACCGACGTCAGTGATAGACGTCACTAAAACCTCGGGTTTTTTTATGTCAGACAGTGAGAAAGATGACAAAGGGGTAGATAAAGGGTACTTCACTACCCTGGCCTACGATACTAGAATCAAAAGACTTACAACTCAAAATCCGGTTGTAAAGTGAGAGGAGAAAGTGAAAGTAATTCTCCGACAAATCAAGAAGCGAAAGAAGGTACTCCCACCACAGTAGACGTATAGACTCCAATGACTATACAGAGGACTTTTAGAACTAAGGTCGAACACATTTCCTCGTTAAAACTCAGAATTTATTTATCCTTTTAATAGTTAAACGAATTTAGATGAATTTTTGAAATCATGTAACTAAACTCTAGAGAAGACAAAAAGAGTACTTTTCGATAGTTATACCTGATTATTCTCGTTTACAAAAACAAAAGATTGGATAGACCGAAAGACCTCCTCTCTTGAGACCGACACTCTTTTCCTTTATTTTAGGAATTTTGTCCTATGTCCTTTTGTTTTGATGTGATCGAGACAATACTTAACAGTGATTTAATGAAAAGGAGTAAAGAATTAAAACCGAGACTTTTTATATAATCCATAGTATGACTAAGTAATATTAGTTTTATTTCCACTATCTCGTCATCTTTACCTTTACGATTCTGGTTTTTTAATTCCCCTCGAGTACTAATCAAAACGGTGTCTCACACTTTGACAAGAATTTTACTAAAAGGACGTCTTATATCGAAGGTTTAAACTATTTAAATAGATTCCATGACATAGTCAGAATACTTCCCAGTGACCCTTAAAGTCTACTTTTCAAGCCTACAGAAAGTAAACGAGTCCTCTTTTCTTCGTCTCCAATTCCCAACCCATCCATTGACGAACTCTCACATCACCGTAGAAGTAATCCTCCACTGTATGTTCAACCGACAACACTGTATCCTTTTACTGACGGGGACTCAGGGCAAGTCAGATTTGTGTATCGAATCCAGTCCGAAGAGACTGTTAGTCTAAACCTAATACCCTAGTTATTAATATAAATTACTTTTTCAATAAGAAGGGAAAATAGGTCTTCGTATTATATGTATTTAGACTCAGAAATTCTAACTACAATAATTAACTTACATATTGGTTCTTTTTATACGTATTTAATAATTGTCATATGTAATATATACATTTATATGTATCAAATGTATTTAATATATATTAATTCGTATTATATGTACGTAGACTCAGAGATTCTAATTACAAGTATAAACACAATGACTATATAGTAAACTCGGAGTTTGTCTAGAAACGTTTTACACATCGTCACTAACGTAGAGCGACTGTAACCTCGGGTCCGGGCTCTCCGGTGTGAACCGGACATGGGGTCTGGGTAACTTCTCACGTGGGAACAAAAGGTGGTTCGTGACTTCTCAGAAGGACACCCGTCGACCCGTCGGGTCAATGAATGGATATGGTTGTCCATTGTCTGAGAGGACACACTATAGTTAGGGAAACTCAACAGAACCTTTTCTCTGAAGTATCGGTCTCACGGGAACTGTATTTATAACCTGACACACGTGGTCTTCAAGAGAGATTTAAGACCTGAATAGGTACTAATAAAAGCCATATAAAAATCATTGAGGATTTAAAAGATCACTGACATAAAAAAAAAAAAATTAGTCTTTTTATGAGAATCTATAAGTTCGAAACTCAACCATGAAAGTTGTCCGTATTAAGAGATACTCGACCTATACAGAGTTGTCGGTCTCTTAATACGGACAACTTTCATGGTTGAGTTTTGCATTTATAGATTCTCATGAAACTCTCGTCTCTTACGAAGAGAGAACCCGACCCGAAACCTTGGACCTTGGAACTTTTTTCTAGGTGAAAAAAAAAGAACGAGGAAGAGCAGAGACACTTTCCTTTGTAACGTGGACTAATGGACTCCAGACAAAGAGGGGAGTACGACGGTGACAGGTCCTACTACGGAATGGACTCTCCAATTGGACTGTTTTGCACCCTCTAGACTCGACGGAGGGGCCCTGGTGATGACCATCGTGGTGAACAAATCTACTTAACGATTGACAGTCTGGACGGGACCCGAAGTCCAATTCGGTCCAACAGGATCCTTAATGTCCTATTTTGATAAAGAACATTAGTCCATTTCTGTCCTCTATCTACATTCAAATTCGAAGACCCTTCTTCGTTCAAGGAACGATGTACCGACTTGACAATTTTTTTTTTTTTTTTTCGAACAATTTCCGACCCAACTTATTTTGCAAACTTTGACAACTCGTCCAGTCCTCTTTTCCTTATACGTCTTAAAAAGACGAACAGTGGTTTTTTTGACACCTGGACGAGAATACCAAAAGACCGTGATTGAATTATAAGTGTCACTCAAAAGTTTTATTTATATTAAATAATTTCATTTTTCTTAATCATTATTTACTAAGTCTAGAGATAATATTTCCCAATTAATGGAGTGCAAAGACATTTTAATTAGATGAAAGTATAAATAAATTTTATAAGAGTAAAAACTACCAAAATCATTTAGGTTTGTCTATGTCACAAATATCTTGTCTCTTCCGTTAATCGAATAATTTATAACCAATACACGTCTAGGTACAGATCACAAAATATACAAGAATTGGATGGGTCCTCAGACTCTGTTTCCGACTACTACCCTTAAACAGTCCGACGTGAAACACCACCAGAATCATCTCTTCTCCGACATGGATTACCGATTGTAACTCTGACTCTGAGTCTACAACACAAGTCTAGGGTCACCGTCACGAATCTGACACACATTAGAACCTCTTTAAAGAATAGTAAGATGTGTAGCACAAAAGAGTAGACATTTTACCTCTAATGCAGACTGGATTGTGAACATCAAGACTTCCATCTCGGTAGACGTAACGACGTTTCACGTACTGTGTGTCCTACATGAATCACTTCATCGACGACAAGGAGGAGGAACGCTGGACCAAAAAGGAGTAGATATGTCGTCGAACAATCTACTTGTGACAGAATCGGGATGAACCCCTCTGACTCCTAATTTCTGACATCTGTTGATCGGATGTCAACGAGTCAAATAGACTTAGGTCACAAAGGTAGAAAAGTAAGACATAGAAAAGAGGAGAACACGTAGTACTTACGCACTTTTACTGACGAAGTCAGGGAAGGGGACGAAGACCCAATCGTAACGACAGGGAGACCGTCAACACCTCTTTTTTATGTTGAGAAGTTTACATCAACGTCCATTCTTTGACCCTTTTTGTCGTTGTCTACCAAAGGAACCCAATGGGTCGGTCTTCCCGGGGGTCCTCTACGAAAAGTTTCAAATTCCAGGAAGAAGTCGGGAGTCTACTTTCAAAAACGAACCTCAAACAAAATATTAAACATAGTTATGGACTAAAATAATTACTAAGTCAGATGATTAAATTGGAACAGTACATTTTCAAACATCCAACCAAAATGGACCCTATCACATCATCCTACGGGACAAATGGTCCCATATCCTTATGTAGGGTCTTTTAGGACTATGTTCCTAAGTGTCTGTTTATTACTGACAAGGATGTCCTATAAAAAATTTTATACTTCTTGTTCTCATTTATCTGACAACGTACTAACAATCCCAAATATTCTCTTGTTCGAACCGAATTTTACAGACTAAAACTGAGGGGTAAGATGTTGCCGATAGACCTACCAGACCAATAACTGGTCGGAAATAATTACAGAATGTACCACCGGAAGTGACATAAAAGGAGAATATATAGTCACTTGAAGACTGAGGGCGTAGTTTTGATATCCGACCATCATAATTGTGTATGATGTAATGTGTCTTAAAAGTCTCGATGGAACTTTTATCAATCGTAATTAGTAAAGATACTCTTGTGGGAGGTAATCAAAGGCCATCGAGTACATACTCTCTTGAACTTCTACTAGGCGAACAGAAAACCTTTGACGGACAAATAAAAAGAATAAAATATTTTAGTGGACACTTCGTTAAGTACCTGGACTCACCTCAACTGGAAGTGAAACTTCGAGTCTAATACAATACTGAGGGATACGTCTAAACTCTTAAACACTTCTTTAACTGTTACTCAAAAGAGCCCCACCCCCCCCTCCGCCTCGTACGGTGTGTTAAACATCCTAGAATCAAAGTACTGGTTCCTAACTGAAAGTCGGGGATCCCCCGTTACTTTCAGGACTCAGGATTGATGACCTAACCGTCACTTCAGAACTGTTATCTAAAAACAGAGATTGTAATTAAAACTTGAATGTTATACGGTACATCAAACATTGTGAAGTGATGTGTGTAGTAGTTAAATTGTTATTAAAATACCACCATAGGAATGACAAGAAAGTACCAGGGAGACATTAGGTCGGTGAAAGTCTTCGGAGTCCCGTGTATCGAGACCTTTTCTCACGTTATAAATTCAGTTCCGAAGAGACAGGAACAGGACAAGAGTATACTGAAGTGTGGTACAAGTAAGGTGCCGAGTACTGACATGTCATCGTGACCAAAGAAAAGAGAAGGAACACGTTGACAACGAAGAAAGGATAGAATCTTGGAAACATTGTAAATGAAAGGACACCTTCGTACTGGGGGTCTCGAGACGTACTGGCTGGTGGAAAGGAGTGGGAACGGAGTCGAGACTCACTGACAGGTGTGGTCCAATTTAGTCCCTCAGAAGACGGACTGGGAGAGACAGGGTATGGTAGAAAAGAAACTAACTTTTGTAAACAGTGTTTGAATTTAGTAATTGAATACAGATAAGAATGACAGTACAACAGAAGAAAATACGAGACATTTAAGGTACTGACGTCTTAAGAAAGAACGACGTCAAGTGTCATAGACTTTTTCATGAACTGTATACGATTCGGACATGTATAAACGCCTTACTAACTGATCTGTGTCAAGTCTTTCCAATGTTTAACACAGACAGATAGTAGGACCTCGACCACTTCTCCGTTGTGATACTCAGGTTCGTGTGTGAGGATTTTCTATCCTCTTGTAGTTTACGGACTAACTGTAGACCTTGTTTTGACACGTTCAATATTACATTATTAAAAGGTGTAACCAAAATAAAAGAGTGGGGAAACGGTCCTTCTTTGTGGTACAAACCCAAGGAGAACGTGGAGAATGGAGGTTCCATACACAAAGACACTGTCAATACAAGACCCAGTCACAAAGGTCGGACACAACTCCCAACCCGAAAGAATGGACACGACAAGACGTACCGACGATAGACTGTCCTCCTACGAGGTGTGTCTCAGGAACCCGTAGCGCAAGGTCCCACTACACACACGGGTGTCAATATAGTCTTTCTTGTTTCAAAATGATAAAGTTTTTTATGACGATTAACATCATCAAATATTCAGATTGTAAGTTTCAGTAAATTTTAGTAAATTCCTTTCTACTTTCTATAAACCCATAGTTCTCCTCTACTTTTATACATGAGGTTATTGTGTTTCATCTTATTAATATTTAACAGTGTTCTATCGAACAATCTTAATAACTTTTATACAATTTCACTATTATCTTAAAAGAGAAAGAGGAGAAGAAGGAAAAGGAAGAAACCACTCAGTTAAAATAAATAGGTGTAATATCCATGAAAAAATTTACTTTACCTTGGACTCACAGTTTGTCAAAAGTTCAACATGTGGGAAGTCGAAATAAACTTTCCCTCTTTTTTTTGTCTGTCTCAGTCTTACCTTTCTCTCTATATAAGTCTAGTCAAGTCAGTGACTCAGCACAGACTAAGAAACGCTGGGGTACCTGACGTCGTACGGTCCGAAGGGGCAGGTAGTGGTTAAGGGTCTCAAATGAGTCTGAGTATAGTTAAGTCAGCCATTACGGTAGGTTAGTAGAGTAGGAGACAGTAGGGGAGAGGAGGGTGGAAGTTAGAAAGGGTCGTAGTCCCAGGAAAGTTCACTCAGGAAGTGTAGTCCACGGGTTTCACAATTTCAAAGTCGAAGTCGTAATCATGAAGGTTACTTATAAGTCGTGACTAAAGGGAACCCTAACTGACCAACCTAGAGGAACGTCAGGTTTCCTGAGAGTTCTTCAAAGAGGTTACAGTGTCAAGTTTTCGTAGTCAAGAAGTCACGAGTCGAAAGAAGTGTCAGGTTGAGAGTGTAGGTATGTACTGATGACCTTTTTGGTATCAAAACTGATCTACCTGGAAACAACCGTTTCATTACTCTATATAATGGAATGACTCTCATTACTCTCTATATAATGGAATTATTCAAAAGACTAGGGGGGTCTTTAAAGAGACTCCCCATGAAACTTGGGTATACCCAAGTTGGTCGAGAAAGGTCGTCTCCCCGTTCTCTTCTTTTTGTCATTTCTAAAGTATAAAACCCCACAGGTAATAAAACATACTTACACGTATTTACAACATATTAAGTACACATTCGTATGTAATTCGTTTTTGGGAGAAGATCAATTTTGTACTTCTATCAGAACGATGAACCTTGGACATGACTTTTACAAATATACACGATAACACCATCGAAATATCATATTAAACAGGAAACATATCAATACTAACATAAAATATATGTAAAAAACCAAACAAAAATAAAGTGTGGAATTCATGTCCGGACTATAAGTCTAATTTTAATAGTTGTCCGGTTGATCCTCTTCTATTTCCCATTGACCTTATAAAAATTAAAAATAAAAGAAAAGATTTTAAAAAACTTCATATCAACTAAATGTTACAAGACAACTAAAAACGACGTATCGTTTTACTAAGTCGATATGTACATATATGTACTAAAAAGTACGATAAAAGGTACACCAAAGAATTGTCCTATGACTTGTATCAAGGGACACGACACAACATATGTCATCCTGGAACAAATGGGTAGGATATACATCATCATACACAGACGATTAGAGTTTAAAGGTCAGGTAGTGAGAGGGAATCCTTGGTGTTCAGACAAGAGATACAGACTTTGTAAAATATTCCGGAAAGAAACTTGACTCAAGAAATCCTTAACTTATAAAATTAACCTATCTTCTCCTTGTAAGAACTGTAAACAAAAGAAAATTCAGTAGTAGTCATAACAACTTGTTCCAAATTTCAGATTGAAAGAAATACTTTGAAACCCTGTTTAATTTTTATTTTAGTCATGTATTTATAACTTAATTAAGTAGGTCTCCGATAATCCGTAATACTAATTTTATTTCTGTAAAATGAATACAGGACCAGAGTTCTTCAAATATTAGTTAAACCAATCTTTACTATTTTGACCAATTTTTTAAAGTCAAAGATTTTATTCCGAATTTATTAGATAAGTGTCATTACTCTTCCGTAAGATCTTAAACGTAAATGACTATTTACTTACTTTCGTAAACTCAGACTTTATCCTTTTCAAAAGAAATTTCTCCTCGCTAAGAAAATTCTCTCCTTGTCTCTCCCATACGGTACAGAGACCAACCGTCTACTATATTACCCTCGTCTCTGGGGACCTTCGTCCTTCACGTCGACGTCTGACCGAGGACAGTACGAAGGGTCTCTCGTAGACCCGAGACGTAACGACACACCGTCAATTACAATACAATGACAAATAGTCTCGGATAATCTTTATAATCTTGGACTCCACTTCTTGTGTAAGGATTGTGTAAATAATATGGATAGGAGAATATTTAAGTCACCTGTCCATAACAATACACTCCACGATTCGGTCCTCACAGGATGAGGAACTATCGTTCATTTGATAAACCACTACAAGTGTCACAGGGTGAAACTCTATAATATTACCATTACCTTACTCTAAAATGTAATGACACTTGTAAATCGGAAGGTATCTTTAGAATGATCAAAGTGTTGAATTTTACAAATAAGAGAAGGGAAATTTTGATGTAAATGACAAAAGAAAGAATTATTAATGTAAAATTCATTTTTCCACTATAGAACGTACCTACATTCTTCGTAATAATAATAATAATAAAAAAAACCAAAACTTTGATTGAAGGTATTACACACTAAAATAGTTTACATTTTACAAGTTACACATACGTATAATCCCAAAATCATGGACCTCAAGAATATTTTGGATCTTCAAAATAAAAGAAACGACACCTACCTCTTCGGAACTCCGATGACATGTTTCCTCCTAACTTTGGGTCTCAGTCCTCTGAGTTGAGGTCTTGAAGTCTTGTAGTCTCTTGAGGACTGAGATGCCTTTTAATTATCTGTTCTCGGGTGGTTTTTCAAAGGTATGGATGTGACTTTGGTTCGAGGTGCGTTCTCGTTCGTTCAAGGTCACGTTCTCTGTGGTGCCATTAAGAAGTCGTTTTGTTCTTACGTTCTGACTTGTAATTTTCTACCCGACGGGTTTCGGTATCGTTTGGGTATCTGTGGGGGTTTGAGTGATGTTCTGTTGAGTGACGTGAGGTCTCTCTTCTCTAAGTAGAGGTGGGTCGTCTTGTGTCTGTTTTCAAGGGAGTTGGTCCTTTGGAACTGTTCGATGACCAGGTTGGGACGGGTGTCCCTCGTCTGAGATATGAATTCACCTTGGTACTGGAGGGTCGGACGCCTTTCCTGTGGGGTTTGTGTCATTACATTTGTTTTACTTTTCCGTGGTTTTATAGGTCGTCCACTTCCTTGTATTGTTTTTGGGTGGTTCGGTTTGTTTTCTTCTCTATCCCACAGATGGATTTTTTCTTAAGTCTTATTACTATCATTTCTACTGGATTTTAGAACCTTTTTTTTTTTTTCAATGTCTATTTATCTGATCTCTGTATCTGACTATTCTACGTTCTTTAAAAATTGGTTCCTGGATCTTCTTTATTCCCTCTCAGTTAGTTATTACTTGTTACTTTATTGACTCTAATTTTTGTGTGACCTCCAGTTCCTCGACGACCCTCGAAGTCCTGGTCTCGTAACTCGTGATGGGTACGGTCACTCCTGTCCAGCTACAAATATAAAGTGGGGGTTCTTTTGAGGGTAGTTAACGTTCCACCCTACAAGTGGCCCTCCGTCGATAGGACACTGTCCATCTAGTATCCTGATTCTTAGGACCAGGGGACCCGTAAAGATCTGGGTAAACCGTACATAATGACAACTACAATGTTGGACGGCCCTGACACCTGAGTACCACCGGAAAGGGAGATATCCTCAGAGTGTCATTGGTAATTCCCTCCAGGGACGGAACAGTGTGAAGAGATTCCTCTAGGAACTTAGGAGTATCTGGTTTCTGACTTCTAGTTCAGGACTCGAAAACCTCACCCTTGTGACTAAGGTTCTAGTATCGTATGGTTTCTTTATTGGGTTCCCCTATAATTTATCACTCTTGAGTGTGTTTCCTTTGGTGAACTTATGTTCGGGACCGTAGTGGGTCAATGGTCATCGTGGGACACATCTTGTGGAGTAGATTTGTTGTTTGTTTTGTTTTTATGTTTGGGTTAGTAGTTTTCTGTCCTAATGTTGGAGTAAGTCGGAACGGGTGCTGTCCTTTTTGTCTGTTTTTGAGTCGTGTTTAGATTATATCTTAAGATATAGTGATTATCTTAAGACATAGTGATTTGATGACGAGTTATCTTTTTGTACATTAGTGAAAAATTTTAGGTCTACGTAAAGATAAAGGTCAAAAAATTCCTTAGAGGTGTTACAAGATGTATCACCGACATGATCAAACGTAAGGGTGGTTGTCACATTCTACCAAGGGAAAAGAGGTGTGGGAGAGGTCGTAAATAACGAACATCTGAAAACCTATCGTCGGTAAGACTGACCACACTTTACCACGGAGTAACATCAAAACTATACGTAAAGAGACTATTACTTACTACAACTCGTAGAAAATTACACAAACAATCTGTAGACGTACAGAAGAAACCTCTTTACAGATAAATCAAGAAACCGAGTAAAAAACTAACCCAGTAAATAAAAAGACCTTACCTCGGATAATATGTCTCATTTCATTCAGTCTTTCTTTTTGTGGTTATGTCATATGATTGCGTATAAATACCCTAAATCTTTCTACTATTGTTATTGGGACATACGCTCTGTCGTTTTCTCTGTGTCTACATATCTTGTCACAAAACCTGAGACACTCTCTCCCTCTCCCACTCAACTAAACCCCCTACGGTACCTTTTTACATATTATAGTATATTCTTTGCTTAACGGTCAGGTTTAAACTATGTCCTAGGAACCCCGACCACGTGACCTTACTGGACCTCGCTACCATGCCCCTCCCTCCACCCTTCCTCCAAGTCCTACCCCTTGTGCACATACGGGTATCTGCTAAGTACAACTACACACCGTCTTGGTTATGTTATAAAATTCCATTAATCTGACGTTAATTTTATTTATTTAAATTTAATTTTAGGTCTAGGTGTAGTATTAAAAAAACCTGATAAACTTTTTATGATTAAGAGTCTATAACGATAAAAAGGGGTTTTAAGATCTAAACAAAGATTACTTGTTAGCATAAATTTTGTTGACCCGATAGACTACTAGAAAATACACATAGACAAAAAAAAAAGTGAAAAAGATAAAACATAAGTTACGAAGGTAAAGTAAATCAAATCAAAAAAAAAAATTAACAACAAAAAGAAAGAGTTCGGAAATAGTTCAGGTCATCATTTCGGAAACATACATACATATATATATATATATATATATATATATATATGTATATATATATGTGTAATCTTTTAAATACATAAAAACGGATCGATTTATTAATTACTGTCAAACTAAGGTGAACAATCTGAATCATACTGATCTTACGATCTAAACAATAAATATAAGTGTGACTAGAAACTATATCAAGGTACATAAAACCATAGATCATAATGTAGATTTTCATATCTTATTAATAAGAATATCACTAAATTTTTTTTAACTTACTTCGAACTTTGAAGATTAGGTTAAAACTTTTATATTTGTTTATGATGCAACATTTTCGTTATCCTTTAATTCACTACGTCATAATAATTGATGTCTAAAACAAGTTTAAGGTGTTTTAAAATACGATTACAGGTAATAAACAGAAGTATGGTATAAGTTCTGAGGTATAACATATATTGACGTAACTCGTCGGAGTTATGTACGTTATTTAGTACCATTGAACAAAAAAGTAAAAATAAGGTAATGTTTATAAAAGATTTATAGGAACGATAACGAAGAATTATGTGAGTAGTAAATTTTCACCTGTAAATTAAGGTTTATGTTCCCTAAAACAAATTTCATAGAAATTATCATTAAATAGAAAAATTATGATCAAAGTGTAAATTTACGAAAGAAAAGACTTTAGTGGGAGACACAAAAAGTCAGAATGAAAAGACTCCGGAAACTATCCATTCAGAGAGAACCATTTACAGTGAACGTGAACTTTTATACACCCAATAAAAGTTTATAGAAAATAATAACTAAAGATTGTATTAAGGTGTCACTATTTTATTATTTGAGACATACTAATACTAAAGTTATGGAATCCGGTACTTTAAAAACATAAAACTAAAGGAAGGGACCTATACAAGGTTACAGAAGAGTCAAGTCAAGTCAAGTCAATGAGTCAGCACAGGTTGAGAAACGCTGGGGTACTTAGTGTCTTGTGGTCCGGAGGGACAGGTAGTCGTAGACGGCCTCAAATGAGTATGAGTGCAGGTAGCTCAGGCACTACGGTAGGTCGGTAGAGTAGGAGACAGCAGGGGAGGAGGAGGACGGGGCTTAGGGAGGGTCGTAGTCTCAGAACAGGTTACTCAGTTGAGAAGCGTACTCCACCGGTTTCATGACCTCAAAGTCGAAATCGTAGTGAGGAAGGTTTCTTTAGGGTCCCGACTAGAGGAAGTCTTACCTGACCAACCTAGAGGAACGTCAGATTCCCTGAGAGTTGTCAGAAGAGGTTGTGGTGTCAAGAATTCGCAGTTAAGAAGCCGCGAGTCGGAAGAAGTGTCAGGTTGTGAGTGTAGGTATGTACTGGCGTCCGTTTTCGTATCGGAACTGATCTGCCTGGAATCAACCGTTTCATTACAGAGACGAAAACTTATATGATAGATACAAACAGTATTGAAAAGAAGGTTCCTCATTCGCAGAAAATTAAAGTACCGACGTCAGTGGTAGACGTCACTAAAACCTCGGGGTTTTTTATTTCAGACTGTGACAAAGATGATAAAGGGGTAGATAAAGGGTACTTCACTACCCTGACCTACGGTACTAGAAGCAAAAGACTTACAACTCGAAATTCGGTTGAAAAAGTGAGAGGAGAAACTGAAAGTAGTTCTCCGAAATATCGAGCAGAAGTGAAAGACGGTATTCCCACCACAATAGACGTATAGACTCCAATAACTATAAAGAGGGCCGTTAGAACTAAGGTCGAACACAAAGAAGGTCAGGTCGCAAAGAGTACTGCATGGGACGTATATTTAATTTATTCGTCCCATTGTTATATGTCGGAACTGCATGAGGAAAAGAATAAACCTTGGTCAGACAACAAGGTACAGGTCAAGATTGACAACGAAGGACCGGACGTATGTCTAAAGAGTTCTCCGTCCAATCCACCAGACCATAAGGGTAGAGAGAGTCTTAAAAGGTCAAATAACACTAGGTGTGTCAGTTTCCGAAACCGTATCAGTTATTTCGTCTTTATCTATAAAAAGACCTTGAGAGAACGAAAAAGGTACTAGATCGTCTACAACCGTTAAACTAGAGACGAAGGAAACGGAAAAGATTTTGGTCGAACTTGTACTCCCTCAAGTGCCAAGTACATAACGAGATCAGACCGAACCTCTTAAAACTCGTAACGAAATGATTGTACACTCTACTCACGTTAACACACCATCAAACTTGTAAAAAAACGTAACGGAAAGAAACTCTAACCTTGCTTTTGACTGGAAAAGGTCAGGACACCGATGACGACTCAAAAGGTTTAAACGACTGTATAACTCACGTCGTGACAGTGTCGGAGTAGAAAGTCCTAAACTTTATCGAGTTGACCTTAAGGTAGTGGAGGTGATACGAAAGATTCCAGGTGAACTGAAGTGTAAGATTCTACAGTCCGAGATCTAATCATGAGTGTGGTAGTACTAATAGAACCAGTACTTCTAGAAAAAACATGTCAAGAAGGCACATAAAAACGGTGGAGAAGAATTATAGAAGACAAAGACAATCCAGCTCTGGTAAAGACAGGAAATAGCTCGGGTAGAAACGTACTTTACAAGGGAACCTTAGAGATTAAAAGAACTTCTCTAGAGATCAGACAGGGTCAGACAAGAAAAGGAGGTAAAGAAACGTAACTAGCGACTTCTTCCGTAAGGATAGAGAAGAAGGATAAGAAACCTTAAGACGTAAGTCTACAAATATAGAAAGGAAAAGAGGAAACTAAAAGTGAAGAGAAGAAAAGTGTCGATAAACATTCCGGAGGAGTCTGTCGGAAAAACGAAAGGACGTAAAGAGAAGGTACCCCTACCAGAACTAGGGACAGAGGACATGTTACAGTACTTGGAGGCAGGTATCAAGTAGTCCGTGAGATAGATAGTGTAGATCCGGGAATTTAGACAAACAGTGAAGGTGACATATTAGCATTCCCTAAACTAAATCCAGTATGGACTTACCAGATCGTCAAAAGGGATGAAAGAAGTTAAATTCAGACTTAAACCGTTATTCCTGAAGTACTAGACTCGGTGTCAGTCGAGGGCCAGAACAAAAACAACTGACATATCTCGAAAAGGTAGAAACCGACGTTTCTTATATTAGTTAGACTAAAGCCACAACTGGTAGACCACTACAGGTGCACATCTCAGAAGAGAACACAACAACCTTCGTCCACAAACGATACTGGTCACGTAACAGAACCGTTTTGAGATAATCAGAAACGGGACGAAGTAAGGACAATGAGGTCCACAAAGAACTGAAGGATGAAAACGTAAGGTCAGGGGATATTACTTTTCCTGTAGAAAGAACCCACAATCAAGATGTTCCAGAACATCCAGAAGTATTTTGACAAGTGGAAGTCGAAGAAATCACAATGACCAACCCCGTGTCTGAACCGATTGACTCTATGACTTACCAAACGGAACCTCTGCTTGTCTCTAGTAAGACAGCCAAAACTCTAACGTAGGTTCATGACGTAAAGTCTGAGAAAACAACTGGTACTACCGATGAGGCAAAGAAGACTCCCTAAGGACGGACGTCATCATCTATACTACCAGTAGACTCAATTTAAGTGGGTAAGGTCAGGTAAATTCAAGTGACTAAGGATCTTACAGCTGTAAGTGAGAACGGTAGAGAACAAACTGGTGAAGGTTAAACACAACTAAGTACCTGGACGGTAAGGTCCAAGGATACGTTATAACAAGAAATGTCGTAGCCTAGAACGAAGATAGTGGTCAGTGTATGTGTCGACCCATAACAAAAACGAAACCGAGGTAGGGAAGTAAGAAAGACCTCAATAAAGAGGTAACTAGAGGGTATCGTATAACCCGTGGATCACTGGACCCCTCAGGGAGAAAACCATAGGATAGTAAAACGGAAAAGTATGACAAGTACCCCAAGAGTTCCATTCTCATGACTTCACCGAACGGTAAGGGAAAAGGTCACCTGGTGTAAGACAGTCTGGAGAGGTGGTACTGGACGGGTAGAAGCCAACGGGGCGCCCGTACCGAATCAAAGTAACTCAATCTGTTCCGACACCAGGATCACACTAGTCTAACTGATCAAAAGACACTCATACCGAAGTCACACAGACGGGAGACTATGGGAGAACGTTGTGGATGGTAGAATGAACCCACAGAGAAAGAAACCCGCACCCCATAGAGAAGTGCCGACGAGGTCGTTTCGTGTCGGCGACGAGGAATGGAACCTGCTCCACATAGAGGAATGGTGGTGGCAACGACTGGAAGTTACACCTTATCGAGGAGATCCGGGAGGACACAGACACGTCGGTGGTGAGGAACCCAACGAGGAGGGTCGGAGACCGGGACTGGAGTCCGCCCAGACCGAGGAGGGTCGATGGCGGGGACCGGAGCCCGAGACTCACCGAGGAATTCCAGTGACCGGGGACTGCATCCTGTGTCCCACAGAGAAGGGCCGGCGGTGACCTGAGCCTGCAACCCATCGAGGAGAGCAGGCGGTGGGGTCACAGAAGATTAAATGTCAAATACCCCTTGAACTTATATTAAACATAGGATGACTAAAACTTTTAAGATATTTAGAATTAATACAACTTAACCAAGTGTCACGAAAAGTCACGATGATATAAGAAGACAAGGAGGCACATAATTAATAAAATTAAAACTATGACTTTCCAATAACAACTTAATACTACGGTCCTAAGAACCGGGGCCCTCCTCTTATTAAGTTAGACCCCGGTCTCTCCGCCGAACTAGTGAGTCTCGAAAACACATTGTTTCAAAATAATTTCATATTTCCTCTATCTCTTTCGAAGACTGTATCCGTAGTCTTCCCCCGTCTTTCTCATGGGGGGACGATCAGAAATCGACCTACAATATATCAGTGGTCGTCAGACAGTTACTTTCTTTTCTTACAGAGTTTTGAATCTTACCGTGGACCGGGGAGTGGGTATCCTACATCAAACCCTATTAGAACCGAGGTTTACCAAATAGAACCCGGTATTTCCCTAATTGAACTTAGAACTTCTTCCCGTCTCGTGGTATGTTTATCACAATAAATGTATCTAATCTTCTTGTTATAGCCTCATATTGTATGACCAAATAGTTCATCCTAGACTCGATTTTTCCTCCTTGACTGAACTTCTGTCTCAAACCCCATATACGTATCATGTAATCGTATCGAATTCTATTTGTAAAAGTATTCTTTTTCCGTTACCAATTGAAGTTCACTTTTGTCCACAGTAATACCGTTGTGTCTTAAAATTCTCTTTGGAGGTAAATTTAAACATATCTCTTCCTTTTTTTTTATAAAGATCAAACAAAGGAGGACGACGAATTCCCTCTATTTTTATAGACTGTGAACGTCCAATAAAGGAGGCAAACCTCTGGGGACCGGAAGGACGGACAATGGGAGAGTTATGATACTATAACTTTGAAGTTGATTTTTAGAATTAAATAAATGAATTTTTTTTTTTGATTAACATTGCATATCACCTTTAAACACATTCGAAAAGATATAAAAGGTTCAAAGGACAATTACATAATAGTATGAAAGTATTAAGACTTATTTATATATTTATTTTATTTAGTTTTGGATGGTAGGTAGTATACTCTTGAGAGACATGGTAGATAAGTCAAGAAGAAAATTGATTTTCGACGAGATCTTTTACTTCAGAAAGTTTCTTAATTAATTTGGTTTTTTGTTTGTGCTGTTTTCATGGTCTTTGTAAATTGAATTATGACGACAAGTGGTCTTCCAGTCTCGTCTCGTTTACCGAAAAAGGAGTAGAGAATCTCCTTTAGAAAGAGAGGAGGGGTTCCTCTTTAGAAGGAAGGAAATCTTCCTTTAGAAAGAGAGAAGAGATACATAATCCCACAACCTGTTAAATCGTCTGTCGGAAGTTAAAATTGTTTTCTAAACCCAAAAAAAAAAAACAAACAAACAAACAAACAAACAAATAAAACCAAAATTAATAGAGTCAGTTTGGATTCAAATCCCAAGTTACTATATGTATAAATAAGTCTTTTTGAAATAAGAGGTAGTCGATTAATAAATCACAACGGAGAAAATTACTGAACGGACTAGTTAATACAAAGAATATGAATTTTTGTTAGAAAATATAAACTAATTTTGACTTTAGTAAACCACCCCTCGTACTGTCATATTATAGAAGGAAACGGTTTAATCCTTTTTTATAAAAATTTTTAGTCTTCGGTGATACTATACATAGATAAAGGGGACTTTCGAAGTAATTTCTACGTACTCCCAAGTAAAAAGAAAAGGATGAAACAGTCGTAAACTTTTACCGACATACAGAAAGAAGACTTTAGACTGAAACTTATTTACGGGGCACATGATACGTGGCTTTTAAAAGAATGAAACATTTTCTCCTATAAATTTCAACATACGACATCCAACGTTTCTTGTCTTAAAGACAATGTATAGAAGGGTCAGGTCGACTATTCTCGTAGACCCTTTGGTGTAAAGTTTTTACTTTACAATCCCAAGTTGTCTCTCCCCTCACCTCCACAAAGTACATGTTAAAAGACCTTAAATAAAGTCGACTCTGTTATTGAAAAGTTTCCACGTTTTAGTGTTTTGAGATCGATCAAATACCTTCAACGACTTAATCGATTTTATAGAACAGGTGTAGTACCTGGCGAACTCGGGTCACTACTGGAAAACGGGAGCAGGAGACCCCAAGTGTGAGGGAACAGGAGAAAACGTCTGTCAAGTGATATTGTTCTCAGGAAATAACATTATAAGTAAGGAGGTTAAACCACTTTGAAAATGTATCTAGTCTGTCCAATCAATTATCGAATATCCCCGTTAAACTCATGAAATACACAATTTATTAATTAATATAATTCTAAGGATTTTAGAGGTTAATCTCGTATAACAAACCACTCCTTAGAGACACATACAGACAAACATTTACAACACTGACAGCATAAACATCTTTAAGGACAGTTGTTTATCAAAAACTGTGTACCAAAGATAAAACATAATAATAAATTTTACATCTAACTACGAAAATTCCACATTTATCTATAAATCGAGCAAGAACGGTCGTCAATAAAGTTATTAGTGTATATAAATCTCGTCTTCCTTTACCTTTGGTTGAGATCATAAGAAAGGACCTTTCAGTGTACCCGTCTCCTCCGACCACCCGATGTCAGGTACCCCAACGTTTTCTAGTCTGTACTACACTGAATTGTTAATTTGTTGTCGTTCAATACTGGTTGGACCTGTCGTATAATTTTTCGTCTCTGTAATGAAACGGTTGTTTCCAGGTAGATCAGTTCCGATACCAAAAAGGTCACCAGTACATACCTACACTGTCAACCTGACACTTCTTTCGACTCGTGGCTTCTTAACTACGAAAACTTGACACTACAACCTCTTCTGAGAACTCTCAAGGAACCTGACGTTCCTCTAGGTTGGTCAGTTAGGATTTCCCCAGTCAGGACCCACAAGTAACCTTCCTGACTACAAATTCTACTTTGAGGTTATGAGACCGGTGGACTACGCTTCTCGACTGAGTAACCTTTTCTGGGACTGCGACTCTTTCTAATTCCCGTCCTCCTCTTCTCCTACTGTCTCCTACTCTATCGACCTACCGTAGTAGCTGACCTACCTGTACTCAAACCCACCTGAGACCCTCAACCACTACCTGTCCCTCCGGACCTCACGACGTTAAGTACCCCAGTGTTCCTCAGCCTGTGCTGACTCGTTGATTTGACTTAACTTGACTTTTTTGTCGTCGTAACGATAGTTGACTTTCACTAATTTCGTCTCTGTTCTACCACCCTATGTACATGTGGGAACCGACTAAGTACAAGTCAAGTCAGCGAGTCAGGACAGGTTGAGAAACACTGGGGCACTTAGTGTCGTACGGTCCGGAGGGACAGGCTCCATACCGTTTTGGGTGGCGTTATAACCTTTCATTAATCATAGGTTAATTTTCTTTAATTAATTGATTTTTTAGTTTACATTAATAAACTGCAACTTAAAAGATGTCAAACCGGTGTTCAAACTTAACTCTCCTTAACGGTTGTAGACGACCTAGTACCTTTTTCTTACTCTCAAGGTCTTTTTGTAGATAAATAGGAAATAAATGATACGGTTTCGGAAAATGATACACCTAGTGTTATTTGACCTTTTAAGACTTTCTCTACCCTTATGGTTTGGTGGATTGGACGGAGAACTCTTTAGACATACGTCCAGTACTTTACTGTTAATCTTGACCTGTACCTTGTTGTCTGACCAAAGTTTATCCTTTTCCTCATGTAGTCCGACCTTAGTTCTAACGACCCTCTTTATAGTTATTGGAATCTATACGTCTACTGTGGTGGCAATACCGTCTTTCACTTCTCCTTGATTTTTCGGAGAACTACTTTCACTTTCACCTCTCACTTTTTCAACCGAATTTCGAGTTGTAAGTCTTTTGCTTCTAGTACCGTAGGTCAGGGTAGTGAAGTACCCTTTATCTACCCCTTTGTCACCTTTGTCACAGTCTGAAATAAAAAACCCCGAGGTTTTAGTGACGTCTACCACTGACGTCGGTACTTTAATTTTCTGCGAATGAGGAACCTTCTTTTCAATACTGTTTGTATCTATCATATAAGTTTTCGTCTCTGTAATGAAACGGCTCATTCCAGGCAGGTCAGTTCCGATACCAAAAAGGACATCAGTACATACCTACACTCTCACCCTGACACTTCTTCCGACTCACGACTTCTTAACTACGAAAACTTGACACCACAACCTCTTCGGAGACCTCTCAGCGAACCTGACGTTCCTCCAGGTTCGTCAGGTAAGACTTCCTCTAGTCGGGACCCTAAAGAAACCTTCCTTACTACGATTTCGACTTTGAGGTCATGAAACCGGTGGAGTACGTTTCTCAACTGACTAACCTGTTCTGAGACTACGACCCTCGATAACCCCCGTCCTACTCTTCCCCTTCTGTCTCCTACTCTACCGACCTATCTTAGTGACTGAGTTACCTACACTCAGACTCACTTGAGGCCCTCAACCACTACCTGTCCCTCCGGACCGTACGACGCTAAGTACCCCAGTGTTTCTCAGTCTGCGCTGACTCGTTTACTTAACTTGACTTGACTTGGGACTTTCGTTATAAGTTATGTCACAGAAAATCTCGTGACTTCGATTCTAAAAGGAACACTTTGAACGTATCTAAATCTTGTAAATAATCTATAGGCACGGGGTCTTTACTGTAAATACTCTTATTTTACGAACTTTTCGTTGTTTTGTAGACAAAAATTCTTATCGACTCTTACTGTCTTTGTTTCTCTTCCGTCGAAAGGACATTTGTCATTGTCCTACTCCTTACAAAGACTTAACGAGAAGGGTGGAACCCAAGTCTAAACACCAGGACTTTGGGAAGGTCAGGAGTCTTTGGGAAGGTCGAGAGTCTTTGGGAAGGTCGACGTACTCATACAACCGATACAGAATCGGAACATCATGTACTTCTGGAACCCTTCTTCCGAATCTTGAGAATTTCACGGTATTAAGGGTAGTGAAGGACTCGTCTTCGATGGAAATAAAGTAACCGTTCTTGTCCCAATATGTCAGTCGGTTTTATTCTGGTCCTCGACTGACACCGAGTCTAGTACTTGAGGAATAACGGTTTAAGTCTGAATTTAACTTCTTTCATCCCTTCTCGTTATCCGGTAAGTCCATACTGAATCTAGTTTAGGGAATACTAATATGTCATCTTCACTGTTTATCTAAATTCCCGGATCTAGACTATCTGTCTCACGGACTACTTAATACCTACCTCCAAACCTGTAACATGTCCTCTGTCTTTAGTTCTGGTAAGGGTACCTTTTCTTTACGTTTTTTCGTTTTACCGACAGACCCCTCCAGAACGTTTATCGATACTTTTCTTCTCTTCACTTTTCGTTTCCTCTTTTCCTTTCTATATTCGTAGACTTACGTCTCAAGGTTTCTTATCGTTCTTCTCTATTCTTTCGGAAGAAGTCACTAGTCACGTTTGTTTATCTCCTTTTGTTGTCTTACCCTTTCTGATCTCTAGAGAAGTTCTTTTAATCTATATGGTTCCCTTGTAAAGTACGTTTCTACCCGAACTATTTCCTGTCTTTAATATACTTGGATTGTCTTCGTCTTCTATAATTCTCCACCGTTCTTATGTGTCTTCTTGACGTGTTTTATCTAGAAGTACTGGTTCTATTAGTACTACCACACTAGTGATTGTATCTCGGTCTGTAGGACCTTACACTTCAGTTCACCCGGAATCGTAGTGATGCTTGTCTCGATCACCTCCACTACCTTAAGGTCAACTCGATAAAGTTTAGGACTTTCTACTACGACACTTTCACGACGTGAGTTATACGGTCGTTTAAACCTTTTGAGTTTTCACCGGTGTCCTGACCTTTTACAGTCAAAAGTAAGGTTAGGGTTTCTTTCCGTTACGGTTTCTTACGAGTTTGATGACGTGTTAACGTGAGTACAGTGTACGATAATTTCATTACGAGTTTTAAGAGGTTCGGTCTGAAGTCGTTATGCACTCGATATTTGAATGTCTACAAGTTCAACCAAAATCTTTTCCGTCTCCTTGGTTTCTAGTTTAACGGTCGTAGACGACCTAGTACCTTTTTCGTTCTCAAGGTCTTTATGAAGATAAAGACGAAATAACTGATACGGTTTCGGAAACTGACACACCTAGTGTCATTTGACACCTTTTAAGTCCTTCTCTACCCTTATGGTCTGGTGAACTAGACGGAGAACTCTTTGGATATACTTCCAGTCCTTCGTTGTCAATCTCGACTTGTACCTTGTTGTCTGACCAAGGTTTATCCTTTTCATCATACAGTTCCGACATATAACAGTGGGACGAATAAATTGAAGATACGTCTCATGTAGTACTCTTTGTCACCCGACTTTCTCCGTGTTCGACCTAAGTTCTAACAGACCTCTTTATAGTTATGGGAGTCTATACGTCTACTGTGGTGGGAATAGTGTCTTTCACTTCTCTTTGATTTTTCGAAGAACTACTTTAATTTTCTCCTCTCACTTTTTGAACCGAATTTCGAGTTGTAAGTCTTTTACTTCTAGTACCGTAGACCAGGGTAGTGAAGAAACCTTTATGTACCCCTTTGTCACCTTTGTTGCTGTTTGAAATAAAGAAAAACCGAGGTTTTAGTGACATCTACAGCTAACGTCGGTACTTTAATTTTCTGCGAATGAGGAACTTTCTTTTTAATACTGGTTGGATCTATCTCTGTAATGAAACGGTTGTTTCCAGGCAGATCAGTTCCGATACCACAAAGGTCACCAGTACATACCTACACTCTCAACCTGACACTTCTTCCGTGTCGTGGTTTATTAACTACGAAAACTTGACACCACAACCTCTTCTGTGAACTCTCAGGGAACCTGACGTTCATCTAGGTTAGTCAAGTAAAATTGCCTGTAGTCGTGATCCACAAGAAACCTTCCTTACTACGATTTCGACTTTGAGGTCATGAAACTGGTGGAGTACGCTTCTCAACTGAGTAACCTTTTCTGAGACTACGACCTTACCTATCCCCCGTCCCACTCTTACCTGCCGTCTCCTACTCTATCGACCTAACGTAGTGACTGAGTCACCTACACTCAAACTCATTTGAAGTGCTCAACCACTACCTGTCCCTCCGGACCGCACGACGTCAAATAACCCAACGTTGCTCAGTCTGTGTTGAATCACTGACTTAAATTGGACGACTGACTACACCGGACCCTCTGTAGTCAGGTTTCCAACACTCCACGTCTATAACAAGTCGACTAGACGGAGAACAGGTGATTTATCCCTGTCTTACTTGGTGTACCCTCCCGACTTCGTACTGTGCCACCATGGTGACAACGCAATGTATCTCTAGTGCAAGTCTCTGTACCCCAAACATATATTCGTCTGGGTCAAGTCTCTAGACGTTACCTTTAGTAACCTTTGTCTAATTTAGACAACCGATGAGATAGATGGGTAGTTAGATGCCTCCTGCGATTTGACTACTGTACCACTGAGAAGTCGATGGGTGAATCTACAACCGACAGCCCTTTTTTTTTTATTTCAAAGAAGGAAATTTTTTTATATATAACCGCATATCGATTAAAAAGGTCAGGACACCGGTGACGACTTAAAAGGTTTAAACGACCAATGTGAATTCACAACGTGAAATTCTCATAGTAGAAAATCATAAACTTTATCGACTCGACCTTAAGGTAGTGGAGGTAATCGAAACAAGTGTCACATGAAAGGATTCCGGTGAATTGAAGTGTAAGGTCCTACAGACGGAGATCCACTAACTAGTGTGGTAGAACTAATAGAACCAGTAATTATAGAAAAAATATATTGATAAGACACATAAAGGGTTGAGAAGAATTATAGAAGACACTCCATGTATGGTAAAGACAGGAAATAACACGGGTAGAAACATACTTTATAGGTGAACCATACATTAAAAGAACTTCTCTAGAGATCATAAAGGGTAAGATAACAAAAGGAGATAAAGAAACGTAAATCCTTCCTACTTTCTTTCACTTTCACTTCAGCGAGTCAGCACAGTCTGAGAAACGCTGAGGTACCTGATCATCGGATAGTCCGAGGAGGGAGGTACCCTAAAAGGTCCGTTCTCATGACCTCACCCAACGGTAAAGGAAGAGGTCCCCTAGAAAGACTGGGTCCCTAGCTTGGACCTAGAGGGAGTAAGGTCCGTCTGCGATTAGGGAACTTGAATAACAGTCAAGGAAACATATTAGTGCCTTCCGAAAGAATAGAGAATTCTCTCTATTCTTTATAGAAAGAAAGGCTAGAGAGTTCCTCTCGATTGTTATAAGAAACTTTGAGACGTAAGTTTACCTATATAGAAAGAAAAAGAGGAAACGGAAAATGAAGAGAAGAAAAGAGTCGATAAACATTCCGGAGGAGTCTGTTGGTAAAACCGAAATACGTAAAGAAAAATAACTCATACCAGAACTAGTGACGGAGGACATGTTACAGTACTTGGAACCAGGTATCAAGAAGTCCCTGAGACAGATAGTCTATATTAGGGAACTTAGATAACAGTCAAGGTGACATATTAGAATTCCCTAAACTAAATCCAGTATGGACTTACAAGATCATCAAAAGGGATGAAAAAAGTTAAATACAGACTTAAAATGTAATTCCTCAAGGTCTACAAGGTCGACGTTATATTTTCCGACTCCTTGGTCTCTCATTTTACGGTTATAGGTAACCTAGTATCTTTTTCCTTCTCTCAAAGTCTTTTTGTAGATGAAGTGGAATTAACTGATACGGTTTCGGAAACTGACACACCTAGTGTTGTTTGACACCATTTAAGAATTTCTTCACCCTTATGGTCTGGTGGAATGGACGGAGGACTCTTTAGATATACGTCCAGTTCTTCGTTGTCAATCTTGACCTGTACCTCTTTACCTGACCAAGGTTTAACCCTTTCCTCATACAGTTCGGACATACAACAGTGGGACGAATAAATTGAATATACGTCTCATATAGCACACTTTACGACCAGACCTACTTCGTGTTCGACCTTAGTTCAAACGACCCTCTTTACAGTTATGGAAGTCTATAAGTCTATTGTGGTGGGATTACCGTCTTTCGTTTTTCCTTGATTTCTCGGAGAATTACTTTTATTTTCTCCTCTCACTTTTTCGACCGAATTTTAAGTTGTAATTTTTTTGTTTCCAGTACCGTAGACCAGACTAAGAAGTACCGTTTATCTACCCCTTTTTGACTATCTAAAATAAAAGAACCCGAACTTTTAGTGACGTCTACAACTGACGTCGGTACATTAATTTTCTACAAACAAGGAACCTTCTTTTTGATACTGGTTGGATCTGTCATATAATTTTTCGTCTCTGTAATGAAGAGACTGTTTCTAGACAGATCAATTTTGATACCAAAAGGGTCATCAGTACATACCTACACTTTCAACCTGGTATTTCTTTTGACTCACGACTTCTTGACTGTGAAAACTTGACACCACAACCTCTACTGAGGACTCGCAGGGAACTTCACGTTCCTTCCTCTAAGTTGGTCAGATAGGATTTCCTTTAATGAGGACTTAAAAGTGACCTTCTTGACTACGACTTCGACTTCGAGGGTACGAAACCGATGGACTACGTTTCTTGACTAAGTAAGCTTTTCTGGGACTACGACCCTTTCTAACTTCCGTCCTTCTTTTCAACTGCTGTCTCTTACTCTACCAACCTATCGCAGTGGTTTGAGTTACCTGTACTCAAACTCGTTCGAGGCCCTAAACCACTACCTGTCCCTCCGGACCGCACGACGTAACGTACCCCAACGTTTCTCAGCTTGCCCTAATTCGTTGACTTAACTTGACTCTCGACTGAACGTTATAATCAAGTCGACATGTTGTACCACTAAGTTATAAAAATATGTAATGTGTGGTACGTTTTAATAAAGTATCATATTTTATAATTGATATAAAGATAACGTTGTGTAAAGAGGAAATATGGACACGTCACGAAGAGGACTCCAGGTCAAGTAACAGAAATTCATTAAGAGATTTATCGGAAAAAAAATTTTAAATTTAAATAAATAAAATTAACCTCGGATTAATGAAATGTTATAACATAACCAAAACGGTATGTAGTTGTACTTAGGTGGTGCCCACATGTGCATAAAGGGTAGGACTTGGGGGGATGGTGGAGGGAGGGACGTGGTAGGGAGACCCAGTAGAGTCACATAGTCAGGATTCGTAGTACATAGAAAGTAGTTTGGACCTGACCGCTAAGCAAAGAATATACTATAATATGTAGAAAGTTACGGTAAAAAGGTTTAGTAGGGTGGGAGAGGGAGAGGGTGTCTCAGGTTTTAGACAAGATTTGTGGACACAGAGGAAACGACAGAACGTATGTCCAAATAGTAATGGTAGAAAGATTTAAGGTATATATACACAATCATATGACATAACCACAAAAAGAAAGACAGAATGAATTAACGGTGACTTGTCGTTTAAACACGAAGGAAATAATAGAATCGAAACTGTACAAACAACGAGGAAAGAGACGGAAACTAAAAATATAGTCAAACTCTGGAACTCCTCAGAAACGTCTACCTACCTGAAGTTTACGAAAATTTATTAATTTTTTTTTTTAATGTCAACGAATCGTTAATTACTCGGTGAATTTTTATCCGATTAGGGAAGGTTAAAAGGAACTTGAACGCAAAAAATAAAATATTTGATATTTCACTTCACGTCACTTCAGCGAGTCAACACAGGTTGAGAATCGCTGGGGCACCTACCATCGGGTGGTCCGAGGAGGTAGGTACCCTAAGAGGTCCGTTCTTATGACCTCACCCAACGGTTAAGGAAGAGGTCCCCTAGAAGGACTGGGTCCCTAACTCGGGTCCAGAGGGTGTGACGTCCATCTGCGACATTGGTACATTATATATATATTATTTATTGTATTAATAAATATATACACATATATATATATATATTTTCTTGGGTTCGAAATATTTATATATATATATATATATATATATATGAGATGATTGTATCTTTTTATACCTTTATAAAGTTGAATACAAATACGATCGATCGTTTTGGGTCGTGTCTTGGGTTGTATTTCGTTCGGTTTTACTATGAAAGTACATAGTTAAATCTACCTTTAGAGAAAGTTTTCATCGTCCACTGTCCTTGTTCCTTATAAAACAAGGATAAAACAAGGTCCTTACCGTCATACTAAGTTATTAATCTTTATGTTAAGTAAATTAAATAGTATGATTAACTATTTTCTCCTTTTCTTCTGTACCCTCTGAAAGTTTTTGAGTTTTTTCTATAAACTTTTCCAGATTACCTAATAATCATGTGACACGTATTCCCCGAAGGAAGTGTCAATAGTAAATCACATGGTATGGTATGAAGGAGTGTCAATGGTAAATGACTCGTAGACAAAGTTCGTAAATGTATCGACCGTAAAATGAATGGAGGAATAGATAGAAAGGTAGAGGATCGAGGGTAATTCCAGTGACTATCACAGAAATAAAATATGTGTTTCTGGGGTTCCCAATACGTAACTATACACCTCAGACTTGGGTGTCAGACTCAGGTTTCAGGAACGAAAAGAAATCAGGAAATAATACTTGAAGACAATTCGTATATATATATATATATATACATATATATATATATATATATGTATATATATATAAAGAAATAAATACGTCCCGTCGTTTCCTCTGTGTCTCCACTTTCTGTCTGAACATAAGTCACCCTCTTTCGTTTCAACCCCTACTAAACTCTCTTATCGTAACTTTGTCCATGTAAATGGTATACATTTTATCTACTGGTTACATTCAAGCTACGAACTTCGTCTCGTGGGTTTCGGTCCCGAGACCCTGGTGGGTCTCCCTATCCCACCCCTCCCTCCATCTCCCTAAGTCTTACCCCTCCCCCCATGTACATATGGATACCGGTTAAGTACAACTACATACCGTCTTTAGTAGTGTTATAACATTTCATCAATAGGAGGTTAATTTTATTTATGAAAATTTTTTCTTACTGTAAAATCTTTTAATAAAAAGTCCCTCGATAAAATTCAGACGACTTGTAACACGAAAAGAAAAAAAAAACCAAATGTAAATAAATAAAATTAACCTCTGATTAATGGAATGTTATAACATAACCAAAGCGGTATGTAGTTGTACTTAGGTGGTACCCACATGTGCACAAGGGTCAGGACTTAGGGGGAGGGTGGAGGGGGGGGTATGGTAGGGAGACCCAGTAGGGTCACGTGGTAGGGATACGTAGAAATACGAGGTCTCATTTCCCCTTTAGATTCTTGTGAGACCTACCAACTGGAGAGTAATAGTAGTGGAGCGTACAGACGTCAACCAAATGTTTTGACTGAGTGTCGGTCTAAACAGAAGTACAATCCAAAGATACGACTCCGGTGACTTAGAATCTCTGAGATGAGATGACCTCATTATAAACGTACATTTAAACTATAGCTATGTGTTCATGTATATTGACATAGTACAGTCATAAATGGTTCTCAAAAAACTGGTAACATCTTCTCGTATCTTTGACTTACGAAGGATAGAATTTTCAGTGACTTTCAAAGAGTTTTTTATAAAACAATTCGACACAGATCTACTCATAACGACCTCGGTGAACAGGACACGGGTGTGTCCATCGGGACGTAGGACATAAACCTGGTGACACAGTGAAGGGAAATTAAAGTCTGGGTCCTTGACTCGACTCCGAGTCGAGTGTCTTACTCCTCTCGTAAAGACTCTTTCACTAGATCATGTGTGTGACGAAGAAAGTGTAAAAAGTAGTAGACACTCCCAACATCAACACCGTAGATTGTTTTACATATTTTCGTCTCTCGGTACAGGATATTCGTTTGTACGTCCGACCGAAACCTGACCTACAATTTAACACAGTTACGGTATTCCCGTCTGCAGAAATTTCTTTGGTCTTTTGTGACCAAAACTCTCTCTGACGTGACAAGTCAAAAGATGAACACTCCGACACTAAATACTTTCTCTGCATCAAAAGAAAAACGAAACCACGACGTCTCCAACTAAGATAACTTTATCTTCGACGAGGATCTTTTTTTCGAGAAAAATTGTTTCTGAAAAGAGGAAACGACATTAAGTCATTAATGGTCAGGAGATCTACAAACCAAGAGTCGACCCCATGACAAAAGAGTTCCCCGGTAACCGACACAGATCTCTGTAAAACGAGTAGGATCACACCAAAACCCTCTCTATTATGACCGTGGGTCATCTATCTCGGGCCTTACGACGATTCATACGGTGTTAGTGTTGTTTTATGAAGACAGGGTCGTATAGTTATCACTTCTTTGGGACGAGTTTTGACATAAGACTAAAAATTAAAATCATTTATCTCTACTTCTCTAGTAGTTCTTTTTATTTGTTGGACTGACTTTCCAAAATAAGTCAAGTCAAGTCACAGAGTCAGCACAGACTGAGAAACACTGGGGTACTTAACGTCGTACGGTCCGGAGGGACAGGTAGTGGTAGAGGCTCTCAACTGAGTCTGAGTGCAGGTAACTCAGTCACTACGGTAGGTCGGTAGAGTAGGAGACAGCAGGGGAAGAGGACGGGGGTTAGGGAGTGTTGTAGTTTCAGAAAAGGTCACTCAGTTAAGAAGAGTACTCCACCGGTTTCATGACCTCAATCTCGAAATCGTAGTAAGGAAGGTTTCTTTAGGGTCCCGACTAGAGGAAGTCTTACCTGACCAACTTAAAGGAACGTCAGGTCCCCTGAGAGTTCTCAGAAGAGGTTGTGGTGTCAAGTTTTCGTAGTTAAGAAACCGCGAGTCGGAAGAAGTGTCAGGTTGAGAGTGTAGGCATGTACTGATGACCTTTTTGGTATCGGAACTGATCTGCCTGGAATCAGCCGTTTCATTACAGAGAGGAAAACTTATACGATAGATCAAACCAGTATTGAAAAGAAGGTTCCTCATTCGCAGAAAATTAAAGTAGTGACGTTAGTGGTAGACGGCACTAAAACCTCGGGGGGTTTTATTTCAGACTGTGACAAAGGTGACAAAGGGGTAGATAAAGGGTACTTCACTACCCTGACCTACGGTACTAGAAGCAAAAGACTTACAACTTTAAATTCGGTTGAAAAAGTGAGAGGAGAAAATGAAAGTAGTTCTACGAAAAATCAAGGAGAAGTGAAAGACGGTATTCCCACCACAGTAGACGTATAGACTCCCACAACTATAAAGAGGGCCGTTAGAACTAAGGTCGAACACAAAGAAGGTCAGGTCGCGAAGAGTACTACATGAGACGTATATTTAATTTATTCGTACCACTGTTATATGTCCGAACTGCATGAGGAAAAGGATAAACCTTGGTCAGACAACAAGGTACAGGTCAAGATTGACAACGAAGGACTGGACGTATGTATAAAGAGTTCTCCGTCCAATCCACCAGACCATAAGGGTAGAGAAAGTCTTAGGTGTGTCAGTTTCCGAAACCGTATCGGTTATTTCGTCTTTATCTACAAAAAAGACCTTGAGAGAACGAAAAAGCTAATAGGTCACCTACAACCGTTAAACTAGAGATCAAGGAGACGGAAAAGATTTTGGTCGAACTTGTAGTCCTTCAAGTGCCAAGTGTATAACGACTTCAGACCGAACCTCTTAAAACTCGTAATGAAGTGATCACACACTCTACTCATGTTAACACACCATCAAACTCGTAAAAAAACGTAACGGAAAGAAACTCTAACCTTATTTTTGACTGGAAAAGGTCAGGACACCGGTGACGACTCAAAAGGTTTAAACAACCGTATAACTCACGTCATCAGTCCCGATAAAAACAAAAACAACATGAACTGAGGGTTTAGACTCTAGGATGTACTAGTACTATTACTAACGATTGTGAAAAACTCGTTATTGATGGATGGTTCGTGGTATTGTTTACAAAATAGTAGGGGTGAATGTTTATTTTTTATCTGTACGTTGTGAAATCATTAAATAGATTTCAACGTGATTGTCATTACCACCCTGACTCTAAGTTTGGTAGACCAAGGTCTTGTACGTGAGAATTGGTACTACCATATGACGGAGAGACTAATGTCTATGGACGGAAGTTGTAATAAAAAACCCTATTGTCGTGAACGAGCCTTTTTTAGTGTGTCTTGACACACTAGATAATGTCTACATTTATATAAAAGGTTGGAGTGGTCCAAATGAATCATTGGTATAACCAAAATAAAAAAAGAAGATGAAAGTCTACTTAATTGACCACGGAAGTTCGTGAAAGGATTTCAAATAGGTCTCGAAGAATAAAGTTTATATACTGATATGTCAAAACAGTATCCTCTTTCTTTATTCCTTTTTATTAATAACCCCAAAAGATAACTAAGAACAACTTATAGAAGAAAACATGGGTATATACTATAGATCAGAGTAGAAGTAAAATCAAAAAGGAGTATTTCATTGGTACTTTTACGACTCTTCAATTATTGCCAAAACGAAGTCCCAGAAAATATACAACAAAAGTTCTGAGACCATCCTGAGGATCGTTCCACGAGGAAAATACTAAAATATTTAAAATACTTTATTCTTTTAAAATGAAATAAGAAAGTTGTAAAAAAGTAAACAAAAAGTAAAACTTTATACACTTTGGATGTATGTCTTCTTGTGTCGTTCTTTTTGTAGGTATACCCCCTTTCCCCGACTAGATTCATTGAAACCCGTATTCACGTCGGACATTCAAGTTTCCGTCTTCCTGGACATACTTTGGAACACGAGACAATTACTTCCACATACTACCTCTATCTCATTGTGAAGACTTTGGTGGACACACAATCCTAGTCTACACACCAGTCACATCTCCCACCAATCCCGGTGTCACAATCGACAATCTACTCTCCGAAGTCGGTAATCTTACCTCTACCGGTCCTATTAAGGACGTCATTCTCTAAGTCCACTTGCGATTCATACTGAGTACAAACCATATTATATATACTACGATGTAAGACAATACAATAAAAAAACAGTAAAAAGTCAGTTATTGACCACAGACTGAGACACTGGGTACCTGACATCGTACAGTCGAGGAGACAGGAGGTGATAGAGGACCTCAAACAAGAAACAAGTTTAAGTACAAGTAACTCAATGATTACGATAACCTGGTAGAGTAGGGGACGGAGGGAGAAGAGGAGGACGGAAGTTAGAAAGGGTCGTAGCCCAGAAAAGGTCACTCAGTCGAGTCCACCAGTTTCATAACATCGAAGTCGAAGTCGTAGTCAGGAAGGTCACTTATAAGTCCCAACTAAAGGAAATCCTAGCTGTCCAAACTAGAGGAACGTTAGATTTCCTGAGAGTTCTCAGAAGAGGTCGTGCTGTCAAGTTTTCGTAGTTAAAAAACTGTGAGTCGGAAGAAATACATGGTTGAGAGTATAGACATGAACTAATGACCACAATTTATACGTCTACTGAAAATTTTGAAAAAAAAAAAAAAATTAAATTTCATACCGACTAAATGTTACAACACGATAAAAGACGAAGTGTTGTTTCACTAAATCAATGTACGTATATATAAGAAAAATTATAAGAAAAGTAATACCGAATAGTATAACTTATACCAAGAGACACTATATGTCATCCTGAAACAACAGGTAGGGAAGACACACATTATGAAACGTGGACGATTCGGATTGGAGGGTTAGGTAGTGAGGGGGTTGGAAAGGGGTAACCGTTGGTGATCAGACAAGAGATACAGATACTCCAACAAAGACAAAACTTTTATTCAAGTAAACATAGTATAAAATAAGGTGAATATTCACTATAGAATACCATAAACGGAAAAAAAATAGACTTAATGAAATTATTTTAGAGACTCAGGTAGGTATAACAATGTTTACCGTAATAAAGTAAGAAAACATATCGACTCATCATAAAGTAACATATACCGAAATATACACAACATATATGTACTTATTATATGTGTGCATAAAGGAACAAGACAGACAACTCGACTCTTCGTTACTGTAGAGTCCCTGTGCTCGTATAAGTCATGGGTCTAAGACGAAAAATTATATAAAGATGAATTATATCTTCTTCGGTCCGAGCAACCTCCTTTCGGACTAATATCATGTCCTGTTCTGTATTTCGTTCACTCGGACTCGTAGAATTTAACACTTTTTCATTTCTTCAAGAAGTGTTTTTCAGGTGTTACTGTTCTTACACAGTTTTACTGTGTCTCCGGGTGTCTCTCTTGAGGCATGTTGTTTGGTCATCGTTAAACTCAATTTTTTTTTTTTTTTTTTTCATTACAACCTAATATTACGGGTTATATTTTATTTATAGACACTCAGGTGTGACAGTGACTATTTATTAATTCACCCTTTTTGTGTGCTTACAGGACAAGTCAAGTAAAGTCATCGAGTCAGCAGCTGACTCAATCATTACGATAACTTGATAGAGTAGGAGACGGAGGGAGAAGTTGGGGTACCTGACGTCATCAAGTCCGAAGGGATAGGTAGTGGCTAAGGTCCTCAAATGAGTTTGAGTACAGGTAACTCAGCCATTACGGTAGGTTGGTAGAGTAGAAGACAGTAGGGGAAGAAGAGATCGGAAGTTAGAAAGGGACGTAGTGCCAGAAAAGACCACTCAGTCAACAAGTATAGCCCACCGGTTTTATAACCTCAAAGTCGAAGTCGTAGTGAGGAAGGTTACTTATAAGTCCTGACTAAAGGAAATCCTACTTGACCAACCTAGAGGAACGTCAGGTTCCCTGAGAGTGCTCAGAAGAGGTTGTGGTGTCAAGTTTTCGTAGTTAAGAAGTCACGAGTCGAATGAATTATCAGGTTACCAGTTAGGTATGTACTGATGACCTTTTTGGTATCGAAACTGATCTTCCTGGAAACAACCGTTTCACTACAGAGACGAAAAATTATACGACAGGTCCAACCAGTATTGAAAAGAAGGTTCCTTGTTTGTAGAAAATTGAAGTACCGACGTCAGTCTTAGATGTCACTAAAACCTCGGATGTTTTTATTTCAGACAGTGACAAAGGGGACAAAAGGGTAGATAAACGGTACTTCACTACCCGGGTCTACGGTACTAGAATCGAAAGACTTACAACTCGAAATTCGGTTGAAAAAGTGAAAGGAGAAAGTGAAAGTAGTTCTCCGAGAAATCATGAATAAACGAAAGACGGTATTCCTACACGGTAGACGTATAGACTCCAATAACTATAAAGGGGGTCGTTAGAACTAAGGTCGAAAGAAAGTAGGTTGGGTCGTAAAGAGTACTACATGAGACGTATATTTAATTTATTCATCCCACTTTTATACGTCGGAACTACATGAGGAAAGGGATAAACCTTGGTCAGACAAAAAGATACAGGTCAAGATTGATAACGAAGGACTGGACGTATGTCAAAAGAGTTCTCCGTCCAGTCCACCAGACTATAAGGGTAGAGAAAGTCTTAAAAGGTGTCAAATAACACCCGGTGTGTCAGTTTCCGAAACCGTATCAGTCATTTCGTCTTTATCTACAAAAAAAGACCTTGAGAGAACGAAAAAACTACTAGATTACCCACAACCGTTAAACTAGAGACCAAGGAGACCGAAAAGATTTAGGTCAAACTTGTAGACCTTAAAGTGTCAAGCGCATGATAACTTCGGACTGAACCTCTTAAAACTCGTAAAAAAACGATCACAAACTCTAATGTTAAAACGTCATCAAACTCGTGAGAAACCGTAATGGAAAGAAACCCTAACCTTACTTTCGACTGGAAAAGGTCAGGACGCCGGTGACTCAAAAGGTTCAAACGACTGCATTACTCACACCGTAAAAGTGTGGTAGTAGAAAATCCTAAACTTTATCGAGTTGACCTTAAGGTAGTGGAGGTGATCGAAACAAGTATCACTACGAAGGATTTCGGGTGTATTGAAGTATAAGGGCCTACAGACCGAGATCCAACCACTAGTGTGGTAGTGCTAATAGACCCAGCACTTCTAGAAAAAAACACATCAAGAAAACACATAAGAACGATGGAGAAGAATTATAGAAGACGAAGACAATCCAGACATGGTAAAGACAGGAAAATAACACGGGTAGAAACGTACTTTATAAGGGAACCATAGATTAAAAGAACTTCTCTAGAGATCGGAAAGGATAAAAAAAAAAAGGAGATAAAGTAACACAACTAGTGACTCCTTCCGAAAGAATAGAGAGGAACGATAAGAAACCTTGTGACGTAAGTGTACCCATATAGCAAGGAAAAGAGGAGACAGAAAACGAAGAGAAGATAAATGTCGATAAACCTTCCACAGGAGTATGTTGGTAAAACAGAAAAACGTAATGAAATACACCCACTAACAGAACTAGGGACGGAAAATATCTTACAGTGCTTGGAGGTAGGCATTAAGAAGTCAGTGAGATAGTCTAGATTAGGGAACTTAGATAAACAGTAAACGTGACATATTAGTATACCCTAAAATAAATCCACTATGGACTTACCAGATCACCAAAAGGGATGAAAGAAACTAAATCCGAACTTATTTCTCAAGTACTAGACTCGGTGTCAGTCGAGGACCAGAACAAAAACCACTGAGATATCTCGAAGAGGTAGAAACTGACGTTTTTATACTAAGCCACAACTGGTAGACCACTACAGATATACAGCTTAGAACAGAAAACAACAACCTTCTCTTACAAACGATACTGGTCACGCAAGAGAACCGTTTTGAGATAATCGGAACGAGACGAAGTAAGACATGAGGTTCAGGTTTAAACGGACAATGAGGTTCACAAAGAACTGAAGAATCAAAACGTAAGGTTAGGGGATATTACTTTTCCTGTCGACAAAACTCACAATCAAGATCTTCCAGAACATCCAGAAGTATTTTGGTAAGTTGAAGACCAAGAAGTCTTAATGACCAATCCCGTATCCGAACCTAATGACACTATGACATATCAAAAGGAACCTTTTGTAAAGAAGTCTTGGGGTACTTGTCAGGACAAGTTCTCTTAATATTTATTAAATCCGTCTATCAAACGGGAGTTCCTCCTTCCTTGATTTCGTAATGCGGAATGACTTCATAACTGAGATACTATTGAAGGTTTCTGACGTCATACCCGTTACTCCTTTTCTCGTGGAAGGGTCACTTCTTTAGACTACTTACAATGGAATCGACCCATTAGTCCCATTGTAGTCAGTATCATACATAAGAACAATATAACACTATTCAAACAGTGAAGTGACATTGTGTGTAGAGAGGTCACGTCAGTACTCCTTTTGTAGTCCGTTTACGGTTAATAAACATAAAATATTTTGGAAACTGGTCATGTGAAGTTTTGACAGTACCAGTAGTTTATTTATTTATTTATTTATTTTATTTTGTTTTAGGATTGTTTTAGTGTGGTTCTCTTCGGATTCCTCTGACTGTTGGTATACATAAAATGACCCTATGACTTTCTCTTTTTCCTGTAATCCGTATTCGATTCTTTTAATTCGTGTCTAAAATCAATTATTATCAAATAAACAAAACCACGTAATTACCACTGTTCACACAAAATCATTAAATAACAACAACAAGCCAAAGATTGACAACACGTTCAGAAACGTCGGGGTACCTGACATCGTGTGGTTCGAAGGGACAGGAAATGTTCGAGAGTCTCAAACGAGTTTGCACACAGGTAACTCAACCACTAAGATAGGTTGGTAGAGTAGGAGAGAGTGGGGACAGAGAAGGACGGAAGTTCGAAGGGGTCTTAATCTTATAAAAGGTTACTCAATCAAGAAACACAATCCACCGGTTTTAAAGTCTCGAAGTCGAGGTCCCCAGGAAGGTTACTTCTAAGTCCCAAATAAAGGAAATCCAATTGACTAAACTAGAGGAACGACAGGTTCCCTGAGAGCGTTCAGAGGTCTTGGTGTCAAGTTTTCGTAGTCAAGAAGTCGCGAGTCGGAAGAAATACCAGACTGCGAATGTAGAGATGTACTCATGACCTTTTTGGTATTGAAACTGATATGTTTGGAGACAGTCGTTTCATTACACAGACGAAAAATTATACGACAGATCCAACCAGTATAGAAAAGAAGGTTCCTCGTTCACAGAAAATTAAAGCACCAACGTAAGTGATAGACATCACTATAACCTCGGGTTCTTTTATTTCAAACAGTCCAAAAAGTAGAAAAGAGGTAGATAAACGGCACCTTACTAGGATAGTCTACGGTACTAAAAACAAAAAACTTACAACTTAAAATTCGGTCGAAAAAGTGGGAGGAGAAAGTGGAAGTAGTTCTCCGAGATATCAAGGAGAAACGAAAAAACGGTATTCCTACAGTAGTAGACGTATAGATTCCAACAACTATAAAGAGGACCTTTAGAACTAAGATGGAACATTAAGTAGGTCGGACCGTAAAATGTACAACATGAGACGTATAGAGGAAAGGGTTAAAACTTGATCAGGTAATAATGTACCGGTCAAAATTGACAATGAAGAACTGGACGTATGTCCAAAGAGTCCTCCGTCCATGCCACCAGACCATAAGGGTAGAGAAATTCTTAAAAGGTCAAACAACACTAGGTGTGTTTCCGAAAGTGCATCAGTCACTTTCTCTTCATGTATAAAAAAAGACTTTAAGACGAAAAGATACTAGGTCGTGAACAACTTTTAAACTAAAAATAAAGGAGACTGAAAAGACTCACGTCGAACATGTAGACCTTCAAGAGTTAAGTGCATGACAACTTTGGTTGAACCTCTAAAACTCTTAATGGAACGATCGTACACTTTACTCACGTCAAAATGTATCAAACTTGTAATAAACTATAACAGAGAAACCCTAACCTTACTTTTAACCGGAAAAGGTAAGGACACCAGTGACGACTCAAAAGGTTTAAACGACCGTATAACTAACGTCGTGAAATTGTCGTAGTAGAAAATCCTAAAAGTTATCGAGTCGACCTAAAGGTAGTGGAGGTGATCGAAACAAGGATGATTACGAAGGGTTCAGGGTGAACTGAAGTGTAAGGTCCTACAGACCGAGAGTAAGACACTGGTATAGTACCAATAGGTCTAGTATATTGTCCTCAACAGTTATTACTCTGTTTGACTCATACACCATACACCTTTGACGGATAGGGTGCAAGTGTTGAAAAAATGTGATTTAGATGAGATTTTATAATACAAATTTTTCAAATTTTTGTTTACTGACAGTAGACCTGAACACGAGACTTAGAGACACAATTCCACTCACAACCAATTCGCAAAGGTACTTGACAAACTTCCATTCACTAACTCGAGGTTTGGGAATCGGGAGATGAACGGAGACACCGTACAAGAGGACACTTGTCTCTGTAAGATGTGTCGTCACGGTGTAATTGTGACTCCTCAAGTTGTAACTTAAGTACTATAAAGTAAATGTGTTAGATAAATTCCTCTTAGTCCTACTTTAGCTTCGATTATATAAAGTAAATCATATTTACGGAAAATTAAGGGAAATAAGACTCAAGAGAATGGAAGGAACAGAAAATATTACATCGTTCTCAACAAAATGTAAGTAAGGTCGATAAAATAACATAGGAATGAAACCTACCAAATGAATACTAATCTAAGTATACTTAAAAAAAAAAAAAAAGTTTTACGATGTACCCTTTTAAAGGAACCATAGTGTCATCTTCCGTGTACTAAAGTCACTCAGAGTAATAACGAAGATGATTCAAACGAGTGAATTTCACAACTCTATATAATTAAATTTTATTATAAAAGGACTACATTAAGTATTCGTTAGAGACCTGACATCAAACCTTGACACGTATGTACATAGGACAAGGATGTCTAGAAGATGGCTTAACAGAATCGTGGATAACTACAAGTAACGACTTAGTAAATAATGAAACCGACAAAATACTAAGACAGTCAAAAGAAGATGTAAATCATTGAACGTCAGAAGAAATTTACGCAGAAGGGTAGGGAGAATTTACGCACAAACTCATAACGACACTAAAGTTTATTAAAGATAAAGGATAAACTGTGAGACAAGGAAGGTAACAAGAGAAGGATAATTTTAACAGGACTTAAACCGTTCCTTCTCGGTGTACGTGTTCTTCCGTGTGATAGTGGGACATTAGTTTGTAAAGAGATTTTTATAATCTATAAAAAGATTAAATAAAAATTTTATTTTAAGTCCCACACAAATAACAATGACCCCACTGAAAATCCTATGTATCGATACTTTATGTGTGTATATGAATGGGTACGGTCTTAGTCTGTGTATATACACTTATATATACACACACAGACATAAATTTATTATCCTCTACTAAAAGTGACGACAATGAGTTTATATCGTTAAATGTCAAGTGGGGTGCAATGTATAGACACAGGCGGACAAAGGTACCATTTTCAAGACCAAGACGTCTATAGTCATATACATGAGTATACGAGACATGAACTTGATCAACGACTTACAGATGTCACTACAATGAAGAGCAAATTTTTTTTTGGGATGATAATTCTAACGAACACAATGTTATTACATTTTACGGGAACTCCTTTCTTGTACTTTTTGGTCTGGGTCTGTTTGTACATCGGACCTTTGGTCCCGTCCGGACTCGAAGTAGTGATGAAATACGGGAGTTGTCTTTTGTCTTTAAGGGTGGCTCCTTCGGTATTTTGGAGGACGGAAATGGTCCCAAGGACGAACCTTTCAGGGGTCGTTTTTCGTCCTATTCTCGGGTAGTATTCCTGTACACTGGTCCGACATCTACAGTGAGGGTAGGGGGAATCTTAGAGGGTCACCACCAAAGACCCCAAATCCAAAATTGAGGGGAAGTGGAGGTCCCTCCACAAGTGAGATATCGAGATCCGAGACGTAGAGACTAAACGTTTGGACGTTTACTATTTCGGCAGGAAAACAAAGTTCTAGTAAGACTAGGTAAAGACCAAAAATCACCATTAAAATGTTATTCTGAACCGTCAAGAAATATAAGGATGACATATAGATTATTTCTATATCCTACTTTTGTGATTTAGATTTCATCGAACTTAATGAAGACATACATCAATACAAATACAATAATTGAAACCATAAGACACTCCGTATAAACAAAGGAATATACACCAAAATCTTAAAAATAAAAGTAATTAAAATTTGGTTCACTTTGTGGTTGAGGATATAAAGACATAGTAAGTCTTATAGAAAGATTCGACTTGTATGTTGTAGATCAAAAAGATAGGGACAGAACGCACTTAGCCCTCAAACAAGGAAAGACAACGACTCAACACAAAGTACCGTACTTACGTAGTGTCGGACAAATAAGTAAATGGAGACGACAGAGATCAAAACACTCATTTAGTGACACCTATAAAAGAATATTCATAAACACACTTGTATCAAAAGTAAAATGAACCCATTCATGGTACTTCACGAAAACATTGAAATCTTCTTTGAAGGGTTGAATAGTTAAAAAATTTTTTTAATTAGTGGAATAAGTAAAACAAGGAAAAATTCCACTATTAGGGTTTTATAATATAGATTACTTTAAGAAAAGGAAAAAATTTTACTGTCACAGAAGACTTTTTTATAAAATTTTTTATGATTTTAATTCTGTTTTTTAATATAAAAACCCCTCTACCTTTTATCGAGACTGTACAAGTAAACCCTAATACTGGTTTTTTTTTGAAACAAGAAAAAAAAAAAAAAAAGGGATTTTCATTTAGACTGAAAAGATTCTCTTTACTCCCTTTTCTACTTTATTTCTCTGTTTTGTAAGACAAAAAAAAGATTGAATGGATTTTTATTAATATGTTAAAAATTTTCAATATGAGATAAATGTCAATAACGTTTAGTAACCGACATAAGGGGTACAACGTGTTATGGAGGAACATAGGAAAGAACGTGTTCTGTCAAATATGGAGGGTCAGGTGATGGAAACACAAGGTGGGAAGTGATCATTGGTGATCATAGGAAAGTTAGACACTTAGACGAATAAAAAACAATATAAGTGATCAAACAACATCGAAAATCTAAGGTACATATGTAATATGTCATAAACAAAAAGAGACAGACTGAATGAAGTGAACTGTATTGTGGGACATTCAAAAAGAGACAACTGAATTTACCTTTGTAAAAGAAAAAGAAAAAGAAAAAGAAAACATATATAAACGACTCATCATCACGTAATATATATAAATGGTAAATACGTAAGTAGACAACTACATGTGAACACAACGAAGATATAGGACCGTTAACATTTGTTCTGACAACACTTGTAACCTCACGTTCATAGAAAAACTTAATCACCCCAAAATAAACCGACATTGGGTCCTTATCTTAAAGACCCAGTATACCATAAAGTTTAGGAGATATGACAAACGATGACACAGACGTCGTTAAATGTAAGGAAGATTGTCATACTCCTAAGGAAAAAGAGGTGTAGGAACGACTGTAAACGATAAACACAACAAAAATTACTATTGGTAAGACTGGGAAGACTTCACTATAGAGTAACACCAAAACTAAACGTAATGAAACGGCTGATTCCAGACAAATCAGTTCCGATACCAAAAAGGTCATCAGTACATACCTACACTCTCCACCTGGTACGACTCGCGGCTTATTAACTACGAAAACTTGACATCACAACCTCTTCTGAGAACTCTCTGGGAACCTGACGTTCCTCTAGGTTGGTCAGGTAAGACTTCCTCTAGTCGGGACCCTAAAGAAACCTTCCTTTCTACGACTTCGACTTTGAGGTCATGAAACCGGTGAAGTACACTTCTCAACTGAGTAACCTTTTCTGAGACTACGACCCTCCCTAACCCCCGTCCTCCTCTTCCCCTGCTGTCTCCTACTCTACGGACCTACCGTAGTGACTGAGCTACCTGCACTCAGACTCACTTGAGGCCCTCAACCACTACCTGTCCCTCCTGACCGCACGACACTAAGTACCCCAGCGTTTCTCAACCTGTACTGACTCACTGACTTGACTTGACTTGACTTACTAATCACTACAACTCGTAGAAGAGTACACGGACAACCGGTAGATGTAAAGGAGAAACCGTTTTACATGTAAGTTAAGAAGAAGTCCAATTAAAAAAAAAAGAAAAAACCTACAATTCAACATCCTCGACAAATATATACAACCTATAATTATGAAAAAACCAGTATATTGAACACTTATAAAACAGAGTACGTCATTCAAATAGGACCCCAACGTTCCTAAAAAGTCACAAGTGTTTAGTTAATTAAACTATGTGGTATAATTTTGACTTCTGATATACCATACCTCCCTCTACCCTCCCTAAAGTCCTACCTCCCTTGTGTATATGGATACGCACTAAGTATGACTACATACCGTTTTTGGTAGTGTTATAACATTAATAGGAGATTAATTTTATTTACTTTTTTTTTAGTAGTGTCATCTACGACTTTTTAGAAAATTATTTTGTGTTGAACGTAAATACAATTTTTTTTTTTTGAAAGATCTTTCGTCTGTATCTCCCCTGTATGGAGTTGTATTATTTCCGATATATACTGTTTGGGTGTCGATTGTAGTATGAGTTGTCACTTTTCGACTATCGTAAAGGAGATTCTAGTTCTTATTCTGTTCCTAGGGGTGAGAGTGGTGAGAATAAGTTGTACAAAATCTTCAGGACCGGTACAATTAGTCTCTTCTTTTTCTTTAGGTTTAACGTTTCCTTTTTTCATTTTGACAGTAACAAACATCTACTGTTCTACGATATGTATCTTTTAGGATTACTACGACGATCTTTTGATGATATGGAGTCATTACTTAAACCATAAGTGTCCTATGTCTTAAGTATATGTTTTTAGACAACATAAAGATATGTGATTGTTATTATATAGTCTCTCTCTTTAACTTCGTTAAGGTAAATGGTAGTATGGTTTTTCTTACTGTATCCTTATTTATTTAGATGACTTCCTCCGTTTTCGGTCATGAGACTTTTGACATTCTTTAATCTCTACCTTCACTTTATTTAATTTCTCCTGTGTTTGTCCTTCTATTAACAAAAGAACCTAACCTTATTAGTTAAAACTATTTTACTGATATGATGGGTTTCGTTAGATGTCTAAGTAACGTACACACGATTCAGTGAAGTCAGTACAGGCTGATGGACACTGGGATACCTGACATCGAGACGATCCAAGGAGACAGGTACCCTAAATGGTCCATTTTTATGATCCGACATAACAGTAAAGGAAGAGGTCCAAATGACGTTAAAGACAGTTTAAAGGTTACAGTAAAGGTGTCGTGATCTTGTTCATTAAAATTTTAGTATACCTTTGTTTTTTCTGGGAATTATCGATTTTGTTAGAACTCTTTCTTGTGTCGACCTCCTTAGTCCGAGGGACAGAAGTCTGATGATAGTTAGGTTTCGATCTCAGTAGTTTTGTTATTTTATGACCGTATTTTTTTATCTTTGTCTTTACTTACCTTCTCCCATCTTTCGGGTGTTTAGATTACCTGGTAATTAGATACTGTTCTTCCGTTCTTATATGTTACCTCTTTTCTACGAGAGAAGTTATTCACCACGATCTGTCGATGTATTTTACTTCGAATGTGTAAGAAATTGTGGTATGTGTTTTTATTTGAGTTTTGTAGTGTCTGGATTTACATTCAGACCTATGATATTTTGAGAGGTCAAGTCAAGTCAAGTCATTGCGTAAACACGGGCTGAGAAATGTTGGAGTACGTGACGTTGTACGGTGTGAAGGGACAGGTAGTGGTTGAGGGTCTCGAACAAGTATGAGTACAGGTAACTCAGCCACTACGGTAGGTTGGTAGAGTAGGAGACAGTAGGGGAAGAGAAGGACGAAAGTAAGAAAAGGTCGTAATCCCAGAAAAGATCATTCAGTCAAGAAGTGTAGTTCACCGGTTTCATAACATCAAAGTCAAGGTTGTAGACAGGAAGGTTATTTGTAAGTCCTGACTAAAGGAAATACTAACTGACCAAAATAGAAGGAACGTTAGGTTCTCTAAGAGTTCCTAGAAGAGGTTGTGGTGTCTAGTTTTCGTAGTTAAGAAGCCGTGAGTTGAAAGAAATACCAGGTCGAGAGTGTAGGTATGTACTGATGACCCTTTTGGTATCGTAACTGATCTACCTGAAAACAGCCATTTCAATACAGAAACGAAAAATTATACGACAGATCAAACCAGTATCGAGAAGAAGGTCCCTCGTACACAGAAAATTAAAGTACCAACGTCAGTGATAGACGTCACTGTGACCTCGGGTTCTTTTTTCAAACAGTGAAAAAAGTAACAAAGAGGTAGATGAACGGTACTTAAGTAGCCTGGTCTACGGTACTAGAAACAAAAACTTACAATTCATAATTCGGTCGAAAAAGTGACAGAAGAAAGTGAAAATAGTCTTCCGGGAAATCAAGGAGAAACAAAAGAAGGTACTCCCACCACAGTAGACGTATAGACTCCCATAACTATAAAGAGGACTATCAGCACTAAGGTGGAACACGAAGTAAGTAGAACCGTAAAGTGTACTACATGAGCAGAATATTCAATTTATTTGTCCTACTGTTATTTGTAGGAACTTCATGAGGAAAGGGTTAAACCTTAGTCAGGTAACATGGTACACAGTAAGATTGATAACGAAGAAATGGACGTATATCTAAAGAGTCCTCCTTCTATTCCACCAGAGTATAAAGGAAGAAAAATTATGAAAAGGTGTCAAACAACACTAGGTGTGTCAGTTCCCGAAAATTATACCAGTTACTTCGTCTTCATCACAAAATGACCTTAAGAGAACGACAAAGATACTAGGTTATCTACAACTGTTAAACTAGAGACCAAGGAGATGGAAAAGATTTAGGTCGAGTTTGTAGACCTACAAGATTTAAGTGTTTGACAACATCGGATCGAAACTCTTAAAACTCGTAAGATCGAGTTTACGATCGCACACTCTACTCGTTAACACGTCATCAAACTTGTAATATAGTGCAATAGAAAGAAACCCTAACCTTAATTTTGACTGGAAAGGGATTTTGGGAATCCTATTATATATTCGTTTTGTGAGAAACTGTATTTAGTATAGTTACAAAAACCTAGTCAAAGGATTTCTTTTCCTTTATTTTCGTTTTTCTTCGTTTACCTGGATTATTCAAAAAAAAAAAATTTGAATTTTTGAAGACGTGTCGTTTCCTTTGGTAACTGTTTGTCTGTTGAAAGGATTGTCTTCCTTTTAGATTACAAAGATGTGTCTTCACAACGTAATCTACGGTAAATCTTGGTTCTTCTCCTTAACCCGACGTACCTTCGTCTCAGTTAAAACTAAATTTACACGGGAGTTCCCTTTATAATCACGAAGAAAACAGTTATGAAGGAATGGAACTGGACTATTTCAAAGTCGGATTTTTACAAAATCAAAATAAAATAAAAGAGTAAAAACAGATTACACATTCCTGTCTAAACGAAAGTCATAGTAAAGTATTTTCATGTTAGTGTCGGGTAAGTATTCACTTTTAACTTTAAGTGATTGAACCGAACTTAATCCCTTTTGTCATCGATCAAGTCAAGTCAAGTCAAATCAGCGAGTCAGCACAGGATGTGAAACGTTGGGGTGCTTGACGTGGTGCGGTTCGGAGGGACAGGTAGTGGTTGAGGGTCTCAAGTGAGTTTCAGTGTAGGTAACTCAGCCACTACGGTACGTCGGTAGAGTAGGAGACAACAGGGGAAGAGGAGGACGGGGGTTAGGGACGGTCTTGGTCTCAGAAAAGGTTACTCAATTGAGAAGGGTACTCCACCGGTTTCATGACCTCAAAGTCGAAGTCGTAGTAAGGAAGGTTTCCTGTGGGTCCTGATTAGAGGAAAGCTTACCTGACCAACCTAGAGGAACTTCAGGTTCCCTGAGAGTTCTCATGAGGGTTGTGGTGTCAAGTTTACGTAGTTAAGAAGCCACGAGTCGAAAGAAGTGTCAGGTTGACAGTGTAGGTATGTACTGATGACCTTTTTGCTATCGGAACTGATCTGTCTGGAAACAACCGTTCCATTATAGAGACGAAAACTTATACGATAGATCCAACCAGTATTGAAATGAAGGTTCCTCTTTCGTAGAAAATTAAAGTACCGACGTCAGTGGAAGACGTCACTAAAACCTCGGGGGGTTTTGTTTCAGACTGTGACAAACGTGATAAAAGGGTAGACAAACGGTACTTCACTACCCTGATCTACGGTACTAGAAGCAAAAGACTTACAACTCGAAATTCTGTTGAAAAAGTGAGAAAGTGAAAGTGGTTCTCCGAAAAATCAAGGAGAAGTGAAAGACAGTATTCCCACCACAGTAGACGTATAGACTCCAATGACGACAAAGAGGGTCGTTAGAACTACGGTCGAACACAAAGAAGGTCGGGTCGCAAAGAGCACTACATGAGACATATCTTCAATTTATTCGTCTCACTGTTATATGTCGGAACTGCACGAGGAAAAGGATAAACCTTGGTCAGACAACAAGGTACACGTCAAGATTTTGTGTTTAAATTTGTAATCCTATTTGTAACTAGGTCTTTTTCGACATATCTACTTCACACTTAATCTAGTCATAAAAATATGGAATCCGGAGTATGTTTATCTCATGGAATGTTAGGACCTACTTCAGGACCATGGAATTCTACACATGTAATGTAAGTACCCATAACGACTTTATCATACCTTTCATTACATTTGTTCTTATACGTCCGTATATTTAATTATACATTGTTTACCTTAAATATAATTCTTTATTGAAATACTACAAAAGTACAAAATACAACTAGACTTAGATTAAGTGGTATAACACTCAGACGAAAGAAGAGTCAAAATTGTCAATTACCAGTCACACATATTTCACGTAGTAATAATCACGAAATTAGTCAAATACTAATCACACACCATAAAGGATCTAAAATTCCCATTTAATTCACGAAACCTCAAAAAACAAACAAACAAACAAACAAACAAACAAAACGAAATTAGTCTTTTGGTAGAATTAAATTGAATACTATTTTATTACAGGACTTTGGTACAACCTTGTTACGTAAGAAATCCCATTAAGAAAATCCCATTACATTTAAGAGAAATTACGTAAGTTTCTAACTGATACCAGATCAAGTACTTGAACTCACATAAAAACAAAATACTTTCCTTTTACATAAAAAGAAAATACATTATCTTATAAGACTAATGTAGTCTAATATAGGATAAAAAATATAGTTTTACATCCGTAATATTATACGTCTAATATATACACATATATATATATAAAATCTAAAATATACATAAATATATGTATAGGTACCCCTTAAAATATCCCGCCCGTAAATCTTTAAAATATTTTCAAGGTGTGTAAAACTTTGGTATATTTATAAAAAGTTATCATTTTTCGCTGAAAGAAAAGTCATAGAAATACTGTTTATATTTTAGTTTATGTTACCCGATAAATAAACAAGGATGTATGTAACCTTAAGTCGAACCAACCTTGATGACTGTACTAAACATTGAGAAAAGACACAGAGGAGGTGGATTTCTTACACAATCAGGGAATGTTTTCCTATAAAATAACCTTTACGTACTAAAATTTGGAGACCAAAACTGGTCTAGTAAACTAGAATATTAGTACAAGGATTTAAAATTAGTACTACTTTGACTCCAAGTCTCACAAAATTACGGAACAGGTTCCGGTAGGTCGATCTAAAGCTCTCCTGTTTCTTTTGCGAATCACAATGACTATAGGTACTGACGAGTAATGCAATCGAATCCGACACTAAATCACGATAGCCTATCATAGTCAAAGAGTCAGGACAGGTTGAGAATCGTTGAGGTACCTGACATCGGGTGATCCGACAAGACAGGTACTTTACAAGGAGTCAGATTTTAGAACCACGACATCATCTTTCATAGTTACTAACTCAATGAACAAACAAAAGACAGAACTCATAACTTTAGTCTTCAAACAAAGTCTTTTTTTGTTTATGACAGTTCGTTTCTTTGTCTAACCAAACATTAAAAAAAAGAAAAGTTTAAATAAATAAAAAGTGACTTCCTTTTAACGAAATGTCTTACAACGACAAAAGACGGTTGGAGTTGTACTTAGTCGGTATCCTTATGTGTATAGGGGAGGGAAAACTTTGAGGGAGGGTAAAGGGAGGGGTGGGGTGGGAAGATCCCACTATGTCTCGGGGACAAACTCAAAGGACTCGGTATGTCGTTTAAGAGGAACCGGTAGATAAAATGTATTACATTTAAATGTATAACGTTAAAAGTATGTAGAGTGGGAGAGGAGGGGAGAGGGGTTCATGTATTCCGATAAGAGATACAGAGAAAGAGGTACAACGGGATATTTAATTAAGAAATCATTGTAAAAAGATCTGAGACATATATACACAATCTTATGCTATAAATAGAAAGAGAAAGACTAAATGAAGTGAGACATATTATCTAAGTTCCAAGTAGGTGGAGTAATCTTGACTGAGTTTGCGTAAGAAAGTACCGACTCATTATAAATAACAAATATACATAGTATTAAAGAAATAGGCAAGTAGACAACTACATATACATCCAAAGAAGGTACAAGTTCGATGACATTCATCACGACGTTACTTGTTACCTTATGTACGTAGAAAAAGTTAAAACCTAAGGAGTCCCATATAAGGATCCTCAGTCTAACGACCCAGCATTCCACCATAATACGGACTATAAATTTCCCTTGAAGTATGGTAGACGGTCTCACCGACATAGTTAAATATAAGGGTGGTTGTTCTCACAAGGTAAAAGACGTGTGTGAGAGGTCGTAAATAATAAACTCCTGAAAAGCTTCTACAGGTAAGAGGGACCACACTCCAAAATACAGTAATATCTACACTAAACGTAACTGACGTCGGTACTTTAATTTTCTGTGAATGAGGAACCTTCCTTTCAATACTGGTTGGATCTATCGTATAAGTTTTCGTCTCTGTAATGAAACGGTTGTTTCCAGGTGGATCAGTTCCGATACCAAAAAGGTCATCAGTCCATACCTACACTCTCAACCTGACACTTCTTTCGACTCCTGGTTTCTTAACTACGAAAACTTGACACCACAACCCCTTCTGAGAACTCTCAGGGAACCTTACGTTTCTCTAGGTTGGTCAGACACGATTTCCTCTGGTCAGGATCCACAAGCAAAAAAAAAAAAAAAGACATTGTAAGGTACATCGAATGTTTTCCGGTCGGTGTAACACAAATAAAATAAAAAATTTATATTTGAATAAATAAAATTAACCTCCAATTAATGAAATGTTATAATACAACGAAAACGGTATGTAGTTGTACTTAGGTGGTGTCCATATGTGCACAAAGGGTAGGACTTTGGGGGAGGGAAGAGGGATGGACATGGTAGGGAGACCTAACACAGTTACGTGGTCCGGGTTCGTAGGTCATAGTACGTAGCTTGGACCTTACCACTAAGCAAAGTATATACTATAATATCTACAAAGTTACAGTAAGAGGGTTTAGTAGGGTGGGAGCGGAAGTGGGTGCCTAAGATTTTCCGACAAGATATGTAGACACAGAGAATAGTAATGGTAGAAAGATTTAAAGTATATATACAACATCATACGACATATATACGAATCATATGACATAAGCACAAAAACAAAGACCGAATGAAGTGAGACATATTAGCCGAGGTCAAAGTAGGTGGAATAGTCTTGACTAAGTTTACATAAGAAAAATTACCGACTCATTATGAGGTAACACATATACATGTTGTCGAAAGAATAGATAAGTAGACGACTACCTGAAGATCCAACGGAGGTACAGGACCGATAATATTTGTTACGACACTACTTCTAACCCTATGTGCAGAGAAAGTTAAGACCAAAGGAGTCACACCTACGGGTCGTCACCCTAACGACCCAGTATTCGGTCAAGATAAAGGTCAAAAAAATTCATTAGAGGTGTGACAAGTGGTGTGGGAGAGGTCGTAATAACGAACATCTGAAAACCTAGTGTCGGTAAGACTGACCGTACTTCACCATAGAGCAACACCAAAACTAAACGTAAAGAGAATAGGGTACAACTTCAAGTCCTTCCCACCACCATTCCTCTATGGGGAACAGGTTCTATTCCTCGTCACCGACACGAAACGACTTCGTCGGCACTTTTCTATGAGGTTCGGGTTCCATTCTCTGTGGGTTCATTCTACCATCCACAACGTTCTCCGGTAGTCTCCCGTCTGTGTGATTTTGGCATGAGTGTCTTTTGTTCAGTCAGATTAGTGTGATCCTGGTTCTGAACAGATTGAGTTACTTTGGTTCGGTACCGGTGCCCCGTTGGGTTCGGTCCATCCAGTACCACCTCTCAAGACTGTCTTACACCAGGTCACCTCTTCCCTTACCGTTTCATGAAGTCATAAGAACGGAACTCTTGGGGTACTTGTCATACCTTTCCGTTTTACTATCCTATGGCTTTCTCCTTGAGGGGTCCAGTCATCCACGGGTTATACGATGACCTCTAGTCACCTCTTTATTGAGATCTTTCTTACTTCCCTACCTCGGTTTCGAGTAGGGTCGACACCTACACTGACCACTATCTTCGTTCCAGATTACGACATTTGTCGTTATAACGTATCCTTGGACCTTACAGTCCAGGTACTTAGTTCCGTTTAACCTTCACCAGTTTGTTCTCTACCGTTCCCACTTGCAGCTGTAAGATCCTTAGTCGTTTGATTTTACCTGACCCTACCCACTTAAATTGAGTCTACTGGTAGTATAGATGATGACGTCCGTCCTTAGGGAGTCTTCTTTACGTCATCGGTAGTACCAGTTGTTTTCTTAGGCTTTACGTCATGAACCTACGTTAGAGTTTTTACTGTCTTACTAGAGACAAGCAGAAGTTCCGTTTGGTAAGTTATAGCGTCAATAGGTTCACATATGGGGTTGGTTATTACGACGTCTTCGACTTCAACTTACCAAAATACTTCTGGATGTTCTGGAAAATCTTGTTTGTGGGGTTTTTCTACAGGAAAAGTAAGATCCCCTAACCTTACGTTTTCATCCTTCAGTTCTTTGTGGACCTCATTGTCCGTTGAAACTGGAACCTTACACCTTACTTCGTCCCGTTTCTGATTATCTCAAAACGATTCTTTTACGTCACCAGTATCGTTTGTGGGAGAAGGTTGTTGTGTTCTCTTCAGAGATATGTACCTGTAGTGGTCTACCAGTTGTGGTTTAAGTCTAACTAATATAAGAAAAGTCGGCTTCTACCTCTTCGAGATATGTCGGTTGTTTTTGTTCTGGCCCTCGACTGACACCGAGTCTAGTACATGAGGAATAATGGTTTGAGTCTGAATTTAACTTCTTTCATCCCTTTTGACGATCTGGTAAGTCCATACTGGATTTAGTTTAGGGAATACAAATATGTCACCTTCACTCTTTATCTAAATTCCCGGATCTAGACTATCTATCTCACGGACTTTGATACCTTACTCCAAGCACTGTAACATGTCCTCTGTCCCCAGTTCTGGTAAGGGTATCTTTTCTTTACGTTTTTTCGTTTTACCGACAGACCCCTCCGGAATGTTTATCGACACTTTTCTTCTCTCCACTTTTCTTTTCCTCTTTTCCTTTCTATTTCGACGACTTACGTCTCAAGGATATTATCGTTCTTCTCTATTCTTTCGGAAGAAATCTCTAGTTACGTCTCTTTACCTCCTTTTCTTGTCTTACCCTTTCTGATCTCTAGAGAAGTTCTTTTAATCTCTATGGTTCCCTTGTAAAGTACGTTTCTACCCGAACTATTTCCTGTCTTTACCATACCTGGATTGTCTTCGTCTTCTATAATTCTTCTACACCGTTCTTATGTGTCTTCTTGACATGTTTTTTCTAAAAGTACTGGGTCTATTAGTACTACCACACTAGTGATTAGATCTGGGTCTGTAGGACCTTACACTTCAGTTCACCCGGAATCTTTCGTAGGGATACTTGTTTCGATCACCTCCACTACCTTAAGGTCACTTCGATAAAGTTTAGGACTTTCTACTACGACACTTTAACGACGTGAGTTATATGTTCGTTTATACCTTTTGAGTCGTCACCGGTGTCCTAACCTTTTCCAGTCAAAAGTAAGGTTAGGGTTTCTTTCCATTACGGTTTCTTACGAGTTTAATGGAGTGTCAACGTGAGTACAGTATACGATCATTTCATTACGAGTTTTAAGAGGTTCGGTCCGAAGTCGTTATGCACTTGGCACTTGAAGGACTACAAGTTCGACCAAAATCTTTTCCGTCTCCTTGGTCTCTAGTTTAACGGTTGTAGGCGACCTAGTACCTTTTTCGTTATCTCAAGGTCTTTTTGTAGATAAAGACGAAATAACTGAAACGGTTTCGGAAACTTATACACCTGGTCTTATTTGACACCTTTTAAGACTTTCTCTATCCTTATGGTCTGGTGGATTGGACGGAGAACTCTTTATACATACGTCCAGTCTTTCGTTGTCAATCTTGACCTGTACCTTGTTGTCTCACCAAGGTCTATCCTTTTCCTTGTGCAGTGCCGACATATAACAGTGGGTCGAATAAATTGAAGATACGTCTCATGTAGTACTCTTTACGTCCTGACCTTCTTTGTGTTCGACTTTAGTTCTAACGGCCCTCTTTATAGTTATTGGAGTCTATACGTCTACTGTGGTGGGAATACCGTCTTTCACTTCTCTTTAATTTTTCGGAGAACTACTTTCACTTTCTCCTCTCACTTTTTCAACCGAATTTCGAGTTGTAAGTCTTTTGCTTCTAGGACCGTAGGTCAGGTAGTGAAGTAACCTTTATCTACCCCTTTGTCACCTTTGTCACAGTCCGAAATAAAAAACCCCAGATTTTAGTGACGTCTACCACTGACGTCGGTACTTTCATTTTCTGCGAATGAGGAACCTTCTTTTCAATACTGGTTGGACCTATCATATAAGTTTTCGTCTCTGTAATGAAACGACTGATTCCAGGTAGATCAGTTCCGATACCAAAAAGGTCAACAGTACATACCTACACTCTCAACCTGACACTTCTTCCAACTCGTGGATTCTTAACTACGATAACTTGACACCACAACCTCTTCTGAGAGCTCTGAGGGAACCTGACGTTCCTCTAGCTTTGTCAGGTAAGACTTCTTCTAGTCGGGACCCTAAAGAAACCTTCCTTACTACGATTTCGACTTTGAGCTCATGAAAGCGGTGGAATACGCTTCACAACTGAGTAACCTTTTCTGAGACTAGGACCTTTCCTAACCCCCGTCCTTCTCTACCGCTGCTATCTCCTACTCTACTGACGTACCGTAGTGACTGACCTACCTACACTCAGACTCACTTGAGGAGCACAACCACTACTTTTCCCTCAGGACCCCAGGACGCAAAGTACCCCAGCGTCTCAGCCTGTGCTGACTCGGTCACTTGACTTGACTTGATTCGACATTACTCACTAAAACACGTAGAAAAGTACATAAACAATCGGTAGACATACACAAGAAACCTCTTTATAGATCAATCAAGAAACCGGGTAAAAACTAACTCAACAAATAAAAAGACGTTAACTCGACGTCCACAAAGAACATATAAAAACTCTAATTAACAAACAGTCAACGAAGTAAACGATAATAAAGAGGGTAAGACTTCCGTCAGAAAAGTGGAACGAATATCAAAGGAAACAACACGTCTTCGAAAATTAAAATTAATCCATGGTCAACAAATAAAAACGAAAAAAAGATCTTAAGACCCTCCACTCAGTATCTCCTAAGACGAGACTACATAAAGCCTCTCACAAAACGGATACAAGAGGAGATCCTTAAAATATCAAATACTAGTATGCAAATCTATAAATTAGGTAAAACTCAAACAAAAACATATACCATAATCTTTCACAAGATCAAAGTAAGAAAATGTTCACCAACTGGTCATAAGGGTCGTGGTGAACAATTTCTCTAACAGAAATTAGGTAACATATAAGAACGGAGGAAACAGCTTCTATTTAACAGGTATCCACGGACCTAAATAGAGACCCAAAACATAAAACAAGGTAACTAGATATAAAGACAGAAACACTCACATGGTATGACAGAACTAGTGACACCAAAACTTCATCTCGGACTTTAGTCTGTCCAACTAAGGAGGTTAAGTTAAAAAGAAAGAGTTCTAAAGAAACCGATAAGCTCCAAAGAACATAAAGGTATGTTTAATACTTTAATAAACAAGATCGAGACACTTTTTATGGCGACCATCGAACTATGGCTATCGTCGCTTATACATCTAACGAAACCCATCATATGAGTAAAAGTGATATAACTGAGAAGACTAGGGGCTCGTACATATAAAGAGGTAAACAATTACAGGGGAAACTAAAGAAAGTGGTCACAAAATATCCATACATGTATATATATATATATATATATGTATATATATATATATATATATATATATATACAGAAATCCATCTATAAATGGACTCATAAAATAAGAAAAGTAACGTCACCACTTACCTTAACAAAGGAATTAAAGAAAAAAATGGAAGAGTAATAATCGCATATCCTTACGTTCCCTAAAGACACACGACTAAAATATAGGACGTTGAAATGATATAAGTAACTAATCGAGATCATTAAAAGATCTCCTCAGAAAGCATAAAAGATACATCTCCTAGTACAGTAGACGTTTGTCACTCTCAAAACGAAGAAAAGGTTAAACCTAAGGAAAATAAAGAAAAAGACGAGACTAACGACACCGGTTTTGAAGGTCTTGATACACCTTATCATCGCCACTTTCACCCGTGGGAACAGAACAAGGACTCAAATTCCCTTTACGAAAGTTAAAAAGTGGTAACTCCTATTACAAACGACACACAAACAGTATATATCGAAAATAATACAACTCCATATAAGGAACATAAGGACGAAAGACCTCTCAAAAAAATTAGTATTTACCTACAACTTAAAACAGTTTCAGAAAGAGACGTAGATAACTCTGTTAGTATACTGAAAATAAAAAGTTAAACAGTAACACCACATAATGTAATAAAATAAACGTCTATACCTTCTTAGAAACGTAGGGACCCTATTTCGGGTAAACCAGTACCCACATACTAGAAAAATTACACAACAACTTAAGACTAACGATCTTAAAACACTTCCTAAAAACGTAGATACAAGTATTCACTATAACAGGACATCAAAAGAAAGAAACACCGTAGAAACAGTCCGAAACCAAAATCCCACTACCACCGGAGTCTTACTAAAATCTTCAAATGGAAGGAGACGTTAAAAGACCTTCTCAAACTCATCATATCCACAATCGAGAAGAGAAATAAAAACCATCTTAAGTTGACACTTCGGTATACCTGGACCCTAAGACAAACGACCTCCTAAAGACTAATCTCAAAGTTAAAAGTAAGAAAACTATACAGACAATTCTAAAAGATAAAGAAAGACCAAGTTAAAACCCTTCAACATGAAAAGATTCTTAAACAGGTAAAGAAGGTGCAACAGGTGAAATAACCTTATAATAACGACTATCATCAGAGAATACTATGAAACATAAAGACACAACAGACAACACTAGAGAGGTAAAAGTAAAGATTAAAATAAGTAAACTAAAAGGAGGGAGACAAAGAACTACTCAGACCGATTACCGAACAGTTAAAATAAATAGGAAAGTTCCTTGGTCGAAAACTAAACAACTAAAAACGATACCAGAGAAAGCAAAGAAAACGTAAATAAAGACGGGATCAAAAATTCTAAAGAAAGGAAGATAATTGGGACCACAAGAGGTAAAGAAGGAAAAGATCAACGAAATCCACATGTCAATCCAATAAATAAACTGAAAAAAGAACAAAGAACTCCATACGGACATAACAATACTTGAAAGGAGAATTGTGACGAAAATATCACAGGGTGTCCAAAACCCAACATCACAAAAGTAAAAGTGAACAAAGATAAGTATAAAACTAATAAGATACTAAACAACCAAAAAGTCTTCGTACAAGTCCGAGGTATACAATCTTAAAAATTATCAAAAAAAAAAAAAAANTAAAAATTATAAAAAAAAAAAAAAAAAGGACATTAACTCTAGATTATAATGGCATAAAACCAGTCTTTTCTGCGAAACTTACTAAAGTAAAAAACTTAAATGGTTCTGATCTAAATACCGAGTCCCACACTAGATAGGACCTCTTCCAAGGAACTCGTGAACTCTTTTTCCACTTTAAGTAACGAAACCCCACTTTACAGGATATCTATAGTTAATCCAGATTGACCAGATAAGATAACAAATTTCAAACACAAAGAAACAATAAAAAGACAAATCAACTAGATAGGTATCCACACTCACCCCATAAATTCAGAAGGTGATAATAACACAATAACAATTAAGGGGAACGTATGAACAATCGTAAACGGAATTTATAACACCACGAGGATACAACCCACGTATATATAAATATTAACAATATATAAGAAGAACCTAACTAGGAAACTAGTAATACATCACAGGAGGAAACAGAGAAAAGTGTCCCAAACAAAATTTCAGATAAAATAGACTATACTTATAACGATGAGGACGAAAGAAAACCAGAGATAAACGTACCTTTTAGAAAAAGGTCGGAAAGTGCAAGTCAGACATACACAGGGGACAAAACTCCACCCAGAGAACATCTGTTGTATATATCCCCAGAACAAAAACATAGGTAAGTCGGTCAGAAACAGAAAACCAACCCCCTAAGTTGGGTAAATGTAAATTCCATTAATAACTAGTCATACTAGGGCAACGGTAAATTAAATAACAAAATGTAAGCTCAAATATGTGGGAAAAAAACAAAAGACAGATCTCTTATATGAAATCGTAAACAACCTTTCAACCAAACCACCACGACTTAAGAGAGTCGCAAGCGAACAGACATTTCGAAAACTAAAGAGGAAGTATAAACTTACTCTAGGAACGACCCATGTCATTACACCCAACATACAATAACAGAAAGTAATGAAATCATACAGAAAGGTAAGGGAGGACCAGACTTCTCAAAGATTACTTTTTAGTCGACAATAGGAATACTCTTAGGGGAACACACAATAAACAACAAAAAGGGAACGACGAAAATAAAAAAAAAGAAAAAATTTAAAATTTTAGAAATTAAGAATGTACACAAGGGTTTGTACTTGGGGGTAGGGTGGAGGGAGGGGTGTTGTAGAGAGACCCAGTAGGGGTACGTGGTCGGGGTTCGTACGACGTGGCATGTAGTCTGTACCTGACCGCTAAGTTAAGAATGTACTGTCATATGTACAATCTTAAGGGTAAGAGGGTTTAGTAGGGTGGGAGAGGGAGAGGGAGACTCAGGTTTTCAGACAATATGTGTAGACACAGAAAAAAGGACAGAACGTATGTCCCAGCAGTAACGGTAGAAGGATTTAAGGTATATATACACAATCATATGACATAACCACAAAAAGAAAGACCGAATGAAGTGAGACATATTAACCGAGGTCAAAGTAGGTAGAGTAGTCTTGACTAAGTTTACTTAAGAAAAATTGCCGACTCATTATGAGGTAACACATATACATGGTGTCGAAAGAATAGGTAAGTAGACGACTACCTGTAGATCCAACAAAGGTACAGGACCGATAATATTTGTCACGACGCTACTTGTAACCCCATGTACACAGAGAAAGTTAAGACCAAAGGAGCCACACATACGGGTCTTCACCATAACGACCCAGTATTCCATCAAGATCAACGTTAAAAAATTCCTTAGAGGTGTGACAAGAGGTATCACCGACATGATCAAACGTAAGGGTGGTTGTCACATCCTCCCAAGGGAAAAGAGGTGTGGGAGAGGTCGTAAATAACGAACTTCTAAAAACCTAGCGTCGGTAAGACTGACCACACTTCACCATGGAGTAACACCAAAACTAAACGTAAAGAGATCATTACTCACTACCACTCGTAGAAAAGTACACAAACAATCGGTAGACATACAGAAGAAACCTCTTTACAGATAAATCAAGAAGCCGGGTAAAAAACTAACCCAGTAAATAAAAAGACCTTAACTTGACGTCTTCAACGAACATATAAAAAACTCTAATCAACAAACAGTCAACGAAGTAAACGATAATAAAAGAGGGTAAGTCTTCCGACAGAAAAGTGGAACGAATATAAAAGGAAACAACACGTCTTCGAAAATTAAAATTAATCTAGGGTAAACAAATAAAAACGAAAATAAAGGTCTTAAGACCCTCCACCTAGTATCTCCTAGGACGACACTAAATACAGACTCTCACAAAACGGATACAAGAGGAGATCCTCAAAATATCAAAGACTAGAATGTAAATCTAGAAATTAGGTAAAACTCAAATAAAAACACATACCACAATCGTTCACTAGATCAAAGTAAGAAAATGTTCACCAACTGGTCAAAAGGGTCGTGGTGAACAATTTCTCTAACAGAAATGAGGTAACATATAAGAACGGAGGATACAGTTTCTATTCCACAGGTATACACACACCTAAATAGAGACCCGAAAGATAAAACAAGGTAACTAGATATACAGACAGAAACACGGTCATGGTATGACAGAACTACTGACACCGAAACATCATCTCGGACTTCAGTCCGTTCAACTAAGGAGGTCAAGGTAAGAAGAAAGAGTTCTAACGAAACCGATAAGCTCCAAAAAACATAAAGGTATGTTTAGAACTTTAATAAACAAGATCAAGACACTTTTTACACCGACCATCGAACTGTCCCTAACGTAACTTAAACATTTAACGAAACCCAGGCTTCATTTTGAGAGTGACAAACGTCTACTGTACTAGGAGATGTACCTTTTGGGATCTGAGGTGGTCTTTTAATGATCTCGAGTAGTTACTTATATCATTTCAACGTCCTATATTTTAGTTGTGTGTCTTTAGGGAAGGTAAGGATATGTACTTATTACTCTTTCATCTTTTTCTTTAATTCGTTTGTTAAGGTAAGTGGTAACGTTGCTTTTCTTATTTCATGAATCCTTATATAGATGGATTTCTTTGATTTCTGGATATATATCTTTTGATATTTTGTGACTACTTTCTTTAGTTTCTCCTGTGATTATCTACCTCTTTATATGGTACAAGTACCTAGCCTTCTTAGTTATATCACTTTTACTCATATGATGGGAACGACGAAAATTATAAACAAGAAACACAAACTAGAAACAGTTAAACTAATTATACACAGAACCCTACAAAGCGGAACCTAAATAGGACAAACCTTGAGAGACCCAAAGAACTTGAACCTACTAATGAAGGAAAAGGGGAATCCCTTCAAAAGCTGATAATAGAGGAGTTCATAAAAGAGTACCAGAAAGAAAAACAGAAGAAGACCCAGAGGATACTAAGCTTACAACCCCGTAAATTGTGACACAACTTACAGAGACTCTAACAGGAGTAAAGAAAATTAAGCAAAAACAAAAAAGGAGAGACTAAGTAAATAAAGATGGGAAGATAGAAGATTAAGTGAATAGAATAGAAGACGGAGGCAATAAGATAAGAAACAACGGAGATCTCACAAAAACTAGAGTAAATAACGTAATAAGTAATATATAGCTGAGAAAAATAAAGAAGATCCAGGAACAATTTTGAAAGAACGTAGAAGAGTTAGGAACAGAGGTCCGATAAATAGGCACTAAGGTAAAACTAAAGTTCTAAAACCCAGTAAAAGTGATAGTAATAAGTCTTAAGAAATAGTCCCTCTAAGGGATATAGAAGGAGAAAGTAAACTAAACCACCCACAAATAGGACAAGGAAATGGACGACACATAAGGAGACAGAGAAGTAGTACAAATATAACGACTCAAACCCAACAGGAAAGACATAGGACCGTCAAACACCTCAAAGGAACGACACCCACCCCAACATGTCCACCGAACAATTCCAAAGGACCAATTCTTTCGAACACAACCACAAGACCACACACCTCGACCTAAAGAAGAGAGACCTCACGTTACTTTACAGGTCATTACTCAATACTCTACAGTCACCAAAACCTCATTGAAACTCGTCGGATATATAACATCGAGTCCCGACATAAGGACACAACGACCTCTTAAAGGCACTATACAGAACGACACCTTGAACAACCGAGAACCCACCACGAACCAAAGTCACGTCCATACCTCCGCAAACTACTAAAGGACAGTTAATTACAACGGACCTCAGTCCTCAAGAGGCCACAAGAGTACCAAACCTGAATTAGGAAGACGAAGAGTAAAAGTCAGAATAAAAATGTCATCAGAGATCCGAAGAGGAAGATATGTCGTGATAACTACTTTGTAGATCCAATTTCTACTTTTCAAAGAGATGTCACTCCCTGTGGGTCTCTCCAAGTGTCTCATTGTACCTCTTCTTTTGTCCCTTCTCCATCATTCTCCACTGGGTTTACTCTACTCCACCTTAGTTATCTCCTATCTTGTTCGATCGGTCATTTGTGAAGGAATACACGTGAGGTGTTGACTTGGTCAGTCTCTACAAATGTCTCAATATATCTCTTTTCTTCTCCCTCCCTCTGTCTTCACCGGACCTTCTATTTTCTCCCCTTCGTCTTGCTCTCTCTGTCTAGTTCGGTCATTAGTCAGGGGATTCACAAGAGGTGGTAGACCTTGTGTCTCTCTAAGTGTCTCAACTCATCTCTTCTCTCCCCCATCACTCCTCTGTGTCCGCTGGACCACCTCTTTTTCCTCTCAGGTTTCCCCCTCTCTCGTCAGTTCGGTCCTTAGAGCGAGGGTTCATCTTTACCCATGACTTCTAACTCAAGAATTTCCAAGTTTTAAGTATTGTTTATGGTTTTTCGTTTGTAATTTCCAGATCTCATCTCAAACCTTAGAGTTTCTATGTTATAATTTTTTTTTTTCCTTTTCTTTTTTCACTGTTTTTAATATTATATATATACTTTAAACGAAAATTTTTTATCCCAAAACAAAACGAAGAAAAAAACGTTTCATTATCATCGAATATTTTCACTTTTAAGTCCCTCATTATCTCCTGAATTTTAAATTTTTTTTTTAATTTTTTTCTTACTAGCATTTCTATAATTTTTATATAGATCCTGAAACAGATTACAACAACACCTATAAGAACACAGTCAATTAAAAAATCTATCAAGGAACTAGGCCGAGTATAAAGAGTTCTAGATATCCGGGTAAAGATACATCAACCATGATTGCTGTCCCAAAATTAGATAACGTACACGGTGAAGGTTCCACCAAGGGAGACAAAATCGAAGAAGACAAACGACCAGAGAAGTCACAGACTAAACACGGGACTGTGTTTCCCCCGTCACCACCTGTGAAAAAATCCGAGTGAACAAGTAAGGGGGACACCCCTCCCTCCCTGTGAGGTTTGTTTATTGTGACCGTACACGAGCGTCACGGAGTCGGTGTGAACCGGACAGGGGTGGGCGCCACTTACATGGGAGGGACGGGTGTGACGAGTCCGAGATCCAACGAGGTGGCCCTTAGTAGACTCCGTCCGGGACCCGACGTACGTGGAGGGTCCAGATTCGGTGAGTCCAAGTCCGTGAACCCATCAGGAGTCTCCGTGTCTGAGCCAACCCGGACACAAAACACGGGAAGGGTCCAGGCTCGTCGAGTCCACTACTCCACAAACCGTTCGAACCAACCGCGTAAAATAACGGAGGGGGTAGGGACAACGAGCCAAAAGACCCACATGTTGACCGCGTGGAAGAGTCCGTCTACAACTGACAAGTCTTGGGGTTCTTCAGAATCAATCGTTTCTTCGGACGAATGTCAAAACATCTATTACAGACAGACCCCGACGCTGACGGGGGAAGACCGAGACCGACGGACAGTGGTCTCCCCCTACCAGACGTCGGCCGATAGAGACAAGTCAGGAAACAAGACACACACCCGGACTACCACAGAATCCAATCCCGACTGAAAAGCGCACCATCAAAAGGGTGTCAGACCAAACGATCGGGTTCAATAAAACGAGTCAAACGGGAACCCCGTAAGTCCGATCTAGGAATGAGATTCGTTACGTCGGACACGGAGGGACGGGTCGGGGACGAACGATCACCACCCAGGTAACAAAGACACGACGAAGAGACGACCCCCTCAATGGTAACCCGAGCATTAGACACCCAAAATTAATTAATAAATAAAAAAGGAGGGACAAGACAACGGGAGAGACGAAGGTTCCGAGAGGTGTCTGAGCCGTCACTCTCACAAAGGTCCACAAACCTTTGGAGAGAAAAATTCTGAGGGAAGGGTCCTGTCTCGAGGTAGACATGGAGAAAACAGAGAAAAAAAAACAGAAAATATCAAAAAGGATGGAGGAAACCTTCTGTCACTCGACGAAAAGACCCACGGACTACAGGAGACGGTCGTAAGTTTTCAACAAAACACCTTAATTGAGTCGCAAATTTACTAGAAAACTACTTAGACACCCCCTCTTCCACCAGAGGGGCAGGATAAGGAGGTGGTAGAATCCTGGCGGAGGACCCATAAGAAACCTTCCTTACTACTATTCCTACTTTGAGGTCATGAAACGGGTGGAGTACATTTTCAACTCAGTGACATTTTCTGAGTCTACGACCATCCCTAACCCACGTCCTCCTCTTCCCCCTACTGTCTCCTACTCTACCGACCTACCGTAGTCGTTGAGTCACCTGTACTCAAACTCACTTGAGACCCTCAATCACTGCCTGTACCTCCGGACCGCACGACGTCAAGTAACCCAGCGTTTCTCAGTCTGTACTGACTTACTGACTTGACTTGACTTGACTTATTATAGGGAGGATTTACATGTTGGTCAGTTAGGATTTCCTTTACTCAGGACTTATAAGTAACATTTCTGACTACGACTTCCACTTTGAAATTATATAACCGGTGGACTACACTTCTTGACTTAGTAAACTTTTCTGGGACTACGAACCTTTCTAACTTTCGTCTTACCCTGCGCTTGTTGTCTTCTATTCTATCAACCTACTGTAGTAGTTGAGTTACCTATACTCAAACTCACTTAGAGTCCTCAGCCACCACCTGTCCCTCCTGACCGTACGACATCAAGTAACCAACCGTTTCTCAGTCTGTTCTGTCTTACTGACTTAACTTGACGTGACGTGACTCCACTAATTACGCGTCACAACTTGTATAAAAGTACACAAACAATTAGTAGACATATAGAAATCTATTTACAAACGAATCTAGAAAAGGGGTGAAAAACTAAAAAAAAAAGGACCATAATTCAAAGTACTCGAAGAAGATATAAAAAATTCAATTAGGTGACAATAAAGTGAAAGATAATAAAAGAGGGTAAGATTCCCAACAGAAAAGTGGAACGAATCTCCCTTACCGTTTGGTGAAGTCATAAACACGGAACTCTTGGGGTACTTGTCATACTTTTCCGTTTTACTATCCTATGGCTTTCTCCTTGAGGCGTCCAGTCATCCACGGGTTATACGGTGACCTCTAGTCACCTCTTTATTGAACTCTTTCTTACTTCTCTACCTCGGTTTCGTTTTTGTTATGGGTCGACACATACACTGACCACTATCTTCGTTCTAGGCTACGACATTTCTCGTCATAACGTATCCTTGGACCTTACAGTCCAGGTACTTAGTTCCGTTTAACCTTCACCAGTTTGTTCGCTACCGTTCCCACTTGCAGCTGTAAGATCCTTAGTCGTTTGATTTTACCTGACCTTACCCACTTAAATTGAGTCTACTGGTAGTATAGATGATGACGTCCGTCCTTAGGGAGTCTTCTTTACCTCATCGGTAGTACCAGTTGTTTTTTCAGACTTTATGTCATGAACCTACCTCAGAGTTTTTGCTGTCTTACTAGAGACAATCAGAGGTTCCGTTTGGTAAGTCATAGTGCCATTAGGTTCAGATACGGGGTTTGTCATTACGTCTTCTTCGACTTCAACTTACCAAAAAAGTTCTGGATGTTCTGGAAAATCTTGTTTGTGGGGTTTTTCTACAGGAAAAGTAAGATCCCCTAACCTTACGTTTTTATCCTTCAGTTCTTTGTGGACCTCGTTGTCCGTTGAAACCGGAACCTTACACCTTACTTCGTCCTGTTTCTGATTATCTCTAAACGGTGACCAGTATCGTTTGTGGGAGAAGATTGTTGTGTTCTCTTCTGAAATGTGTACCTGTAGTGGTCTACCAGTTATAGCTTTAGACTAATATCAGAAACGTCGGTTTCTACCTCTTCGAGATATATCAGTTATTGTTGTTCTGGTACTCGACTGATACACCGAGTCTAGTACTTGAGGAATAACACTTTAAGTCTGAATCTAACTTCTTTCATCCCTTTTGACTATCTGGTAAGTCCATACTGGATTTAGTTTAGGGAATACTAATATATCACCTTCACTTTTTATCTAAATTCCCGGATCTACACTATCTATCTCACGGACTACTTGGTACCTTACTCCAAGCACTGTGACATGTCCTCTGACCCTAGTTCCGGTAGGGGTACCTTTTCTTTACGTTTTTTAGTTTTACCGACAGATCTCTACGGAATGTTCGTCGACACTTTTCTTCTCTTCACTTTTCGTTTCTTTTCTTCTTTTTTATATTCGTAGACTTAGGTCTAAAGGTTTCTTATCGTTCTTCTCTATTCTTTCGGAAGAAGTCGCTAGTTACGTTTCTTTATCTCCTTTTCTTGTCTTACCCTTTCTGATCTCTAGAGAAGTTCTGTTAATCTCTATGGTTCCCTTGTAAAGTACGTTTCTAACCGAACTATTTCCTGTCTTTACCATACCTGGATTGTCTTCGTCTTCTACAATTCTTCTGGACCGTTCGTATGTGTCTTCTTGACATGCTTTTTCTAGAAGTCCTCGGTCTATTGGTCCTACCACACTTGTCAGTAGATCTGGGTCTGTAGGACCTTACACTTCAGTTCACCCGGAATCTTTCGTAGTGATACTTGTTTCTCCATAACCTTAAGATCATCTAGATAAAGTTTAGAACTTTCTACTACAACATTTTCACGACGTGAGTTATACGGTCGGGTAAACCTTGTGAGTCGTCACCGGTGTCCTAACCTTTTCCAGTCAAAAGTAAGGTTAGGGTTTCCTTCCGTTACGGTTTCTTACGAGTTTTATGGTGTGTCAAGGTGAGTAGAGTGTACGATCATTTCATTACGAGTTTTAAGAGGTTCGGTCCGGAGTCGTTATGCACTTGGTACTTGAAGGTCTACAAGGTCGACCAAAATCTTTTCCGTCTCCTTGGTCTCTAGTTTAACGGTTGTAGGTCACCTAGTACCTCTTTCGTTCTCTCAAGATCTTTCTGTAGATAAAGACGACATAACTGATACGGTTTCGGAAACTAACACACCTAGTGTTATTTGACACCTTTTAAGACTTTCTCTACCCTTATGGTCTGGTGGACTGAAGGGAGAACTCTTTAGACATACATGTAGTCCTTAGTTGTAATCTTGACCTGTACCTTGTTGTCTGGTCAAGGTTTATCCTTTTCCTCATGCAGTCCCTACATATAACAGTGGGACGAATAAATTGAAAATGTCTCATGTAGTACTCTTTGCGACCTGACCTTCTTTGTGTTCGCCCTAAGTTCTAACGTCCCTTTTCATAGTTATTGGAGTCTATACGTCCACTGTGGTAGGAATACCGTCTTTCACCGCTCCTTGATTTTTCGGAGAACTACTTTAACTTTCTCCTCTCACTTTTACAACCGAATTTCGAGTTGTAAGTCTTTTATTTATAGTACCGTAGGTCAGGTAGTGAAGTAACCTTTATCTACCCCTTTGTCACCTTTGTCACAGTCTGAAATAAAACCCCCCGAGATTTTAGTGACGTCTTCCACTGACTTCGGTAATTTAATTTTCTACGAATAAGGAACCTTCTTTTCAATACTGGTTTGGTCTATCGTATAAGTTTTCGTCTCTGTAATGAAACGGCTGATTCCAGGCAGATCAGTTCCGATACCAAAAAGGTCATCAGTACATACCTACACTCTCGACCTGACACTTCTTCCGTCTCACGGTTTCTTAACTACGTAAACTTGACACCGCAACCTCTTCTGAGAACTCTCAGGGAACCTGACGTTCCTCTAGGTTGGTCAGGTAAGACTTCCTCTAGTCGGGACCCTAAAAAAACCTTCCTTACTACGATTTCGACTTTGAGGTCATGAACCCGGTGGAGTACACTTTTAAACTAAGTAACCGTTTCTGAAATTCCGACCCTCTCTAACCCTCGTCCTCCCCTTCTCCTGGTGTCTCCTACTCTACCGACCTACCGTAGTGACTGAGTTACCTGTACTTACACCCACTTGAGACCCTCAACCACTACCTGTCCCTCCGGACTCCACGACTCTAAGTACCCCAATGTTTCCCAACCTGTGCTGACTTGACTTGACTTGATTATCAAAGGAAACGATACATTTAAAAAAATGTAAATTAGTCCAGGGTGAACAAATGAAAACAAAAATAAAGATAAAGAGGTCTTCCACCCAGTGTCTCTTAGAACGAATTACAGTAGTTCACAAGACGGTTACAAAAGGAGATTCACAAAGTATCAAAGACCAGAAGGTAAATCCAGACATTACGAAAAACTTAAATATGAAACACATGTCACAATCCTTCACAAGATTAAAGTAAGAAAATGTTTGTTTTCAGGTCAAAAGTGTCCTGCTAAACAAATTTTACGACTGAAACGGGGTAAAATATAAGAATGGAGGAAACATTTTTTATTCGATGGGTATCTACGTATCCAAATAAAGACCCGAAAGATAGAACTAGGTAACCAGATATATAGACCAAAACACGGTCACGGTATGACATTACTACTGACATCAAAACACCATATTAGACTTCAGACCTTCCAACTAAGGAGGTCGAGGTAAGAAGAAAGAGTTCTGACGAAACCGATAAACCCCAGAAAACATAAAGGTATACTTAACCCTTTAAAAAACAAGAACAAGACACTTTTTACGGTAACCATTAAACTATCCCTAACGTAACTTAGACATCTAACGTAAACTATCATATCAGTAAAAGTGTTGAACTAAGAAGGATCGGTACTTGTACTTTATAGAGAGGTAGACAAATACAATAGAAACTAAAGAAAGTAGTCACAGACTATTAAAAGACACATGTCAAGATAACAGAGGAATCCATTCAAATAAGGATCTATAAATGAAGGAAAACAACGTCACCACTTACCCTAACTAAGGAATTAAAGAAAAATACTAAAAAGTAAGAATCATATATCTTTAGTTCACTAAAGACACAACTAAACTATAGAAAATCGAAACGATTTAAGTGACTAATCGACATCATTAAAAGACTATGATAGAAATGCCAAAAGATACATGTCATAGTACAGTAGACGTTTGTCACTCTCCGAATGAAGAAAAGGTTAGACCTAAGTAAACAAAGAAAAGGAAGAACTATCAACATAGATCTTGACACAACTTATTGTTTGTCACCCCATTCACCCGTGGGATTAGAACAAGAACAAGAATCCCCCTTATGAAAAGTCAAAAAGTGGAAACTCTTATTATAAACGACATCCGAATAGTATATACCAGAAACGATACAACTGAATTCAAGGAAGATACGGGTAAAAACTCCTCAAAAGTAGTATTTACTTACGACTTAAAAAGTTTCTGAAAAAGACGTAGATAACTCCAATAGGACACCGTAAATAGAAAGTTAAACAATTATACCACATAGTACAATTGACTAGAGACATATAACTTATTAGGAACATAGGAACCTTATTTGGGTTGAGCTAGTACCACATACTTGAAAAACTACACAACGATTTGAGACAAACGATTTTAAAACAACTCCTAATAACGTAGATATAAGTAGCCATTATAACCGGATATCAAAAAAGAAGAACAAAAAAAAAAAAAAAAAAAAAAAAANAGAAGAACAAAAAAAAAAAAAAAGAAAAAAAAAAAGACCAAAACCATAGTCACACTACCACTGAAGTATCTTACTCAAACCTCCACAAGGAAGGAGACGTTTAAAAACTTTATTAAAATCTTTCTCTCTGTAATTAAGAAGAGACTTATAAACTATCTTAAGAGGACACTTCGGTAGACCAGAACCCGAAAACAACAAACCCTCTAAAAACGAGTATCGAGTCAAAGGTACGAACATTTAACTAACAAGTATTAAAGATAAAGAAGGACCAAGTCAGAACCTTATAACTTGAAAAGATTCTTAAACAGGTAAAGAAGATCCAATACATAAAATAACGGCGTATCAACAAGTTTTGTTATACAATATTAAGAGACATAAAGACGGAACAGACAACAATGCAGAAAAAAGTAAAGAACAAAAGAACTAAATAAAAGAAAAAAGAACAGCCTAGATCGATTTCCAAACGGTTAAAACACATAGAAGAGTTTATTGGTCCAAAATCAAAATAATTAGAAATGACAACAACGAAAGTAAAGGAAAAGTAAATAAAAAAGAGATTAGAAATAATAAATAAAGGAAGATGTTAAAGATGTTAAAAAAACAAGAAGAAGAAATAGGCCAACAAAATCCAAATTTTAATCCAACAGACAAGTTGCAAAAAGAACAAAGAACTCCATTCTAAAATAACGACATTTGCAGGGAGAATCTTGACGAAAACGATGTAGGGTAACCAAAACTCAATAGAACAAAAGTAACAGTAAACAAAGATCTTTAAAAACTAAAGGGAAAACTAAAGAAGTCATCGGACAACCAGTAAATCTTTGTACGATAAATTAGAGGTACACAAACACAAAGAATGTCAAAAAGAAGAACATTAACTATAGATCAGAGTATCGTAACACCAGTCTCTTCTACGAACTATTATTAAAGTTAAAAGAATTTAAATGACTTCAAACTAAAGACTAGGTTCTACATCAGATCGGACCTCTTATAACGTACACATGAAATCTTCCACATAAGAAGACGTATACCTACCTTACAGGATTTCTATAATCACTCTAAGTAGAGTAGACTATATAGTAAATACTGATCATAAAGGCATAAATAAAAGACAAAACTACTAGACCCACAATTTCAGAGGATGATAATAACGTACTGTCAGTTAAAGAGGTAAATACAAACAATCACAAACAGAATACATAACTCCATGACGATACAACCCTCTTGTCTATAAATGTTACCAATACAGAAGGAACACCTAACTAGGGAACCAGTAATATATCACAGGAAGGAACAGAGAACATTAGAAAAGCTAAAATTACAGACAAAACAGACTATACTAATCCTGAAGGGACCACGGAGTCTACCATTTCGCAGACGGATGTTACACCCTCTGGACCCAAGCTAGGGACCCAGCCCTTCTAGGGGACCTCTTCCTTTACCGTTGGGTGAGGTCATGAGAACGGACCTCTTAGGGCACACACCTCCTCGGACCACCAGATTTCAGGTGCCCCAGTGTTTCTCAGTCTGTGATGACTCGCTGAAGTGAAAGTGAAGTGAGGTCGAAAGAAAACGAAAGGTAAACGTGTCTTATGTAAAATGAAGGAGAGTGAAAGTCAGATATACACAGAAATCCAGACTTCACCCAAAGAGCATCTGTTGTATATATATACCTAGAACCAAAACATAGGTAAGTCAATCAGACACAGGAAGTCAACCCTGTAAATTAGGTATATGTAAATTTCATTTATAACTATATTAACATGGTCAACGATAAAAGAATTAACAAACCCCAACTAAAACATCTAGAAATAAGAAGAGAACATAAAGAACTGACATAGTCAGGAAAATTATAAACAACATTTACACCAATTCACCATGGTCTAAGAGAATTGTAAACGAACTTCTCGAAACATAAGAGGTAGTGACAACTCACTCTAGGAACGACCCATGTTATTAGAACTAACATATGAAAAGGAAAAGTCATAAAATTTATATAGGACAGTAAGAGAAGACTTGACGTCTCAAAGATGACTATCTAGTTGACAATTTCCATATCTTAAAGGGTACATACAATGAACAACGAAGAGGGAACGACGAAAATTATCAGAAAGAAATACAAATCAGAAACAATCAAAGTAATCATACACAGAACCGTACAAAGAGGAATCCAAATAGGAAATACCCAGAGAAACACGGAGAACCTGAACTAATTGACAAAGGAAAAGGTACAATCCCTTTAAAAGTTTATATTTAGAGAAGTGTTTAAAAGAGTATGGAAAAGAAAAAGAGAAGAAGAAGACCCTGGGGTTACTAATCTTACAACCACGTAAACTATAACAGGGTCACCAGAGACTCGGATAGGAGTCAATAAAAGTAAGAAAAATGAACTAAAACGAGAAGTCTTCAACAAAGGTGGTAACATATAAGGTCGAGTGACTATACAAAAGGAAGAAGTCTATAAGACGATAACTAAGGAGATCTCATAAAAATTGAAGTCATTAACACAACAAACAGAGGCATACAAATAAGAAAAAAAAAAAAAAAAAGAAAATCCAGAAAAAATTAACTAAGAACGTAAAAGAGGTAAAACAAAAGTTCCCAAACCCAGTAGAAATAATAGTAATAAAACTTACCAAAAAGTCTATCAAACGGATAAAGAAGAAGAAGAAGAAAAAAAAAAAAAAACCATAATAACACAGAGATCAAACAAGGAAATAAACACATCATAAAGAGACGGAAAAGAAAGAAAGAAAAAAAAAAAAAAATTTATGAATAACACAAACTCCAAAGGAAAAGGGTCTGAAGTTCCTTTTAACTTAAGATAGGAACTTCTTCCAACTTAAGAAAGAAGGAAAACAAAAGATGGGAGGATTAGAACCAGGTCATCAAACACGTTCGAAACGTATTCCACTCTCAACACGACTCAAAAACAAACAAACAAAAAGGAGACTATCCGTTCCGACTCATTCCACCATTAGGATAAACGACTACTAAACCAAACATAAAAACAAAACAAACGACAAATCTACTCCGTAGGACGGGTCCTATGATGACCACCAACCCACTATGACCTAGAACTTAAGTTCACCAAAGGAAACACACTTAAGAGTGATAAACTATGAGGGATGCCAATAAAGAGACCATCAGTTCTAAGAACCTAAGTCACGAGGGTGAGGTTTCCGAGTCCCGAACTAGAGATCTGGTACAAGTTGGTTTCAACACTATGAATAAAGGGAAATCCTCAGGTATATCATAATTATAATTCTCCGTAACACCCTTCTTGCAGAATCATCGATGATTCAGAACTCAAGACGTCTACTAAACCACTAGGTCACCAATTCTGAGACGTGAAGGTGAGTGACCATACCAACCTCATGATTCTAGAGTGTACGACTCACCACACTAAAAGGAAGTCACCGTAGTGGAGGAACGTCCAGGACTCCTCTTGTCCGAGGGTTATCCACTACACCCTTCCGTCCACGACGACTCTCAACAAAGTATTTTTAAAATTCGGTTTTAAATATATATAATAAACGGGAACAGAGAGAGATAATATCCATTATATATTCGAAGATCTATCAATTTCTTGTAAAGTTATAAAGGGAAACTGTAGATGATGATAAAAGACAAATACTATGGTATAAACATTCGACTCAGGAACCTTCGGGGACTCAAAGGTAGAAAAACCTTAGTAAGGTAAAATAAAAAGACAAGAATTACTTTAAGATTAAATCTAGAGAAACAAGACAGGTTCCACGACGTAGGTATGAAAAGAACCTATTCTGTCTCGTTACTACCTTGTCATAGGAATGGGTGATCACCGTTGTTAACCATGTAAAAGAGTGTAAAAGAGTGAGGGAAAGTAGTGGACCATGTATAACATTTACTTTATAAAAATACTAGAGAAAATAACAACTCCATATTTCTTACGATATGTATTCGTCAAGTACCTCTTGAGACAATATCACACACTTTTTACCAGTAACTCTCAAGAAAACTATTACTCAATCACCGGACACAGTTATGTTACTTTTAAAAACTACTGATAAAGGTAATTTAGCTGAGACATTTGTCTTTATTTTATACCTTTCCGGAATTTTATAATAGACTAAAAGGAGGAGACCTGATTTTTTACCATCAAGACTGACCAATATACCGAATGGACTCTGATGTTACGATCAAGGTTCTTTTTTTTTTTTTAGATCCTTTGAGTCTTATAAACTAAACAGAAAAAACACCAGAGTGTTTGATAAAAGTTCCATTAATCGTACCAAAAGTACAAAATATATGAGGTTGTAACGTGATACTCTCTTAACTCCAAATAACAAATAAAACCCCTCCACCTATCACTTCCTCCCTTTATGAAACGAATAAATTGGTAAATAAAACAATTTAAAATTTACTTAAGTCTTAATAAAATATAAAGTGACTATAGAAATATAATAGTAGCTTAAGAGTCCCCCTTTAAAACGCAAAGATGACGGAAGGACCCTTACAGTGACCCTTATAAGTGACTCTTTTGTGTTCTGTTCATTTATATTAGAAAAGGGTTTCCTTTATTTATATTATGACCCCGGTTTCTATTTTAATTTTTTATTTAAGAGACATTATTAATAGGAGTCTTTCTAAAATCTTCTATTACACTGAAAGTCAACGGTCTAATGATTTCTTCTTTGTCGAAATGATTTGATTTCGACCGTTTGTCCACCTAATCCTTATTCATCTTGTAATTCTATTTTCATCAAACTCTTATAGTTCTTAGTTACCACCTCTTCTTTTACTGTTGGGTAAGGTCACAAGAACAGACCCTTTAGGGTACTAGTCTTCTCGAACCGTCCGATGTCAGGTACTTCAGAGTTTCTCAACCCGTGTTGAATTACTGATTTGTTGTTGTTAGTCCTTAGTTACCTCTCTCTTTAAATTTTGTCTCCTTTCTCCCCTATACTCAATCTACTATCTTTTCTCTCCAAAGAGAAGTTGTCAAATGCAGGGTTCCCTATTTCATACACCGGTAGAATTTGACTTTTGAATTTTTACATCTACATCACGAAACAATATAACTCGACCGAGATTTTCCGGATGTCATCTACCAATATAGGAGTGAAACATTGTATTATTCGTAAGATATTAAAGTATCCTATTAAACACAATTTATAAAATGATCCACAAGTAGTAATAGTTGGTTCGGTGAAATTGTACTCCATGATATGGTAAATTTTTATTAGTGAAATTCAACTTTCACAATAAAATAGACCCAAAACTACGTCTTTCTCTTGCTGTAACCCGAAGTGGGACAGGGTCCTTGAGTTGAAATTAGGAACAGTTTGGAACAATCAGTAATCTCTACCGTTGTCAATTACTAAAGTACCACCACGATCTTGGAGGACCCACTCAATACAAGTTCGTGAGGACACTTGACCTGTGGAGAATGACGTCCAGTCCCTCCCTGTGGCAGTCCTGGTTTCCTCGTCACCTTTAGAACCACTGTATCAGATCAGAGAGATTCTCTTGTACCGATAACTTAATTTGGGTAGAAATTTATAGACGTCACGAGTGTACATATCAGTACTATCTTAAAAAACGAAACAAGTAGTCTTGAATTAGACTTAGAGACTAATTAAGGAATCTATACTTTGTGAAGAGAGGTTAAATGAATTTTTTTACATTCAAAGTACACACGTCGAATTATTAAACTATAGACAAAGGTCGATAATTAAAAATGGGACAACTAGTGACGTATTTTTACATATGGGTCCCGTCTCTTGTCGACAGTAAACGACCACTAGACACCACATTGAGACCTGAGAACACCTGAGACGGGACGTTCACCTGAGTCTAGACCACGTATTCGGACACTTACGAATCGGGTGGATGACAACGAAGTAGGTCTAGTCAAAGGGTACCCTACCTAGAGAAACACTTCCAAAATACCCAATTGTTCGTGTAAATTGATTGTCTGAGTTTCCCGTAAGAGGTCAACCCGGGATAGTCTCCATTTCCACGATAAGACGGAAATAAATAGTAGAAATAAATCACGAATAGAACTACATTGACTCTCATCTACTTTTCACGTTAAAAAACTTCTAGGATTCCTGTAGGTCTGTCCCGAACAAAAGCATTCCTAATATTTGTTAATAGTTGAACCTTTGATAATTATCAAAGACCAGTATACAGTGAAGATAACTGATCTAAAAACTTTTGATACGACAAGGATTTCTGTGATATACAATATAAAGAAAATTTACTAAAATTTTGAACTTCTGCTTGACATAACTGACCTATACTTTTGAACGTAGAAACCAAAATAAGACAATTTAAAGGTCAAATCTGAAAGTCTTCAGGTCTTTGTAACTCTGTCATGGTCCACCTCCTTGACTTCTCCTCTGATAGCCACACCAGTTGTCAGACGAACGGATAGTACAGAATAAAGAAAGGTCTTCTGTCTTGAAAGAGACCATAGACTCGGAGGAAGTGTATCGAGACGTGAAGACTCTTTCGACAAGAAGAGTGACCGAATGCCGACCTAGAATCAATTAGATATGGTCAATAGTATACTGTGAAAGGATGGTTGACACCTGATAGATTATTATATCAGGTCATTTTGACTTTCCTCCCTAATACCAGGACCAAGGGTCTCAAAAGAAAGAGAAAAACATTCTATACCGTTCCTCGGTCAGGACAATTCACAAGAAGAAACCAACTCACCGTTTCGTCTCTTTTAATTCAAGAGACACTGGATAAGGAGGAAAATACCACGTGAGATCAACGATAAACCGAACGAAATTTAGAACAATAGAATCATACAGTTTATGACTCAAAGGAATAACTTTGAGAAGTCTCAAACAAAAGACCAAGTCAAGTCAAGTCAAGTCAAGTCAAGTCAGCGAGTCAGTACAGGCTGAGAAACGTTGGGGTACTTAGCGTCGTGCGGTCCGGAGGAACAGGTAGTGGTCGAGGGCCTCAAGTGAGTCTAAGCGTAGGTAGTTCAGTCACTACGGTAAGTCGGTAGAGTAGGAGCCAGCAGGGGAAGAGGAGGACGGGGGTTAGGGAGGGTCGTAGTTTCAGAAAAGGTTACTCAGTTGAGAAGCGTACTCCACCGGTTTCATGACCTCAAAATCGAAATCGTAGTCAGGAAGGTTTCTTTAGGGTCCCGACTAGGATACAAATCCTGTACATTTTCACTCGACCTACTTAATGTTCGACCTTAGTTCCAACGGTCCTCTTTATAGTTACTGATCTATACATGGTGAGACTACCGTTTTTCACTTCTCCTTGATTTCTCGGAGAACTACTCCGACTTTCTCCTCTCATTTTTTCGACCGAACTTTGAGTTGTAAGTTTTTTGATTCTAGTACAGTAGACCAGGGTAGTGAAGTACCGTTTATCTTTGTCTTTTTCACCCTCGTAACTGTCCAAAATAAAAGAACGGGAGGTTTTAGTGACACCTGTAATTGACATCGGTACCTTAATTTACTACGAACGGGGACCTTACTTTCGATACTGTTTCATCAGTCGTATAATTTTTTCGTCTCAGTAGCAAAACCACTGTATAAAGTATACCAGTTTCGATATCAAAAAGGTCATCAGTACATGTCTATACTGTCAACATGACTTTTCTTCCGAATCTATACTTTTAAAATACGAAAACTTAACACCACGACTTCTTCTGAGAACTGTTAGGGAACCTTTCGTTCCTCTAGTTTGGTCGGTTAGGTTTTCCTTTAGTCGGGACTTATAAGTAACCATCCTGACAAGACTTTCCTAGATCACTTCCATTTTCCTCCCCCACCGTCACCTACTCTAACAATCTATCGTAGTGGTTGAGTTACCTGTGCTTAAACTTGTTGGAGGTCCTCTATCACCTCCTGTCTCCTCGGACCGTACGATGTCAGGTACTCCAGAGTTTATCTGTGATAAAGTGTGTTGTTATGTTCTTGTTATACAATAATCAGATTAAGTCGTTTGCAAATTCATACTAATTACCTAAGTGGGTGTACAATTCACAGGGACTTATGTACCATATTAGTACACTTTACGTTGCAACCGAAGTACTAGAATTCAAACTTATCACCCTATCTCAAAATACTTCCGAACACAGGTAGGGGTTTATTTTCCTTTTTCCTACTATTATTGATTATAAATAGTACGATAGTACAGAAATAATACATGTACATTACGAGATTCACTAAATTTACTGAACTGAGCAAATTCGGAGTGTTCTTGAAATACCTCTAAAATTTGGGTAAAAATCTTCACTCGTCGTACTGTCTTTTAAATTCAATTTACTAAATTAATTGATCGATTACCCGGCTTAATCTGGTGACGAACCGTATATCTTTGAAACATCTTTCGTTATCGATAGTAGTAGGGACTACGGTTCACGATATGTCGATTGTCTACTGTCCATGTTATGACACAGTCCTCCAGACACTTTAATTCTTATATGACTCTAAACTATTTTAAACTTACGGTAAAACCCCAACCACCTACCCAACACTCGCCCTTTTCTACTCCGGGTCTTACGTTGTAACTAAACAAGTGTCGGTGTCAAAATCCTGTACGGACCACGTTCCCGACTTTACATGACTGACTTAAATATTGTACTCTTCATTCACTATTCACCCCCGGACTTGTCTCGAGGGACCCTCGGTACGACATGGAAGGTACCCCTCTCCTGACCACTCGACTGTGAATTTCGTCTCACCATAGACTACCAAAGTCAAAATCATACAAGTCCCAGAATTTTACGTAATCATCATTAATTTTATTGATTGACAGAATACTACATAGAACGACTTTTGGTGAAGCTAATAAAATATTAGTTAAAATCGTGAAAATAAAGTAAGTAGTTTTATTAATGAACACATCCACCAAATTTAATAAACGTTTAACCTGACTTGGCTCCATCATTAAATAGGAGTCACCTAGACTTTATCAATAAGAACGGATGTTACTTTTCCTTGTATAATAAGGTACAAATTCTTGTTGAAGGGTACAGAATTCAATGGTGAGCTGGACGACTGGAACGTAGACTCACTAGGTAATAAATGTAGACGAAAGGACGGTAGTAACAAGTGTACATTCCAATAGGGAGAATAGTAAATTCGAGACAGAATATTCTTTAATAAGTAAAGTAAAAAGAAACCACTTTTTGTGTCCCGAATCTCTAAATAAAGATAGAACAATCAGTGACCCGATTCATGTCCCCGGTACTTTCATTTATTTTATTTGGAGGAGTCAAATATTATATCTCCCTCTATCTATACTTTGTAATACTGGAGTTTTGTTACACCATTAATAACGGTCTCTTCATCTATGTTTTACGATCAAGTGTATTACAGTAGTGAACCATCTACATGAAAGGAGTTTTTAATTTTTTTCCTTCCTTGACTCCGATTAATTGAACGAATTATCGTTCTTCCTGCAGGAAGTATCGAGTCAGTCATTTATTAGACGAACGTTACGTCCCCTGGACTCAAGTTAAGGACACAACCCTTCTAGGGGACCTCTTCCTTTACCGTTGGGTGAGGTCATAAGAACGGACCTTTTAGGGTACTTGTCTCCTCTGACAGTCCGTACTGTCAGGTACCCCAACGTTCTCAGTCTGTAATGAATCACTGATTTGGTGGTGTCGTTCACTGTTTCGTTAAAATCGTGAATTTAAACTGAGGTTTTTGATGTTTGTCTTGAGTTTATTTGAAATGTAATCATCTCTAACAACTAAATTATCAATAATTACGTCTTATAATTTACTAAAATTTCATTTCACCACTTCCTCACTGACGGGTTATAATAAACTGAGAAACACTGGAATACCTGACATCGGGTGTTCAGAAGAGACAGGTACCCTAAAAGGGCCGTTCTTATAACATTCACCCAACGGTAAAGGAGGAAGTCCCCTAGAAGGACTGAGTCCCTAACTTGGGTACAGAGGTCGTAGAGGTGGAAAAGACCGTATAAGAAATGGGGACTCGGTGACCACTTCGGGATTTTATTTCACCAGAAATAGTCAATAAATACTCTATCTAAACTTTCTCAAATAATAAGATGATGTAACATGAGGTAAAATAATCGTTATTAGTAATTTCTAAAGTAAGACGTAAGTTTAAGTTTTTCCTCCTTTATAAAAAAGAATCTTTGATTCAAATTAAACTTCCACCTCGTTCTTTATATTGAAACAAGTGAATGCATTTATACAATAAGTACGAGGTAAATATTAGTCTTCAAGAGTAGTGGTCCGTCGACACATAGTAAGGACAATATGTCAGGGAAAGTGAAAGTGAAAAGCGAAAGTACGTGACCTCTTCCTTTACCGTTGGGTGAGGTCACAAGAACGGACCTCTTAGGGTCCCCCCCTCGGACCACCCGACGGCAGATGCCCCAGTGTGTCTCAACCTGTGCTGACTTCGCTAAATCGTCGTATGTCAGGGAAGACTTTTACGGGTATTTATCTTCGTAAAGAAAATATTCAAAATAACTAAAAACCAAACCTACTCGTATTTGAAGTTTTGTCGAGTTATGACCGGAGTAAGGGACAGTAACATAAATTTTCAGTAAATGTAAAATAACTGTCATTAAGTAAAAGAAGGTACGGGAAACGAAGTCATATAAAATATAATTATAGAAGATGTATTTACGAGAAAAGAGAATGTAACGAAACTTTTAATAAAAGTTTCAGATTAACCATTAATTTACAGAGAACTAAGAAATTTTAAAGGGATCTTCAATACAAACCCGTATAAAATTCAAACGGACAGAAGACTTAAAATCTTAATGTCATAGACCTTCTAGTACATAAAGTGTGAGGTACTTCTTTAAATCAGTACTTCTTTAAATCAGTATTTGTCGGAATACATTCTTGTATAAAACGTCATAAGAAATCACACATCGAGATTGTTCCAACTAACATATCAAAGGACCACTTTATTCAGTCACATGTATCCACACTATATCACGGTAGTCTCATTTTTCCGATTAATTTTTACTAATTTTGTCTTTAATTTCATTGTTAATTAAGGTTTTTTTTTTTTTTTTTTTTTTTGTACTAGTGTTTCCATAAGATTTGTAAGTACTTGTGTATTTAATGGATCCCCCGATGTAGAAAATAAAATAGGAACAGAACGAAAGGACGGGTATTCCCTTTATGATAATGTACCACAGAATGGAAATTCTGAATAGGGTCAGACCAATGACCATTGACAAATTGAAGTAGTACATTTGATATAAAGAAAATAATTAAGGACCGAAAAGGATAAAGAAAAGATATAAATTAGACGATGTACACTCCATCTCACATTAAATAATCATAAATAACTTAATTAGTCTCTTATTTCAGTGATGATGTTCAGATACGGGGCTGTTCATTACGACTTCTTCTACTCGAACTTGCAAAGATACTTCTGGATGTCCTGGAAGATCTTAATTGTGGGGGGTTTTCTACAGGAAAAGTAATATCCCCGACCTCACGTTTTCATCCTTCAGTTATTTGTCGACCTCATTGTCCGTTTAAACCGTGACCTCATGTCTTACTTCATCCCGTTTCCGATTATCTCAAGACGGTTCTCTTGTGTGACCACTATCACTTTCTAACGACAACTTAGTGCGTTTCTGCGACCCTAAGAACCGGGGGCTCACTCTTCTTAAGTTAGGTCCCGGTCTCTACTCCGAACTAATGTGTCTCGAAAACACACTATCTCAAAATAATTTCATCTTTCCTCTGTCTCTTTCGAAGACTGTATCCGTAGTCTTCCCCCGTCTTTCTCATGGGGGGACGATCAGAAGTCGACCTACAATATATCAGTGATCGTCAGACAATTATTTACTTTCCTTACAGAATTTTGAGTCTTACCGTGGTCCGGGGAGTGGGTATTCTACGTAAAACCCTATTAGAACCGTGGTCTACAAAGTAGGACCCGGTATTTTACTAATTGAACTTAGAACTTCTTCCCGTCTAGCGGTATGTTTATCAAAGCAGATGTGTCTAATCCCCTTGTTATAGACTTATATTGTATGACCAAACAGTTCGTTCAAGACTCGGTTCTCCGTCTTGACTGAACTTCTGTCTCAAACCCCATTTACGTATCATATAATCGTATCGAATTCTATTTGCAAAGGTATTCTCTTTAAGTAACCAATAGAGATCCAAACTCTTATCAATTGAAGTCCACTTTGGTCCACAGTAATACCGTTGTGTCATAAAAGTCTCTTTGGAGGAAAATTTAATCATATCTCTTCCTTTTTTATGATCAAACAAAGGAGGACGTCGAATTCTCTCTATTTTTACAAACTGTGAACGTCCGATAAAGGAGGTAAACCTCTGGAGACCGGAAGGACGAACAATGGGAGAGTAAGGGGGGAAAAGATATCCTCTTAATACAACGGATCCCTTTTCCCCGTAGTCAGAGGAAGGTATTGACGAAGACTCGACTGTTCCCCGCAACAGGGATTTAACCACTCCGTTGTATAAGAGGATTAGGAGTATAACTCCTATAGACTAGGTCCCCGGGGTTTATCATCAACCTCTTTCGACGTCGTCATCGTCCTCAAACTCGTTGGTAAACATTGAATTTTCGAAAGTAGACCGATCTTTTTTTAGATCAATGTGTCAATGTCTACATTCCGTTGTATCAATAATTTTGTTCAATTTTAGTTTTAATCTTCAGTGTAATATAGGTATAAATTTCACGTTGGACAACGTGGTCAGGTAAAATCCCAACAATCTACAGTAGTCTATTCTCCGTAGAGTACTAACAACAACTTCCATAAACGTCTGAAACTCTTTCAGAAAAGGAACTTCACCTCTACAACTGGTACCCTTAGGAACGTGACTACTTCTCCCCTCACGAGGTGTCTGGGTCGTCAGTCTGGCTAACACCTCACGTCACATCCTCACTCGGGTCCTATCCTTCCGTAACAGAACTCCTAGTTTACCGTCTAAGTCCTAAAAAACTCAGTCGTGTTCATCCGAGTGTATCTAATAGTCTGGGTAGACTTTTCATGTTTCAGTCTCGTATCTTTCATTTCTGTATTTTACTTCATTAAATCAAAGCCGGTGATACGGTGGAGAATTGAGCTCACACTACATGGGTGTTTAGTTAAGGACCGTGAAACTGTCGACACCCTCTTCTTTCTTATTGGACCATTCCCGGAAGGGTCTCCCCGAGCTCCCTACCCGGGGGTCTAGGGTTACAAACATACTCTTGGAGTCAAGGACCAAGTTTATCTCCGAACGAACTGAGTCTCCGACCCAGTCCTCAGCAGAAGTCCTCAAGACAATTACAGACAACTTTCCGACTCTCGACTCAATGTATTGATCAATTAAAGTTCCGAAGTTCCAGATATTGTTATAGACACACATTCTTTCCGGAAGGTATTTATGTAAGTTTCCCCCTGTCAGGGAGAAAAACCCCCCGTCAAGTTCGGGAGTAATTTCGATACCCATCCTGAAATTAGGTTAACAGGACACAGAGAACACAATCAAACGCGACTACAGAAAACTATTACAGTAATCGAAAAAGTTAGAAACGACTCCTAACCCCAGAAGTCCTTGTCACATTCACAATAAAATAAGGATTTCGAAATCTATGGGGGATTCAATGTCGTCCAAATTTCCGTCTCGGTAACAGTGAGACTTCCGAGGCACCGTCGGGTTTGGACCCCTATTATAGTACCTAATTTTAGAAATATTGGAGGAATCGGACAAGGGATGCCGTCCCTTTTCGGAGTTAGGTAGGTCATTTTCATAGGTGGGTTTAAACATTCGTTGTTATAGGTAATCGAAAACCATATACTCATTTTAGTTAAAGGGTCAGGAGAGGGCCTATGAAGGGTGAAGCAACATTAGGTCTAAAACGATCGAAAAGTCAGAAACCCCATGAAGAAACTGTTTGGAGTGTGGAAAACTATTATAAGAAATTTCAAAAGTAATGTAAAAATGGAAGTTTGTTTGCTCTTTGTTAAACCATTCATGAGAGACGTGGGTTTACTTTTGTGATTACATTTGGGGATTCTTAAAAGGTGACTCGTAAAAGTCCTTAATAATTAGCAGGTAGGAACCTGACATTGGTAGGAAATAGTCATTAGAAACAAGGAGTAAAGAGTATAGAAAGATTAAGAAGGAGTCATATAAAACCAACAAGGACAAGGTGTCCTGGACAGGTCTATTTTCCGTAGGCGTCACTTCCCCAATACATTTCACGGAGAAAACGAAAAGACCAAACTGTCGGTTGACTAATAGAAACCGATGGAATGAGGGTAGGGACGACACGGAAAACGTTACGTATTGTCGATGAAGAAATCCAGTTATATATCGTCAATTTTCACAAAGTTATAGAGACTTTACGAATTATCCAAGAGGACAACGACAAAATTTGACAGAAAAAAAGGTATAACGTCGTACTCGTACATTTCAGTTTTTTCGTATAAATCTTAGTCACATCTATAAATGAGTGACGGGAAACGAATTAAGATCTCGAGCCCAGTCTCGGTGTTCGAGGCGATTGACTCGTGACCAAGGGACCCCCTCTCTAAAACGAAGGTTTTGGACAAGTCGTCAGTGGTACCGTATTGGACGAAATACGAAAGGTAGGGCTTGTTTTCTTGACGGTAGACATTTACAAAGGTACAGTCCTAACAGATTACCTCATAGGTAATCTAGGAGGTCTCGACGTATCAATTTTCAATCCTTAACCCTTGTTAGCACTAGTCCACAAAGTAAAAGGAAGAGTCCTTCCTTTCACCGTTCTAAATTTAAATGTGTTTTAAATTCGAATCAATGACCAGGAAGATTGTTGTTACTATAAGTTCTTCGGATGACAGACACTTAAATTCTAAGGTGAGTGTAGTACTCTTCAGTCATGTCATTCCAAAGTAGGTAATTAATAAAAATTTCGAAGTCCACGGTTATTTCGGAGACGGGGTTAATGACAATCTGTCACCCCGGTGGGTGCACTTTATTCGTTATCCAACGACGACTCCGGGAGCCACAACACAGTTTTGAGAGTTCCGGTATGGAAAAGAAAGTCACTGTTTGTTTAATTTAAGACTGTGACACCCGTTCGAGTCTCGACCTCGGACGTCCTCTCGTCAGACTTCTTGGAATTTTCGGAAAACTCAAAGACCTCTGTTTTGGTCAAACAGTCAAACCCGGACGACTCAAAGTCGATATCCAAATATATTTCCGGTCTGTTCAAGGAGTATTGGGCCTTAGGTTTACGCTGTCATTGGACACTAAGGGTTTTTAGGAGAGTGTACAGCATTTCAGTATCCATCCCCTAATAAATCATATCCAAATTAGAGAGTCCCGGATACCGGGATCAGGAAAGACTATAATAATCCGGGTCTATAGATTGGTTAACAACTGTTTCGACTTGGAAAAGAGAACTACGGAACATTGGTGTCGGACGGTTTTTCAAATTCTTTAGAAGACTCCGAACACTTGTTCGAAGGGGACAGAGTCTTTTCTCGTTTTATAGTAGATGTATAACATTGTGGTGACCAAGTCTCGATAATTTCAAAACATCTAGGGGACTGTTTTATTCACTTCTGACAGTACTTTAGGGACCCCGTTTTGACAGGTCCAATTGACTCTTTGACCGACGGATCCCAGAAGTTTCCGTTTATCTTTAACTGAAAGAAGACGGTTTCCGTGACTTATCTTCCGTAGAAAGTTCATTTAATGACTCTTTATAAACCGAGTAAATCCTTAAAGTCTGTTATCTCATATTCCCAATCCGTGGTGCCCCACATTTCCTTGATGTCGGAGTAAATAATAAACATTTAGGACTTGATCAAAGGTACATGGTAAACTAAAAAAAAATAATAAAAATAAATTAAAAAAATTAAAATTAAAAATGAAATAAAATATTATGATATATATATATTATGATATATATATTATGATATATATATATATTATGATATATATATAAAATATGGGTTCATCCTCACAACGTTCCTGACAATGTCTCTCAATTATCAGGGACGAGGAAATTTGAAAACTACTACCAATTTGGGAAGGAATTGGAGTCCAAAGTCACCTATGACGAAGAATACACCTTTATTCACACCCAGAAACTCAAACTGTTGATGTCCTTATCGTAAAACACGAACTGGGTGTCTAAAAGGTAGTCAGGTATGAGATCCTAAATATAAAACAAGTTGATTTACCTCTCTTTCCCTCCCGAGGTATAAGTACTTTTGTCTCCGTACCTGGAACGAGTCATATAGGGAGGGGTTTTCTCCACTCCCTCTAAGACCGTGCTAGTTTTTGATTACACTTTTATCGTGTCTTAGGGTCAACGTTCTATTTCTTATTGACTTTATTATGTAAAACCGAGCAGGTCTGTCAGGGTGATGTCTTCGCCTAACCCTTCTTTCACCCGGTCCCCGAAGTCATTCGTGTCTCATTCAACGGGGTCATAGATTTTCCTTTAGCTACCTAACCAGGGGGTGTTAATAATTATGGGCACCAAGGAGTCCACATTAATCCTGTCCTTAAACACACCCCTGGGGGCCCGGGGAAGTCAGGACTAACAGAACTCTCAGGCTGGGGCCTCTGGATGCGGAGACCCCCGTCAGAGAGAAGGTCACACCAGAAAACTTCTGGCCTGTACCTCGGCCCCCGCCGAATCTACGGACCTTCGTTAAGGTGAACTCCACGGGGAGAAAAGGTGTCATTATCGTTCGGGTAGGGAAAAGTGGATCCAGGGAGACCCGTAGAAAGAGTCCGACAAATCCTTTCAAAAAGCATCGGGAACTCTTCCGAAGACGGAAAAGGAAACAAAAAAAGACGGAAAGAAAGAAAAGGAGTATAAGGGATGGTATTATCTGACAGACTCGGTCAACATTGTCTCATAGATTTCTGACTAAACCAGGTATGTCGGTAAAATTATCGAATACCGACTATAGACCTCGACTGACTCACTCTTTCGATAGAAAATTCTAGTGAAAAGGGTGAAGTGAAAACCCTAGTTAGAGTCACTTAGACGCTTCCCGAAGAGAGTCAGATAGATATTTAAATGGTCCTCGAAGGAAGAGGAGGACAAGATACAGACGGTTAAACGATGTCAAATTTCCGAATCTTACACGGACGGACTCAGGAAGTTCTTACGTAGACTGTTTTACTGAGACTAGGGTAAAAGGAAATCGACACAACATCAGGGTCAGACGAAGACATTAACCCTGGCGGACTAAGGGTCCCCCTCCCGGCGATAGAGCAAGAGGGATAAAAGATGACTAAGTAATGGTTCGGTAAGTAGAGGTACACACTTCAGTGAGTCAGCACAGGTCGAGAAACGCTGGGGCACCTGATATCGGGTGGTCCGAGGAGAGAGGTACCCTAAGAGGTCCGTACTTATGACCTTACCTAACGGTAAAGGAAGAGGTCCCCTAGAAGGGTTGTGTCCCTAGTTTGGGCCCTGAGGACGTGTTGGTGAAAAGGGTTTTGAGCTCAGAAACTCAGCCCTCAGTCGCAAAAAGGGTTCTATATGTAGTGTAGGAAGGTTCATTCCAGTATTTCGTCTCACTGTGGAAATTTTCGAGATTATATAAAAAGACCCAGGAGATTTATCAGAGGGTCTAGGAGGAACTAAGAAACATAAAGAACTATTCTTTTTCCGAATAACCAAGAGTATCTGAACTAATAAAGAGGGCCACCCACAAAGTACTTCTCCGTTGTCGAACACACCGAGAAGGAGTCAGAGAGACCGACGAGACGTGTATACTAGGGTCCCGATCTAACCTTTTGGCCAAAAAGAAAAAGAGAAACAGAGGACAGGAGGTAAAGTAGAAAATGAAACTACCAGACGCAAAGATGACTTTGGTCTCATCAGACTCCAGCATGACTCTGTCCTCAACAAACCTAGCGGTGCACCCGTCAAACTTAGAGTCAAACCCAAAGGTGACTCTGGTTCCCTCAAACTTAGAGTCAAACCCAAAGGTGACTCTGTTTTCGTTGGTAAGACTCCCCCCCAAGAGACCGAAAGTCAAACAAGTCGAACCTCGGAGGCCCATGTCCCCGTTTCATCCTCCTGTCCTCCCTTGACTTCCAAAGTGCGGGTTTAGATATGGGAATCCTGTATTCAGACCGTATAAAGCGTCTCTCTTTTTCCCGTTGTGTATACGATGAAGGTGGGCAAAGGGAACAATGAATGTCTTGGTCAGATTAATATTTTGTCATAATAGGAATTCTCTGGGAGGTTAACCGGTGGCAAACGGTAGGGAGTTACCTATGGCACCGGTACGTCGTAGTGTATCCTTCTGGTCCACACAGAAGAAATTCGGGACCCCTAGTTTAGATAGGGTCAAAAAGTCCTATGTCCAGTTTCCTCATTCCGACCTTAACAATCGAGGGTAGACATTCTCTCTTTTTTTCGCTTGTCGTGGTAAAAATATGTCCTCCGAAGGGAAGGACGAGATCTACCCCTATATCTGTCTGAAATGTGGTTTTCAAAAAAGAAAGACCAGCCTTAATCAGACAGGGAATGACTGTGTCCACGGCAGGGGCAGGGAGGGCCAAGATGGTGGTTCTGCCCCACTCCTACATGGACTATCATAGGGATGGACTGTAGTTAGGTCGAGAAGTGGTAATTGGAACGAACGGAGACTACGGTGGGCCCCACGTTAGTCTTATTCGAAGGTCGTACGGTGGGTTCGATTCTGGCGACCCCCTTTGTAAGCAGTGGACTCACGGACACGTTCTGGGACTCATATAGGGACTGGTGTTATTCTGGTTATACTTGTATTTTGACTCTACAAGGAAGGTTCGTAGTGGTGTGGTCATATTCTCGGAGGAGACCAAGTGATTCTCGGCCGCAATGGTTCCCCTTTTTTGTTTTGTTTTTTGTTTGTTTGTTTGTTTTTGTTGTTGTTGTTTTTTTTGTGACGTCAGGGATAAACTCATTGGAAAATGGAGTCTCTACAAGAACCTCGATCTCGAGGTAAATCGAAGACTTGAAGGTTAAGGATCGCTCCGATCCGCGAAAGAACTGATGGTTAGGTTCAAACCCTGGATTCGGTGTCATGTGTTATTGTCATATCTAGTGTTCAGAGAACTTTCAGATACTAGACTATCTAATCCAATCGTGAAGATTAAAGGTTCCTCAATACTTTACTAGTTTCTCTGACTTTTCAAACTGGCTCTTTCCTCTCAAACCAGGTGTACGAAACAGGTAAAGACCAGCCAAGGACTTCCTCTGTAACCTACGGAGAACCGTAACCGTCCAGCCATATTTGGGGACTGTCCAAAGACGGCATTCGACATACTCTAGTGACACCTTGACGTCTCGTCCCGAGGAGTGAACGAAGCACGTCTCGTACGGTAAATAAGTGTGTTCGTGTGACATCTCAATCATTTCTTGTCGTCTTTAGTAGAAGTGATTCTCTTGTTTCTTGATCTCGAGGTTTGTAGGAATGGAACAGGACTTCCTATGGCCTACTCGAGGGTTCTACTTTCTAACAACAACTTAGTGTGTTTCCGTGGCCCTAAGTACCGGGGGTCTACTCTTCTTAAGTCAGACCCCGGTCTGTGCTCCGAACTAGTGAGTCTCGATAACACATTATTTCAAAATAATTTCATATTTTCTCTGTCTCTTTCGAAGACTGTATCCGTAGTCTTCCCCCGTCTTTCTCATGGGTGGACGATCAGAAGTCGACCTACAATATATCAGTGATCGTCAGACAATTATTTACTTTCCCTACAGAATTTTGAGTCTTACCGTGGTCCGGGGAGTGGGTATTCTACGTAAAACCCTATTAGAACCGTGGTTTACAAAGTAGGACCCGGTATTTTACTAATTGAACTTAGAACTTCTTCCCGTCTAGTGGTATGTTTATCAAAGTAAATGTATCTAATCCCCTTGTTATAGACTTATACTGTATGACCAAACAGTTCGTTCAAGACTCGGTTCTCCGTCTTGACTGAATTTCTGTCTCAAACCCCATTTACGTATCATGTAATGGTATCGAATTCTATTTACAAAGGTATTCTCTTTACGTAAACAATAGAGATCACATTTTTATCAATTGAAACCCATTTTGGTCCACAGTAATACCGTTGTGTCATAAAATTCTCTTTGGAGGAAAATTTAACCATATCTCTTCCTTTTTTATAGGGAACAAACAAAGAAAGACATCGAATTCTCTCTATTTTTATAAACTGTGAACGTCTGATAAAGGAGGTAAACCTCTGGAGACCGGAAGGACGGACAATGGGAGAGTTATCGTTTGTGGGAGAAGGTTGTTGTGTTCTCTTATGATGTGTACCTGTAGCGGTCTACTAGTTGTTGTTTTAGTCCAACTAATATAAGAAATGTCGGTTTCTACCTCTTCGAGATATGTCAGTCTTTTTTGTTCTGACCCTCAACTGACACCGAGTCTATTACTTGAGGAATAACGGTTTAAGTCTGAATTTAACTTCGTTCACCCCTTTTGGTGAACTGGTAAGTCTATACTAGTTTTAGTGTAGGGAATGTTTATGTGTCACCTTCACTCTTTATCTAAATTCCCTGATCTAGACTATCTGACTCACGGACTTCTTGATACCTACCTCGAAGTACTGTAACATGTCCTCTTTCCTTACTTCTGGTAGGAGTTCTTTTTCTTTACGTTTTTTTTTTTTTTTTTTTCGTTTTACCAACAGGCTCCTCCGGAATGTTTATCGACACTTTTCTTCTCTGGACTTTTCGTTTCCTCTTTTCCTTTCTTTATGGGGAAACTTATGTCTCAAGGTTTCTTATCGTTCCTCTCTATTCTTTCGGAAGGAGTCGCTAGTTCGGTTTATCTCCTTTTGTTATCTTACCCTTTCTGATCTCTACAGAAGTTCTTTTAATCTCTATGGTTCCCTTGTAAAGTACGTTTCTACCCTAGGTATGTCCTGTCTTTACCATATCTGGATTCTCTTCGTCTTCTATAATTCTTCTCCACCGTTTTTATTAGTCTTCCTGACATGTTTTTTCTATAAGTACTGGGTCTATAAAGTACTACCACACTAGTGAGTCTCAATCTATAGGACGTTACACTTCAGTTTCCCCGGAATCTTTCGTAGTGATGCTTGTTTCGATCCTCTCCACTACTTTAAGATCAACTCAATAAAGTTTAAGACTTTCTACTACGACACTTTCACGACGTGAGTTATACAGTCGTTTAAACCTTTCGAGTCGTCACCGGTGTCCTGACCTTTTCAGTCAAAAGTAAGATTAGGGTTTCTTTCCGTTACGGTTTCTTACGAGTTTAATGACGTGTTAACGTGAGTAGGGTGTACGATCATTTCATTACGAGTTTTGAGAGGTTCGGTCCGAAGTCGTTATGAACTTTGTACTTGAAGGTCTAGAAGTGTAACCAAAATCTTTTCTGTCTCCTTGGTCTCTATTGTAACGGTCCTAACCGACTTAGTATCTTTTTCGTTCTCAAGGTCTTTTTTGTACATAAAGACGAAATAACTGACACGGTTTCGGAAACTGAGACACCTAGTGTTATCTGACACCTTTTAGAACTTTCTCTACCCTTGTGGCCTGGTGGACTGGACGGAGAACTCTTTGGATATACGTCCAGTCCTTAGTTGTCAATCTGACCTGTACCTTGTTGCCTGATCAAGGTTTATCCTTTTCCTCATGCAGTTCCGACATATAACAATGGGACGAATAAATTGAATATGCGTCACATGTAGTACTCTTTACGACCCGACCTTCCTTTGTGTTCGACCTTAGTTCTAACGACCCTCTTTATAGTTATTGGAGTCTATGCGTCTACTGTGGTGGGAATACCGTCTTTCACTTCTCCTTAATTTCTCGGAGAACTACTTTGACTTTCTTCTCTCACTTTTTCAACCGAATTTTGAGTCGTAAGGCTTTTGGTTCTAGTACCGTAGCTCAGGGTAGTGAAGTACCCTTTATCTACCCTTTTGTCACCTTCGTCACACTGTGAAATAAAACCCCCCGAAGTTTTAGTGACGTCTACCACTAACGTAGGTACTTTAATTGTCCGCGAATGAGGAACCTTCCTTTGAACACTGGTTGGACTTGTTGTATAATTTTTCGTCTGTAATGAAACAGTTCTTTCCAGACACATCAGTTCCGATAGCTAACAGATCACCAGTACATAACTACACTCTCAACCTGATATATCTTTCGACTCGCGACTTCTTGACTACGAAAACTTGACACCACAACCTCTTCTGAGAACTCTCAGGGTACCTGACGTTCCACTAGGTTGATCAGGTAGGATATCTTCTAGTCGTGACCCATAAGTAACCTTCCTTACTACGATTTCGACTTTGAGGTCATGAAACCGGTTGATTACGCTTCTCGATTGAGTAAACTTTTTTGGGATTAAGATCCTTTCTAACTCCCGTCCTCTTCCCCTGCTGCCTCGTACTATACCAACCTAATGTAGTGACTGAGTTGCCTGTACCCAAACCCACCTGAGACCCTTAACCACTACCTGTACCTCCGTACCCTACGACGCCAAGTACCCCAGTGTCTCAGCCTGTGTTGACTCGTTGACTTGACTTGACTTCTTATGTATTGACCGTCCTTCAAATTTAACATGTTTGGTGAAATAATTTACGAGACAGTTAAAGAACGTTTCAATTTGTGGTAAAACACTCTTTACAGTCTGAGAAACGCTGGGGTACTTAGCGTCGTGCGGTCCCGAGGGACAGGCTATGGTTGAGGACCTCAAATGTGTTTGAATGAGGAACCTTCTTTTCAATACTGGTTGGATCTATCGTTTAAGTTTGCGTCTCTGTAATGAAACGACTGATTCCAGGCAGATCAGTTCCGATACGAAAAAAGACACCAGTACATACCTACACTCTCAATCTGAAACTTCTTCCGACTCACGGTTTCTTAACTACGAAAACTTGACACCACAACCTCTTCTGAGAACTCTCAGGGAACCTGACGTTCCTCTAGGTTGGTCAGGTAAGACTTCCTCTAGTCGGGACCCTAAAGAAACCTTCCTTACTACGATTTCGACTTTGAGGTCATGAAACCGGTGGAGGACTCTTCTCAACTGAGTAACCTTTTCTGAGACTAAGACCCTCTTTAACTCCCGACCTCCTCTTCCCCTGTTGTCTCCTACTCTACCGACCTACCGTAGTGCCTGAGTTACCTGCACTCAGCCTCACTTGCGGCCCCCAACCACTACCTGTCCCTCCGGACCACACGACGTTAAGTACCCCAGCGTTTCTCAGCCTGTGCTGACTCGTTGACTTGACTTGACTTGCAGTAGGGGAAGAGGAGGACAGGGGTTAGGGAGGGTCGTAGTCCCATAAAAGGTTACTCAGTTGAGAAGCGTACTCCACCGGTTTCATAACCTCAAAGTCGAAGTCACAGTCAGGAAGCTTATGTGTGGGTCCTGACTAGAGGGAGTCCTACCTGACCAACCCAGAGGAACGTTATTTTCCCTGAGAGTTCTCAGAAGAGGTTGTGGTGTCAAGTTTTCGCAGTTAAGAAGTCGCGAGTCCAAAGAAATATCACGTTGAGAGTGTAGGCATGTACTCATGACGTTTTTGGTGACAGAACTCATCTACCTGTAAAGAACCGTTTCACGACAGAGACGAAAAATTATACGACAAGTCCAACCAGTATTGAAAGGAAAGTACCCCATTCGTAGAAAATTTAAGTACCGACGTTAGTGGTAGATGTCACTAAAACTTCGTGGGTTTTTATTTCAGACTATGTCAAAGGAGACAAAGGGGAAGATCAAAGGTACTTCACTACCCTGACCTACGGTACTAGAAGTATAGGACTTACAACTCGAAATCGGTTGAAAAGTCACAGGAGAAAGTAGTTCTCCGAATAATCAAGGAGAAGTGAAAGACGGTATTCCCACCACAGTAGACATATGGACTGGAATAATTATAAAGAGGGTCGTTAGAACTAAAGTCGAACACGAAAAAGGTCGGGTCGCAAAGAGTACTATCATGAGACGTATATTCAATTTATTCGTCTCACTGTTATATGTCGGAACTGTATGAGGAAAAGGATAAACCTTGGTCAGACAAAAAGGTACAGGTCAATATTGACAACGAAGGACCGGACGTACATCCAAAGAGTTCTCCGTCCAATGCACCAGACAGTAAGGGTAGAGAAAGTCTTCAAAGGTATCAAATAACGTTAGGTGTGTCAGTTTTCAAAACCGCATCAGTTATTTCGTCTTTATCTACAAAAAACCTTGAGAACGAAAAAGGTACTAGGTAGCCTACAAACGTTAAATTGGAGACGAAGGAGAAGGAAAAGATTTCGGTCCAACTTGTAGACCTTCAAGTGTCAGGTGCAGAACTATTTCGGACTGAACCTTTTTAAACTGGCAATGAAATGATCGCACACTCTACTCACGGTAATACACCATCAAACTCGTAAGAAAGCGTAACGGAAAGAAATACTAACATTACTTTTGACTGAAAAAGGTCACGACACCGGTGCCGACGTAAAAGGTTTAAATGACCGTATAACTCACGTCGTGAAAGTGTCGTAGTAGAGGGTCTTAAACTTTATCGAGTTGACCTTAAGGTAGTGAAGGTGATCGAAACAAACATCACTACGAAAGATTCCGGGTGAAGTTAAGTGAAAGACAGTACAGACCGAGATCCATTCACTAGTGTGGTAGTACTATAGACCCAGTATTTCTAGAAAAAACTTGTCAAGAAGACACATAAGAACGGTGGAGAAGGGTTATGGAAGACGAAGACAATACAGATATGGAAAAGACAGGAAATAGCTCGGGTAGAAACGTACTTTATAAGGGAAAACACACATTAATAGAAATTGTCTAGAGATCAGAAAGGGTAAGACAACAAAAGGAAATAAAGAAACGTAACTAGAGACATCTTCCCAAAGAATTAGAGGAACGATAATAAACCTTCAGACGTAAGTCTACGAATATAGAAAGGAAAAGAGGAAACGAAAAGTGAAGTCAAGTAAAGTGTCAAGAAACATTCCGGAGGAGTCTGTCGGTAAAACGAAAAAACGTAAAGAAAATGCACCCTTACCAGAACTAGGGACAGAGGACATGTTACAGTACTTGGAGGCAGGTATCAAGTAGTCCGTGAGATTGTCTAGATCAGGGAATTTAGGTAAAGAGTGAGGGTGGCATCTTAGTATTTCCTACTAAATCCAATATGGAATTACCAGATCACCATAGGGGATGACAGAACTTAAATTCAGACTTAAACCGTTATTCCTTAAGTACTAGACTCCGTGTCCGTCGAGGGTCAGAACAAAAACAATTGACATATCTCGAAGAGGTAGAAACCGACGTTTCTTATATTAGTTAGACTAAAACCACAAAAGGTAGACCACTACAGGTACACATCTCAGAAGAGAACACAACAACATTCTCCCATAAACAATACTCGTCACGAAAGAGAACCGTTATGATATAATTGGAAACGGGACGAAGGAAGACATGAGGTTCCGGTTTAAACGGACAATGAGGTCCACAAAGAACTGAAGGATGGAAACGTAAGGACAAGGGACTTTTCCCATAGTTAAAACCAACAAGATTTTCCAGAACATCCAGAAGTAGTCAAGTCAAGTCAAGTCAGTGAGTCAGCACAGGATGGGAAAGACTGGGGTACTTAGTGTGGTGCGGTCCGGAGGGAGAGGTAGTGGTTAAGGACATCAAGTGAGTCTGAGCGCAGGTAGCTCAGTCACTACGGTAGGTCGGTAGAGTAGGAGACAGCAGGGGAAGAAGAGGACGAGGGTTAGGGAGGGTCGTAGTCTCAGAAAAGGTTACTCAGTTGAGAATCGTACTCCACCGGTTTCATCCAGAAGTATCTTGGCAAGTTCAAGTCGACGAAGTCGTAATCACCAATACCGTATCCGAAATTAATGGCACTATAACTTACTAAACGGAACCTCTGCTTGTCACTAGTAAGACAGTAAAAACTCTAACCTAGGATTTATGACGTAAAGTCTGAGAAAACAACTGGTACTACCGATGAGGTAAAGAAGATTACATAAGGAAGGGTGTCATCATCGATATTACCAGTAGACTCAATTTAAGTGGGAAAGGTCAGGTAAAATCAACCGACTAAGAATCTTACAGTTGCAAGTAAGAACAGCAGAGGACAAACTGGTGTAGGTTAAACGGAACTAAGTACCTGGATTGTAATGTCCAAGGATACGTTATAACGAGAAATCTAGTAACCTGGAACGAAGATAGTGGTCAGTGTAGGTGTCGACCCATAACAAAAACGAAACCGAGGTAGGGAAGTAAGTAACACCACAATAAAGAGGTGACTAGAGGTCATCGTATAACCCGTGAATGACTGGACCTCTCAAGAAGAAAGTCATAAGATAGTAAAACGGAAAAGTATGACAAGTACCCCAAGAGTTCCGTTTTTATGACTTCACTAAACGATAAGGGAAGAGGTCACTTGAAGTAAGACAGTCTAGAGAGGAGACACTGGGTAAACAGAATCCACCGGGGGAGTACCGTACCGAATCAAAGTGACTCAATCCGTTCCGGCACCAGGCACACTAGTCTAACCGATTAAAAGACACTAATACCAAAGTCACACAGACCGGAGACTACGGGAGAACGTGTGGATGGTAGAATGAACCCAAAGAGAATGGAACCTATACCCCATAGAGAAGTACCGACGAGGTCGTTTCGCGACGGTTCGAAGAATGGAACGTGCTCCAGCGGGGAGGAGTGGAACTCATACCTCATCGAGAAGAGCCTGGAGGAAATGGGTACGTCGGCGGCGAGGAACCTACACCCCATCGAGGAGAACCGACGACGGGAACTAAAGCCTGTACCCTATCGAGGAGACCCGGCGAAGACGTGACAGTGTCGGACCGCGAGATCCAGAGGTAGGGACTGGAACACGCATCCCATCGAGGAGAGTAGGCCAAAAGACACATCAGGTGTCGTGAAAACCTAACAGGTAGTGTCGGTGTCGTGAAGACGTACACGTTTCAAATTATCTCCATCTATTTGTTCTAAATACCTCTTCCGTTACCGTTGGGTGAGGTCATCAGAACGGACCTTTTAGGGTACCTGTCTCCTGGGACCATCCGATGTCAGGTACCCCAGTGACTCCCAGCCTGTATTGACTTTTTGAAGTGAAAGTGAAAAGTGAAAGTACGTAACCTCTTCCTTTACCGGTGGGTGAGGTCACAAGAACGGACCTCTTAGGGTCCCTACCACGTCGGAGCAACCGACGGCAGATACCCCAACGTGTCTAAGCCTGTACTGACTTCACTGAATCGTAATCGTTTGTTCTAAATATATACAATTTCCAATTGACGTTCCCCTTCTCTTGTCATCCTTTTATTTTGTTTCCTTATTTAATCTTTTTTTATAATTAACCAAAATTTTTAGATTTTTTTCTCTCTCTCCTTTTTTTTTTTTTTTCATTTTGAGGTGTCTTGACGTCTTCGGGTTGTGTCTCCGTCTCCAAATACCGTGGTTATTTTTTCCACTGACTCAATTTTTTTTTTTTTTTACAAGTTTTGAATAAACCTAAATAGTCACGGTTATTTTAGTTGTTAATGTTGTCTCACCCCCATCCCTCCATTTTGTAGACTTTCTTAGATATCTTGTTCAGTTTTTTATTTTTATTATTCACCAAAAGAACTCAGTGACGGTAGTCTCAGGAAAGCGAGTCACCTTTATTGTCCTACGGGATGTTGTATCACGACTAAAGACCTGGAGGACACTTCCGACGAGTCTAAGATTAGACCGGGATGAGAAGACACAAGAACGAAGATTACAGGTGTCAATAGTCTCGATCACGTAAAAGAAAACACTCCCGAGAGTCACGGGAAAATCTATAAAGAATCTGTGTCTCAGACGGATCAACTAGTAGACCTAAATTAGACGTCGAACATATCTACTAGACTTCCAAAACCTAGAAGAAGGCATCGATTTGACGGGGGTCCAAAGTTAACACTAAAATAAAGGTGAAGACGTATACCTAACACGTGACCCTTAATAGAGGACTTCGATGGGACCTCCCGAACCCAAACGGGGACACTCCCGGTCCACACCTCTACCATGTCGACGAACCTAGAGTCCCAAAGACCGTCATGGTCCATGAGTCCCCCCAACCACCGACCCCATCGTCCTTTATGTCACGAGATTCTTCACAAACCGTTGGTCAAAACCGTTTATGTGGGGTCATAAGAACGGACCTCTTGGGGAATAGACTGTCTCTTCGGATCGTCCGGTGTCAGATGTCCCAACGTTTCTCAGTTCTGTCCTGACTTCACTGAGACGCACGTATTTGTGTTCTGAAGAAGAAGGAAAAAAAAAAAAAAAAAAACAGACACCGTCGAAAAGGGGTTACTCTCAACTCGCACTTACACTACGACGACGAACCGAACAACCCTGGGACCACCACGGTTCACACGTCCCTGTGTCTGACGGAGACACCGTCCTTAATACCGACATAGTCTCAGAAAAAAACTCCGAGAACATCGACCCCTAGTCTTCTGGAGATGCCGGTCAGAAAAAGACATCGAGACGGGTAAGTCCGTGAATATCCCAAGGAAGAGACAACAAGACTCACAGTCAGTGTCTCTCCCCAGGGGGCTGAACAAAGGATGAGACATCAAACCGGGTAGTCAGTGACTTTTCTCGTGGTACCCACCCCAGGATGAGACATCAAGTCACACAGTCCGTAAACTACCCGATCGGAGAGATTATAAGTCGACGACTATGAAAACACACCTCTCTCTCTCTCCGATACCACTACCGAGGTGGGGTAGACACAACGGAAGGTACCGACGGACCGAAAGAAGGTATCCGTAAAGGTTGGTACTAGAAGAGGGAGTATAGGGAAAGTAGGTAGAGAGGTCTCAGTTGTCGTCGGGAGTGAGTGAGACCCTGACGAGGTGTTAGGGATTTGAGGTCAAGGGTCGGTGACGCCGAAGGTCGTCTGGGCATAAGGACGGGGCACATACTTACTGACACCGTTCCTGACAGACTAAGAGAAAGGTAAATCCGACGGTGTCTAGTTGACAAAGTGAGAATAGGAATTTACAGAGAGAAGACTGAGTCTGTTAACGGGGAGACACCCCTAGCCTGAGGACGAGGTCAAGGGGGTGGACGGTTCCCGTCCAGGTCAGGATCTTCGTGAGTACGGGAGGGGGGGGTGTGTGTGTGATTAAGGAAACAGGATGGCTCAAAACACACCTAGATATATGAGAAAAAGTGACCAGTCCGTGAGGACGGGCGAGAGTCGACCACAAGACGTATGTGAAGACACAGACTTCCACATAAGTACTACATAGAGACTTCTCTCTACGTGAGGTGTAGACGGATTAGATACGGCAAAAGAAGAGGACCCTCGTAAGAATACTCCCTTTTAATAGTCAAGAAGAATTTGGAGACCCATCCATTAAAGTACAACTACTTATACTCACTGTAGTTAATGTCTAAATTAAGAAATTTCCTGATAAAGTACTATAGAGGAAAAATTAACATAAATTCAAACAGATCCCATATACCATAGTATGATAAATAGAGGGTCAAGTTCAGTCAAGTCAAGTCAGTGAGGCAACACAGGCTGAGTAATGTTGTGATACCTGACGTCATACGGTCCGAAGGGACAGGTAGTGCTTGAGGACCTCAAATGAGTTTAAGTACAGGTAACTCAACCACAACGTTAGGTTGGTAGAGTAGGAGACAGTAAGGGAAGAGGAGGGCGGAAGTTAGTAAGGGTCGTAGTCCCAGAAAAATAAATAAACAAAAATTATATTTAAATAAAATTAACCTCCGATTAATGAAATTTATAACATAACCAAAACGGTACGTAGTTCTACTTAGACGGTGTCCATTTGTGTACAAGGGGTAGGACTTGGGGGGAGGGAGGAGGGAGGGGCATGGTAGGGAGACCCAGTAGAGTCACGTGTTCGGAGTTCGGGGTTCGTAGGTCATAGTACGTAACTTGGACCTGACCGATAAGTAAAGTATATACTATAATATGTACAAAGTTACGGTAAGAAGGTTTAGTAGGGTGGGAGTGGGAGAGGGTGTCTCAGGTTTTCTGACAAGATATGTAGACACAGAGAAAACAACATAGTGTATGTCCCAATAGTAATGGTAGAAAGATGTCAGGTATATATACGTAATCATATGACATAACCACAAAAAGAAAGACCGAACGAAGTGAGACATATTATCCGAGATCAAAGTAGGTTGAGCAATCTTGACTAAGTTTACATAAGAAAAATTACCGACTCTTTATAAGGTAACACATCTACTTACCATGTAGTCCCAGAAAAATTTACTCAGTCAAGAAGGGTAGTCCACCGGTTTCATAACCTTAAAGTCGAAGTCGTAGTCAGGAAGGTAACTTATAAGAACTGACTAAAGGTAAACCTATCTGACCAACCATCAGATTCCATGAGAGAACATCAGGTTCCCTGAGAGTTCACAGAGGAGGTCATGGTCTCATGTTTTCACAGTTACGAACTACGAGTTGAAAGAAATATCAGGTCAATAGTGTAGGTGTGAACTGATGACCTTTTTGGTTTCGAAACTGATCTATCTGGGAACAACCGTTTCATTACAGAGACGAAAAATATACGACAGATCAAACCAGTATTAAAAAGAAGGTTCCTCGTTAGTAGAAAATTATAATGTCGATGTCAGTGATAGACGTCACTAAAACCTCGGGGGGTATTATTTCAGAGAGTGAGAAAGGTGATAACGGGGTAGATAAACGGTACTTCACTACCCTGGTCTACGGTGTTAGAATCGAAAGACTTACAACTCAAAATTCAGTTGAAAAAGTGAGAGGAGAAAGTGAAAGTGGTTCTCTGAGAAATCAAGACGTGAAAGACGGTATTCCCACCACAGTAGACGTATAGAGTCTACTAACTATAAAGAGGGCCGTTAGAACTTAGGTCGAACACAAAGTAGGTTGGGTCGTAAAGAGTACTACACGAGACGTATCTTCAATTTATTCGTCCCACTGTTATATGTCGGAACTGCATGAGGAAAAGGATAAACCCTGGTCAGACAACAAGGCAAAGGTCAAGATTGACAACGAAGGACTGGACGTATGTCTAAAGAGTCCTCTGTCCAGTCCACCAGATCATAAGGGTAGAGAAATTCTTAAAAGGAGTCAAACAACACTATGTGTCACTTTCTGAAACCCTAACAGTCATTTCGATTTCATCTACAAAAAAGACCTTGAGAGCGAAAAAGTCACTAGGTTGACTAGGTTAACTACAACTGTTAAACTAAATAAAAAGGTAACGGAAAAGAGATGATGAATGGAGATAAGTAAAAATGATGGGATAATATCTATTACTTACTGAAGACAAAAGTTAATACAAAAGAATCCTTGTTAAAACTTATTTTTAGTTTGTAAATTGGAGTTTTATATAAACAAAAGAAGTAAGGAGGATCCTTTAACTACGAACGAATTATAAAACTTTATAAAGTTCACATATATAAAAGAGTTTAAAACAAACTTATACAATTTAAAATTAGTCTACGTAAGACAAAAGTGTAAGTCAAGTTAAGTCAAGTCAGCAAGTCAACACAGGCTGAGAAACGTTGGGGTACTTAGCGTCGTGCGGTCCGGAGGGACAGGTAGTGGTTGAGGGCGTCAAGTGAGTCTGAGTGCAGGTAACTCAGACACTACGGTAGGTCGGTAGAGTAGGAGCCAGCAAAGGAAGAGGAGGACGGGTGTTAGGGGGCGTCGTAATCTCAGAAAAGGTTACTCAGTTGAGAAGCGTACTCCACCGGTTTCATAACCTCAAAGTCGAAATCGTAGTAAGGAAGGTTTCTTTAGGGTCCTAACTAGAGGAAGTCTTACCTGACCAACCTAGAGGAACGTCAGGTTCCCTGAGAGTTCTCAGAAGAGGCTGTGGTGTCAAGTTTTCGTAGTTAAGAAGGCACGAGTCGGAAGAAGTGTCAGGTTGAGAGTGTAGGTATGTACTGATGACCTTTTTTGTACGGAACTGATCTACCTGGAATCAGTCGTTTCATTATAGAGACGAAAACTTATACGCAGATCCAACCAGTATTGAAAAGAAGGTTCCTCATTCGCAGAAAATTAAAGTACCGACGTTCGTGGTAAACGTCACTAAAACCTCGGGGGTTTTTATTTCAGACTGTGACAAAGATGACAAAGGTATAGATAAAGGGTACCTCACTGCTCTGGTCTACGGTACTAGAAGCAAAAGACTTACAACTCGAAATTCGGTTGAAAAAGTGAGAGGAGAAACTGTAAGTAGTTCTCCGAAAAATCAAGCAGAAGTGAAAGACGGTATCCCCACCACAGTAGACGTATAGACTCCAATAACTATAAAGAGGGCCGTTAGAACTTAGGTCGAACACAAAGAAGGTCAGGTCGCAAAGAGTACTACATGACACGTATATTCAATTAATTCGTCCCACTGTTATATGTCGGGACTGTATGAGGAAAAGGATAAACCTTGGTCAGACAACAAGGTGCAGGTCAAGATTGACAACGAAGGACTGGACGTATGTCTAAAGAGTTCTCCGTCCAATCCACCAGACCATAAGGGTAGAGAAGGTCTTAAAGGGTGTCAAATAACACTAGGTGTGTCAGTTTCTGAAACCGTTTCAGTTATTTCGTCTTTACCTACAAAAGGACCTTGAGAGAACGAAAAAGGTACTAGGTCGCCTACAACCGTTAAACTAGAGATCAAGGAGACGTAAAAGATTTTGGTCGAACTTGCAGTCCTTCAAGTGTCAAGTGCATAACGACTTCGGATCGAACCTCCTAAAACTCGTAGTGAAATGATCGTACACTCTACTCACGTTAACACGCCATCAAACTCGTAAGAAACTGTAACAGAAAGAAACGCTAACCTTACTTTTGACTGGAAAAGGTCAGGACACCGGTAACGATTCATAATCTGTCAGTATAGAAGTTAGTGACGAAGAATCAAAACCAACTGTTCTCTAGTAACATGTCTGTTATCACTGTAACTACATTGAAGTCGTACCACGACAAAGTCAGAAATAGTTCTAAGAAGTTTTAGGATAAATTATTCTCCTCATTATTCTTGTCGGTCGTATAAATATTACTGAAGTGTAAAGTAAATTACGAAAAGAACGCTTAAAAAAAAAAGTCTTTAACTTTTTAAAGTTTCAAGACTACCTTTTTTACTTCTACTTCTTCTCTTTATAGAACTACAGTAGTCGTTGTTTTTATATTTCGAAAGTCTTTCCCATAACTAAGGACAGTTTGTCATAGGTTTCCATGATGTCATATACGAAAAATTGGAGGAACTTAATTTTTTTTTTTTTACTACTTTTATTCTACTACAAAGTAAGTATCGGAAATACTTTATTCACATGTTTAGAAGTAAAATAATCATATATGATTATATATTGTGACTGTATCTTCTTACTTTTGAGAAACTTTCATGTTATTAAAAGATGACTATCGACCTTGTAAAAAAAGACACTTATATCCTTTGTATTAATGTATAAAAGTAGTAAATTGTACATTCATCAAGTCGTTAAACAGGTTTATACGAGGTAGTCATTAGAAAACCAAGTACAATTTTACGTGTAAAATAATATTCTGACGTTTTAATTACCAAGTTTTATATGTCGTACTCCGTTTATCGACTCTTAGGAAAATAGATCCTTCCGTTATATTAGAAATAATCTGTGCCCAAATTTGGCGATCCCAGGTAAATATATTACTAATACTATAATAAGAGAACTTTTATCGAAAAGTAATCTATAAAACAGTAACGTACTACAAGAATAGTGGTCTTAGTACTAATATTTTATATCGTAAGTTACCGAACGAAAGTAATAAATACAAGTATATAAGGTTACCAACTTTTCAAAAAACAAAAAAACCAAAAAAAAAAAAGGGTTCATTTAACGGATTCGTCTTTTTACCTTTGAGTTTCTAAATTCGACCATCAATTGAAAGACTTCTCACACCTCGTTTCGGGTACATTAATTGGATTCTTCTTTCTCATGTCTTTATTTACGATATAAAATGGTTTACCGAAGATTATACTATTTAAAACCATTTATATTAATTCATCTTCTACACAAATATTAATAAACTTTATCCTATTTGTATTGTCGTATAGTTTGGTAAATAAAATTGAAAGTCCACTCCAAAAACCTATACATTCGAAAACTTATAACACGAATAAAACTCGACGAAGACGACGATTCAGCGAAGTCAGCACAGACTAAGAACACTGGGGTATCTGCCTTCGGGTGGTCCGAGGAGATAGGGACCCTAAGAGGTCCGTCCTTTGGACCTCACCCAACAGTAAAGGAAGAGGTTACAAACTTTCACTTTTCACTTTCCCTTCAGTGAGTCAGCACAGGTTGAGAACCGCTGGGGTACCTGACGTCGGATGGTCTGAGACAGTAGGTACCCTAAAAGGTCCGTTCTCATGACCTCACCCCACGGTACGTGATAACATTCTATTCGTGTATGTTACTTATACATTAAATTCAAAATAATTTAAATGTTAGCAAAATTACTTATAGTTCAACCCGACAGTATCTTTACATGTACTTTTAAAAATGTATTATGACTTTATTCCATCTTATACTATTCCAGGATTCCTTTTATGTTAAGAAATTTCCTTGAACCAATTATTTTGATCTGCCTCATGTCGAAGTCAGAACTTTAGTATATAAATTTATATGTATAATGAACTATTACAAAGGACCCTATTAGGAATAGATAAGAAACCTATACCTTTTCGAACACTATCTGAGTCATAGACGAAGAGTCATTTTACGTCGAGACTTAGAGACTGGTTCTACACGATCGTAAAGTTCAGGATTTATTACGATTTACTACCACACTTACTACCTTATGAAACTTTTAAACGACAAAAACATTTAGGAAATAAAAAACACTCAGAAACGTAAAAATGAACTGATTATCACGAGTGTAAAAGGTAATGAAAAAGTACATATTACACCTTCTATTACTTTTTATTATCAAGGATTACTAATTATCAAAATACCTTATAATAGTTTATTGTCACATACGAAATCTTTTATATGTCAAAGATACTTATATTACGGTTTGTTTAATTTGACAAATACTTATTATACTTAAAGTATATAATCTTGAAAAATGTATTTTTTATGACTGTTTGTGTTAGTAGATAGTTCAACTGGTTTGAAACAAAAGTGAAAAATATGACATTGTTATTTTAATTTTAGTTCGAAAACTTTTTCCATAAAATAAAGATTTCACCACTATGGGACAACACCCCATTTTAATATTAGTGAGTCGGACTTGACATAAACGACACAAGAAATTCGGCATCGTGTACATCACACCACACTAGGACACCTGACAACTCATCGTGCGTTGTCATAAATACCCAAGTTCAAAGTGAGAAAATTTTATTTTTCACTGAATTAGAAACATAAAGTAGTCCCGATTCCAACGGAAGAGTCGAAGGAGGTCCCGATAGAGACGGGAACTGTGGACGACACGTCTGACTGTCAGGTACACCGTTACTGTGGTAGGAGGGTTTGTTTCTCGTTTCGTCTTAATCCCCACACGAACTCCTTTACTGGAATAGGATTAAAATGATGAACCGGAAAAAACCTATCTAAACAAAAGTCAATCTGAGATTAAGTTCAATTAAACGACTAAATTAAGTCATTCAGTTTCTTAACTCTCTTCAAATTCTAAAATTTAATATTTTTTTGTATTCTTACGAAATGTTTGTGTAATTCTTACTAAATAGATCATAAAACACTAATTAGTGAATTAAACCTCTTTTACAGGATACAATAGTTTAATAAAAGTACCTGACAAAAAGAACAAAAGTCACAAAAACAAACATCATTCCAATCATTTATTTATCTGAAATATGTAGACTACAAATGTAAACTTTTACAAAATCTTAGTCTCGAAAATAAAGAAGTGTCAGTACAGAGATTCCTCCGTTGTAGTCAGTCATACAATGAGATATTAGGACTCTAAGTATACCTTTTAAGTGGTGGACATTGTAATCGAGAAAGATGGACTTAGGTTTCTGTAACATGAAATATCAGGTCATATGTAACGTCAAGTCAAGTCAACGAGTCAACACAGGCTGAGAAATACTGGGGTACTTAACGTCGTGCGGTCCGGAGGGACAGGTAGTGGTTGAGCACCTCAAGTGAGTCTGAATGCAGGTAGCTCAGGTACTACGGTAGGTCGGTAGAGTAGGAGCCAGCAGGGGAAGAGGAGGACGGGGGTTAGGGAGCGTCGTAGTCTCAGAAAAGGTTACTCAGTTGAGAAGCGTACTCCACCGGTTTCTTGACCTCAAAGTCGAAATCGTAGTAAGGAAGGTTTCTTTAGGGTCCCAACTAGAGGAAGTCTTACCTGACCAACCTAGAGGAACGTCAGGTTCCCTGAGAGTTCTCAGAAGAGGTTGTGGTGTCAAGTTTTCGTAGTTAAGAAGTCGTGAGTCGGAAGAAGAGTCAGGTTGAAAGTGTAGGTATGTACTGGTGTCCTTTTTGGTATCGGAACTGATCTGCCTAGAATCAACCGTTTCAGAGACGAAAACTTATACGATAGATCCAACCAGTATTGAAAAGAAGGTTCCTCATTCGCACAAAATCAAAGTACCGACGTTAGTGGTAGACGTCACTAAAACCTCGGGGGGTTTTATTTCAGACTGTGACAAAGGTGACAAAAGGGTACTTCACTACCCTAGCCTACGGTACTAGAAGCAAAAGACTTACAACTCGAAATTCGGTTGAAAAAGTGAGAGGTGAAAGTGAAAGTAGTCCTCCGAAAAATCAAAGAGAAGTTGAAAGACGGTATTCCCACAACCTTATATGTAAATCAAAAAAAAAAAAAAAAAAAAGTTTAGACCTACAAAGGCTGAGAATGTGTAGAATCTTGGTTATACGTCAGAGATAGTCCAACAACCATCAACATTGAGTGACAAAAACAGACATTTGAAACGTCAACACTTGAACCAGTACCGAAGAATACAATAAACATCACAAACTTTATACGGGTAACTCAAATCAACAAAAACTTTCACAGAAGTTTCAACCGTAATATTAAATCACAACTGTGTGTTTCACTACTATATATGTCTTTTTCTTATTTTCACTTGGAACCCCATATTTAACCAAAATTACTTCTGTATAAGTAGGAACTTCTAACCCTAACTGTATATGTGTGCTGATATACATTTTGTCTAATTTTTTTTTTCTATTACTTGTTCTTGGATGACATATCATGTCCCTTGAGATGAGTTATGAGAGATTACAGGATGTACCCTCTTCTTACATTTCTTCTCACCTATATACCTATATACTAAGTATCCTAGAGGTACACGGAGTCACCATTTCTTAGGTGGACGACTACGTCCTCTACATCCAAACTAGGGACTCAGTCCTCAAATACCCCGGTGTTTCTCGACCTGTTTTGATTCGTTGACTCATATCCGTTTGTGTGTATTGACTAAGTGAAACGACATGTCTTCTTTAATAGTGTTGTCACATTTAGTCGACATTGGGTTACTTGTAAAATTTTCTCTTATTTTTTTTTTTTTTTTTTTTCCGGTTTAAAAGAACTAGAGTTGTTCGTTCACGGAATGTCATGGATCCCTTCATTCTATGTGTTTTACAGTCTACGACGTGAGACAAAACAAGACGAGCTTCCTACTGATGGTGCACGTACCCGTGTCACTCCGTACAGTCTACCATCCGCCACAATGAGATGGACGATCTCCAGACGGACAATGCTACCATGGAGAAGTAGGTGGACCCGTTAAGTCGACGAGTCACAGAAAATTTTAATGTAAAACACTACAACGGAAGTCTTAGGAGACTTTTTATAGTCTATAAAATAAGTCAATTCAAATGGGGTTCCGGGTGAAAAGTAAAGAGTTGAGGTCAATGAATGTTGAAAAATTTCGTTATTTGATGGTCCTCACATTTAGTCGGGGGTTTAAACCGGGGAAAATTCTAGTTTCGCCGGTACAAGAATAAAACTTTAGTTAAAGATACATTCAATTACTTCTTTTAATTTAAGGTTTTATACAAGTTTTCGTGACACGAACGAGACATAAAGCACAAGCGGACGAACCAGGGTCTCTCACCCCGACGGAAGACACAGACCACCCTTCGTAAGAGGTGTCGGACCATGTAGGAGGGTGTCACGGGCAAAGGAAGAAACATGAAGATTTCCATTTTTGACTTTAGGTTTCGGAACTACTCACAAAGAAATAAAAAGAAGAAGATTGAAACATTCATTAATAGTCTTGTAAATTATTACCAATTATCTTTGGGTTGCAATGACCGATACTTTTGACACTGGTGTAAAGTCTCGGTCTTAGTGTGAATAGTCAAATCTTTGTTGAGATAAAAAGATTCGTTACACCGAAAATTTTTCGGTGAGACATCGAATGTAGAATTTGAACAAAATAGAAAGAACCTCTGTCGACGTATCATAGTCAACGAAAAATAAAAAGATTTCCTTTGTCTTTTTTCCTAAACTACCAGAAACACTAAAGTCAAAGTAAGTATAGTCAAAGGACTAGAGAATGAACACTTAAATTTAGAATTAACTCTTCTATTACTGAGAGGATCCACTTCACAATGTAAAAACTACTCTCTTTCTTTTATTAAGGTTGCACGAACATGTCACGGAAGAGAAGTTATCTTTCCTTGAAGTTTATTGGGATAAAAGGTCGTTTTAAATCTTTAAACGTCTCTATAAGACAGATCACAAATAGAAAAGGTTGCTGAAAATTTAATTGCGAGTAGAGTACATAAATTTATAGTAAAAGGGCGAGTCCTGAATTTGGAGGAACAGAAGAAACTGGGTACACAAGAATTAGAACTCAACCTATACGGAAGGAGAGTAGAAAAAAAAACCCTCAAGTCATGTAGGAGTACTTTACACACGAATGTGAAGTGTTTTACTGGAGTGGAAGAAAAGACTCAGATGTGTAAGATCCAGTGGACGTTAGACAAAATTGGACGACAAAGACAAGGAGATCAAATAAAGTGTGAGTGGGAGTTGACATTTTGACCTTTGATAAAGTTTTCCTATCAATTTTAGATCACGGAAAACTTTACTCAAGTTTGTCCATAGGAACGAGTCCTCAGGAAACTCTTAGTTTCCTAGAAGTGAGGGTGTAGGGAAGATATTAGAACGGTCAGAAGTACACGAAGAAACAAGTAAACAAATTAAGTCACTGGAAAGACATTTAAAGAGATATGGGTTATTTTGTCTCTACCCGGAAGAGGGTAAACAAAACAACAAAACCATCTTTACCTAAGAATACATCTATCTAAAAGTTCTCCCATCTACTCTTTCTAGTGACCATTTTAGTTCTCCATAACGTAGTATTTAACTTACTTAAGAGTATAATAATAACTGAAACTTCCTGTATGACTGTATACCTTTGTTCACTTAAAATATATTAAAGTTCGTGATAATTTATGGAACTCTAACCGTACCCTTCTTTTTTGAAAGATCTTTAATTACATAGAGGAGGAATGGATGTCTTTGTAAATCTATTCCCTAATAATGATGAATATTACGATTGAATTCTGGACTGACATTGGTTAATAAAATTTTTTTAAATCTGCGTACATCTTTTCAACACTCACTGAAAATAAATGAAAATGTTTAAATTCATCAACAACTTTCTTTAAACCCGAAGGGTTTACCGCGATCACCATTTCTTGGGTGGACGGTTACGTTCTCTGTATTCTTTACACGTAAGTTAGGTACCCATCCGTTAAAAGGTACCTCGTCCCGTGTCGTTGGCTGAGATCATAAGAACGGACCTTGTATGATACTCGTCTTCTTGGACCATCCGATGTCAGGTATCCCAGAGTTTATCAATGTACTGACTTCACTGAATCGTGTGTTCGTGGGTTTTCTTTAAACACATCGTATAAATCTAAAGATGGTAAAATACTCCTTAAAAGAAATTTATATACCTAAAATATTCATATAGTTATTAATTTAATACTTATAGGTTTTTGTAATTTTTAAAATGTTTACAACATATAGTTATAAGTGTCGTGGTAATAAGTGTTAAAGACTTCTGTCTTTGTTGAGTTTATAGGAGTCCACTACATACTAATGTGTTTTACACCATATATGTGTCCCCTTATAATAAGTCGGTATTTCTTACTACTGTAAACCTATGTACAATTGTGTTCCCATTTATAACTAACTTAGTTCCATTTAACCTTCACCAGTTTATCCTCTACCGTTCTCACTTGTAATTGTCAAATTACTAGTCACTTGATTTTACCTGTCCTTACCCACTTAAATTAAATCTAATGGTAATATAGATGATCACACCCGTTCTTAGGGAATTTTCTTTACTTCATCGGGAGTACCACCCCTTTTTTTTTTTTTTTTTCTCAAGTTTTACTTCATCAACCCGTGTTAGAGTTTTAACTCTCGCACTAGAACCAAACAAAGGTTCCGTTTGGTAATGTCGTAATGTCATTAGGTTCAGATACGGTATTGGTCATTACGGTTTCTTCGAAGTTAACTTCGTCAAGATACTTCTGGATTTTACGAAAGATCTTGATTGTGGTTTTTTTCTACAGGGGATGTAGTATCCCCTGACCTTTCGTTTTAATTCCAGTTCTCTAAGGATAAGGAGGTCCATATCCATAAGGAGGTTTTCTCCTTTCCTTTCTATATGACCAGAATTAAGTCTCAAGGTTTCTTATCGTTCCTCTCTACTATTTCAAAAGAAAGAAAGGAAAAAAAAAAAAAAAAA
>SJYO01000647.1:43944977-43984725 GCA_006410555.1 Capra ibex
TTTTTTTTTTTTTTTTTTTGTTGTTTTTTGTTGAAACTTAAATCGTACTTCTGTCTATTCATCTAGTCACATTGGTTTATTTAAGGTCTTTATCTCCGTGTATATATACTTTTTGACTAAAAAAGTTACTATGTTTCCCATAAGTCACCTTTTTATCAACAGAAAAGTAAATTACCACAACCTTGTCAGTGTAAAGTTATATGGATCTTTTTTGAAAAAAAATTAAATTTAAATAATAAAATTAACCTCCGATTAGTGAAATGTTATAACATAACCAAAACGGTATGTAGTGGTTCTATTTCGAAAGAATTCACTTGTTACGTTTCTTTAACTCCTTTTGTCTTCTTACCCTTTTTGATCTGTAGAGAAGTTCTTTTAGTTTCTATGGTTCCCTTGTAAAGTACGTTTTTATCCGTGTTATTTCCTGTCTTTGCCATACCTGGATTGTCTTCTTCTTCTATGATTCTTCTCCACCGTTCTTATGTGTCTTTTGACATTTTTTATTTTCATTTATATGAGTTTTTTTCCAGAATTACTGGACCTATTGGTACTGCCGCACTAGTGAGTCGATCTCGGTCTGTAGGACCTTACGTTTCAGTTCACCCGGAATTCTTCGTAGTGATTTTTGTTTCGATCACCTCCACTCTCTTAAAGTCGATTTGATAAATTTGAGGATTTTCTACTACAACAATGTCACGACGTGAGTTATACGGTCGTTTATACCTTTTGAGTCGTCACCAGTGTCTTGACCTTTTCCAGTCAAAAGTAAAGTTAAGGTTTCTTCCCGTTACAGTTTATTACAAGTCTTATGAATTGTTCACGTGAGTAAAGTGTACGATAGTTCCGTTACGAGTTTTAGGAAGTTGGATCCGAAGTTGTCATGTACTTGGTTCTTTAAAGTTTACATGTTCGACTTAAATCTGTTCCGTCTCCTTATTTTCTAGTTTAACGGTTGTAAGGAACCTAGTATCTTTTCCGTTCTCTTAGGGCCTTTTTTTTAGATGAAGACAAAATAACTGATACGATTCGAAAACTGACACACTTAGTGTTTTTAGACACTTGTTAAGAATTTCTCTACCCTTATGGTCTGGTGGAATGGACGGAGGACTCTTTGGACTTACGTCCAGTTCCTCGTTGTGAATCTTGACCTGTACTTTGTCACCTGACCAAGGTTTAAACCTTTCTTCATGTAGTCACGACATATGACAGTGGGAACAATAAATTGAAGATACCTCTCATGTAATACGTTTTACGGTCCGATCTCCTTCGAGTTCAACCTTACTTCTAACGGTCCTCTTTATAGTCATTGGAGTCTATACGTCTACTGTGATAGGATTACCGACCTTCACTTCTCCTTGATCTCAGAGAACTACGTACACTTTCTCTTCTGACTTTTCCGACTGGATTTTGAGTAGGAACTTTTTTGATTCTAGTGCCGTAGGTCAAGGTATTAAATAACCGTTTAACTACCTTTTTGTTACCTTTGTCACTGTTTAAAATAAAAGAAACCGAGGTTTTAGTGACCCCTACCACTGACGTCGGTAATTTAATTTTCTGCGAACGAGGAACCTTCTTTTCGATACTGGTTGGATCTGTCGTATACTTTTTTCTCTCTGTAATGAAATGGTAATCAGTTTCGATACCAAAAAGGTTGTCAGTACATACCTACCTGGTATTTCTTTCGACTCGCAACTTCTTAACTACGAAAATTTGACACCAAAACCTCTTGTGACAAGTCTCAGGGAACCTAACGTTCCTCTAGTTTGGTCAGTTAGGATCTCTTTTGGTTGTGAATTATAAGTGACCTCCCTGACTACGACTTCAACTTCAAGGTCATGAAAACTATGGACTATACTTCTCGGTTTAGTAACCTTTTTTAGGACTAAGACCCTTTCTAACTCCTGTCCTCATCTTCCCGCGTTGTCTTTTACCTTTCCAAACTACCGTAGAGGTTGAGTCACATCTACTCAAACTTGTTTTAGACTCTCTATCATTTCCCGTCTCTTGGGACCGTACGACGTCGGGTACCCTAGTGTTTCTAAACCTGTACTGACTCACTGACTTTTTGTATAATTATTCTCTTTTTCAGTCTGTGCTCTCCTGTGTATAACATACTAAGGTGAATTCTTTCTATAAATCTTGTCCGTGCAAGTATCTACGTCTTTCACCTTCGCTCCAGTAGTCCCCGACACCTCCCTCGACCTATCTCTTAAACACAAATTATATACATCTTAAAGAGAAACTATTCTACTTTTTCAAGACCTTTACCTACACGACACTAAAGTTTTGGAACACTTACGTTAATTACGGTGATCTAAGGTGAAAAATTTATCATTTAAAAATTTAAATCAAATAACGTTACTTTTACAATGTGTTTATAATGGTTTACACAGAGTTGTTGTATAATGTACTTTTTATTTGATATGTGTATATATCAAATTAATATCTTCATTTTTTAATCAAATCATGAAATTTTTCAAAAACGTCTTACTTCCTTTGATATCCGTCGCACTTTTCCTTGGGAAGTCTTACTCTTTCTGATCGTCGTTTGCTTCGTTGACTGTTAATTAGAGGTTTTATATGTTCATCGAGTACGTCGAGTTAAGGTCTTTTTGTTTACTGGGTCAGTTTTTACCCTGTTTTTTGATTTGTCTGTAGAGAAGTTCCTTCTGTGTGTTTACCGATTGTTTGTGTACTTTACTACGTATAGTGAGTAATAGTCTCTTTACGTTTACTTTTGTTGTCACTCCATGGTAGAGTGTGGTCCGTCTTTCTGACGATAGTTTTTCAGATGTTTGTTATTTACGACATCTCCAACACCTCTTTTCCCTTGGAAGGATGTGACAACCACCGTTACGTTTGATCATCTCGGTGGTACCTCTCGTTACACCTCTAAAGAATTTTTTGACCTTTATCTTGACTGTATACGTGGTCGTTAGGATGACGACCCGTATGTGTGAATCCTTTGGTCTTAAGTCTCTCTGTGCACATGGGGTTACAAGTAACGTCGTGACAAATGTTATCGATCCTGTACCTTCGTTGAATTTACAGGTAGTCGTTTCCTTACCTATTCTTTCGTCACCATGTATTTGTATTACCTTATAATGAGTCGATAATTTTTTTATAAACTCAGTCAAGATTACTTCACCTACTTTGACCTCGGATAATATGTCTCACTTCAATCGGTCTTTCTCTTTGTGGTTCTTTGATATAATTGTGTATATATACCTTAAATCTTTCTGCCATTATTGTTGAGATATGCGTTCTGTCGTTATATCTGTGTTTATATTTTTATTTGAAAACCTGATACAGTCTCATCCGCTCCAACCCTACTATACTCTCTTATCGTAACTTTGTACATATAAGTCAAGTCAAGTCAAGTCAGCGAGTCAGTACAGACTGAGAAACGTTGGGGTACTTAACGTCGTGTGGTCCGGAGGGACAGGTAATGGTTGAGGACGTCAAGTGTGTTTGAGTACAGGTAGCTCAGTCACTACGGTAGGTCGGTAGAGTAGAAGACAGCAGGGGAAGAGGAAGACGGGAGTTAGGGAGGGTCTTAGTCTCAGAAAAGGTTACACAGTTGAGAAGCGTACTCCACCGGTTTCATAACCTCAAAGTAGGAAGGTTTCTTGTGAGTCCTGACCCAGAGGAGATCTTACTTGACCAACCTAGAGGAACGTCAGGTTCCCTGAGAGTTCTCAGAAGAGGTTGTGGTATCAAGTTTTCGTAGTTAATAAGTCACGAGTCGAAAGAAGTGTCAGGTTGAGAGTCTAGGTATGTACTGGTGTCCTTTTTGGTATCGGAACTGATCTACCTGGAATCAACCTTTTCATTACAGAGACGAAAACTTATACGATAGATCAAACCGGTATTGAAAGAAAGGTTCCTCATTCGTAGAAAATTAAAGTACCGACGTTAGTGGTAAACGTACTAAAACTTCGGTGTTTTTTATTTCAGACTGTGACAAAGGTGACAAAGAGGTAGATTAAGGGTACTTTACTACCCTCGTCTACGATACTAGAATCAAAAGACTTACAACTCAAAATCGGCGTGAAAAAGTGAGAGGAGAAAGTGAAAGTAGTTCTCCGACAAATTAAGGAGAAGTCAAAGACGGTATTCCCACCACAGTAGACGTATAGACTGTAATGACTATAAAGAGGACCGTTAGAACTAAGGTCGAACACGAAGAAGGTCGGATCTAAAAGAGCACTACATCAGACGTATATTCAATTTATTCGTTCCACTGTGATATGTCGGAACTGTATGAGAAAAAGGATAAACCTTGGTCAGACAACAAGGTACAGATCGAGATTGACAACGAAGGACTGGACGTATATCCAAAGAGTTCTCCGTCCAGTCCACCAGACCATAAGGGAAGAGAAAGTCTTAAAAGGTGTGAAATAACACTAGGTGTGTTAGTTTCCGAAACCGTATCAGTTATTTTGTCTTTATCTAAACAAAAAAACAAAAAAAAACAAAAAAAAAAAGGACCTTGAGAGAACGAAAAAACTACTAGGTCACCTACAACCGTTAAACCAAAGACCAAGGAGACGGAAAAGGTTTTGGTCTGACTTGTAGACATTAAAGTGCTGAGTGTGTAACGACTTCGGACCGAATCTCTTAAAACTCGTAATGAAACCAGCACATACTCTACTCACGTTGACACGTCATCAAACTTGTAAGAAACCGTAACGAAAAGAAACCCTGACCTTACTTTTAACTGGAAAAGGTCAGGCCACCGGTGACGACTCACAAGGTTTAAACGACCGTATAACTCACGTCGTGAAAGTGTCGTAGTAGAAGGTCCTAAACTTTCTCGAGTTGACCTTAAGGTAGTGGCGGTGATCGTAACAAGCATCACTAGGAAAGATTCCGGGTGAACTGAAGTGTAAGGTCCTACAGACCGAGATCCACTCACTAGTGTGGGAGCACTAATAGACTCAGTACTTCTAGACAAAACATGTCAAGAAGACACATAAGAACGGTGGAGAAGAAATATAGAAGACGAAGACAATCCAGGTATGTTACAGACAGGAATTAACTCGGGTAGAAAAGTACTTTACAAGGGAACTGTAGAGATTAAAAGAACTTCTCTAGAGATCAGAAAGGGTAAGATAACAAAAGGAGATAAAGAAACGTAACTAACTACTTCTTCCGAAAGAATACAGAAGAACGATAAGAAACCTTGAGATGTAAGTCTACGAATATAGAAAGGAAAAGAGGAAACGAAAAGTGAAGAGAAGAAAAGTGTCGATAAACATTCCGGAGGGGTCTGTCGGTAAAACGAAAAACCATAAAGAAAAGGTACCCCACCAGAACTAGGGACGGAGGACATGTTACAGTGTTGGGAGGTAGGTATCAAGTAGTCCGTCAGATAGATAGTCTAGATTAGGGAATTTAGATAAAGAGTGAAGATGACATATTTGTATTCCTTAAACTAAATCCAATATGGATTTACCAGATCACCAAAAGGGATGAAAGAACTTAGATTCAGACTTAAACCGGTATTCCTCAAGTACTAGATTCGGTGTCAGTCGAGGGTCAGAACAAAAACGACTGAGATATCTCGAAGAGGTAGAAACCGACGTTTATTATATTAGTTAGACTAAAACCATAACTGGTAGACCACTACAGGTACACATCTCAGAAGAGAATATAATGGTATAAACTTTATCTACTTGTCACATTCAAACTACGTTCTTCTTCCCGTAAGTTGTGAATACGAGACCCTGTTGGGTCTCCCTTCACCACCCCTCGCTCCACCCTCCCCCCAAGTCCTAAAACTCTGTGTACATGTGATACCGACTTAGTACAGTAACATACCGTTTTAGTGGTGTCATAACATTTCATTAATCGGATGTTAATTTTAATTATTTAATTAAAAAAATTCTATGTCTTTTTTCAGGGATTTAAAATCCTAGTTTAGGTCGTAAAATATCGTAGTTAAGAAGTACTTTACTTGTATCTGATAATATTATTCATATATAAACTTTAGTGACACTTCTTTAGTAAAAAAGTAATTCAGAATCTCTCTTGGAATTACTCGGTATATCCCGTTTTCTTTTACTTCTGATTTAGGGATTAGACAGAAAACATGGTCATATTTATAGTTGACCCATATACTATTTACGTTTTCTTTTTCATAACCTTAATGAACACCCTCTAAATAAAATATTATAAATAAACTACCTTTCGTAAAAATTCTATATACCTTTTATCAACTTCGACATTCATTTATTGATATTATGAAATATGGTCTTTTGAATTTCAATAAGTATTCGTTTTTATTACTACTACCAATAGTGTTTTATTTTTCAGTGTACATATGGACACCGCCTAAGTACAACTACATACCGTTTTGGTTATGTTATAACATTTCATTTATTGGAGGTTAATTTTATTTATGTAAAAAATTTTCAGTGTTAATTTTATGGATTAACCTAGTCATAAACTCATTTTAAACTTTGTTTACCGTCTTGTAAGTAAAATAAATATACCTTACCAGAGTGAAACTTTATATTAACAAAATTTTACAACACAATCAAAGACGACCTGTTACGACACTAAGTAGGTATACATCTCTTTTTAAGGGGTGAATAAGATTTAAGTTGTCCTTCGGTCACTATGGTTGTCTATCAACAGTGTGTACACTGTCGGTAAATTTCGTTTATCTTATATTGGGACTTGGAGTGAACAGTCTTTTTAATTCTATTTAAACTTTACAAAGACAAAAGATCTTCTGACTATTTTTTATTTTTCAAATTAAGATTGATTATCACCATAACTTTACCCGTCCTGAGAAAGAGACGGGTATACTAGGGACGGACAGAAAACAGGTCCCTTTCGAAACAGTTTCTTATTCAAATTAGTCTCTTTAGTGTTGTACACTTTTGTTTCCTTTAGTCAGTTTCTTCTGTATTATTATTATAATAGTAATTCGTATCAGTTCCTAGAAATCAAGGAAGAGTTCTTGACATCTATTATAAGACTCGGTATAGGACACTCGACAGAATTTCTATGACTTTAGGGTCCCACGTCTTCGATTGATGTACCAGAAGTCTGACATGGGTCCAGTACTCGAAGGTTTAAGACTCTGAACTAACGTTTCTTTACCCTCGTTTACCTGGGACCTTGACTTGTAATTGACATGGATCTTATTGACTCTACTACGACCAGTCTGGTGACTACTGGTTAAACTTCTATTGACAATCTCTACTTACACGACAAAGACGTACATCACTGGGTGAGGATGGACATATGTTTTCGAGAGTTGGGGACAAACAGTCTCAACCTCCCTCAGTCGGTACCCTATCAACTACCGTAGACTTTATTTCGTTTCAAAAGAAAGGTTGTTGGACTAGAAAATAACCGAAAACTCGTCGTTCGTCGGACTGGGCTGTGAGGAAAGAGATTATCATAATCTCATACCCCTCCCTTCAAGTCAAGTCAAGTCAAGTCAGTGAGTCAGCACAGACTGAGAAACACTGGGGTACCTGACGTCGTGTGGTCCGGAGGGACAGGTAGTGGTTGATGGTCTTCAATAAGTTTGAGTACAGGTAAGTCGACCACTACGGTAGGTTGGTAGAGTACGAGACAGTAGGGGAAGAGGAGGGTGGAAGTCAGTAACTTCATAACCTCAAAGTCGAAGTCGTAGTCAGGAAGGTCACTTATAAGTCCTGATTAAAGGAAATCCTATCCGACCAACCTAGAGAAACGTCAGGTTCACTGAGAGTACTCAGAAGAGGTTGTGGTCTCAAGTTTTAGTAGTTAAGAAACCGTGAGTCGAAAGAAATATCACGTTGAGAGTGTAGGTATGTACTGATGACCTCTTTGGTTTCGAAACTGATCTACCTGGAAACAATCGTTTCATTACAGAGACGAAAAAATTATACGACAGATCGAACCAGTAGTGAAAGGAAGGTTCCTCATTCGCAGAAAATTGAAGTACCGACATCAGTGTTAAACGTCACTAAAACCTCGGNCGGGGGGGGGGGGGGGGGGGGGACTTTTATTTCAGAGAGTGACAAAGATAACAAAGGACTAGATAAACGGTAGTTTACTACCCTGGTCCACGGTACTAGAATAAAAAGACTTATAACTCAAAATTCAGTTGAAAAAGTCAGAGGAGGAAGTGAAAGTAGTTCTCCGAGAAGTAAACAACGAAGGACTGGACGTATGTCTAAAGTGTCCTCCGGTCGGTCCACCACCTTTACGTTGGTAAAATACCTCGTGAAAACGTTTTAGTTACTTTTAGTGTTTCCGTGTCTGAAACCTCAGTCAATTTACAGATCGCTAAATAAAATCTTAATTATATAAACATATCTATACACAAAATTCCTTTGTCACTGTCTAAATAAAGGAACCCGAGGGTTTAGTGACGTCTACCACTGACGTCGGTACTGCAATTCTCTACGAACGAGGAACCTTTTTCTCGATATTTGTTGGATCTGTCGTATAATTTTTCATCTTTATAATGAAACAGTCGTCTCAAGGTAGATCAGTTTCGATACACAAAAAAAAAAAAAAAAGGTCATCAGTACGTACTTATACTCGCAACCTGGTATCTCTTTCGACACTTTCATTTTCACTTTCAGAGAGCCAGTACAGGTCGAGAAACGTTGGGGCACCCGATATGTCAGGTACCATAAGTGATCCGGTCCTACGATCTCACCTATCGGTAAATGAAGAGTTCACTTAGAAGGGTTGGGTCCCAAGTTTGGGTCCAGTTGACGTAACGTCCACCTAGGAAACGGTCGACTCGGTGTTTTATTCGGGTATTTCTTTTAATTCGTGGTTTATTAACTACGAAAACTTGACACCACAACCTCTATTGAGAACTCTCAGGGAACCTGACGTTCCTCTAGTTTAGTCAATTAGGATTTCCTTTAGTCAAGACTTATAAATAACCTTCCTGACTACGGTTTCGACTTCGAGATTAAGAAACCGGAAGACTACGTTTCTTGACTGAAATGGAGAAACATAACATAAAAAGACAAGGATGTGACATTCACTGTAGGATTTTATCGGTAATATTTTAAACTACGGTTTGTACTGAGTAGTTTTAGATCATACTTAAATAATTTTTTTTGTACTTTTATGACTAAAGTACTTTATTTAGTATGTGAGGAAAAAGACCAACTACACATCTTTATCAAGAATTCACTTTACGTATCGTATTTTGACTTCAAGTCCACTGGTTCATTTCGTAATATTTGATCAGGAAGTCAGACCCTGGAGTGTGAGTGTCTTAATTTCAAAAACGTTCATTGGTAACACATAGTTTGTGAGTCGTTTCGTGTTACTTTCCAAAATAAGAGACTTCTTATGACCAACACAAGACTTCTCTGATATGAAATTTTCATAAATTCCTTAAAAGGATTTCGGTGAGTCATATAATTATTATCACAAGTTCAACCTCGAGTCCAGGTGACCGATGTCTCGAAGAGAAGAAACTGTAATTTAGTAACAACACAAAGTAAAATGAAATAACCTTCTCCACAACTCTATTAAAACCTGTGTCGATCCTAACGTTTCAAAGTGTCTACCTTTTCGTCTACAGAAAGAGGAGATCACAATTCACTCCGTCTTTACTATCTGAGTAATCAACCTCATATAGAGTGGTAACGATACCAGATTAGAAGATGAGTTAAATACTTAGTAAAGATGTTATAGACGCGATGACTAATCGTACAGATGATTATGGAGATCATTATCTTTCAAGTGATGTTTATTTGGAAAATATTGATTATTACACATCTGTAACGACAAGTTAAAGAAAAAGAGTAACTTTCTACTAGTAATACGGACTTTCGACGATAACCCGAAGACACAGTGATTTCTTGAGTGAACTTTGTGAACTTGGTACCAGAACGGATTTGATAGTAACTGTGTACCAAAAGTGAACCAAAACCCCGTGTGTTAAATAAAAACAGAGGACGATGTTATCTCCGAGGTAAAGACTCAGAGGAGACGACCAGACACCAGAAGGTGTGTCAGAGTATTATGACTCAGGGGTCCTGACAGGTACTACGAGACGGAACAGATGTACGTGCGTGGAAGTCCGGGGACACCGTACCGAAATAGACCTAAACCGAAATATACCGACTACCAAGTCGGTTCTGGTGAGAGGTTCTGAATGTACACCTCGACGGATGACCTGTGGTCGTGCACCGACAGACCTGTCAAATCCGAGCCAACCGTAAGAAGGACGGGTGTACAGGAAACGGACAGACAGTGGATGGACAGCGTTAACAACCGTCATGATAGGAAAATGGAGTGATCCAGTCCTTGATACCTGAGGAGGAACCGTGAAGAGAGAGGGCGTTTGGGGTAAGGTGGACAATCCTTACAGGTCAGTAAAATAGGAGTTATATGTAGTTCTCAGTTTCTCGAGATTGGGTACGACAATGATAACAAGACCGAGACCAGGGGTAGAGGTGAACAGACCTGACGACACTGTCGGAGGATCGACTACACGAAGGGGTGTACGGAAGGAGAGAAGGGGTGGGTCCTGAGAATCTGGGAAATGGGAAAAGAGAGATAAAATAAAATAAAAAGAAAAAGTTTCGTACCTAGAGGAAGATCATATAAAACATTAACAAAATAAACAATAGAAATCCAAAGAAGTGTGATCTTACAGTTGACGTTTTACGGTTTAGAATAACAGAAAGAGTTAGTCAAAACACAGGGTCAGTGGAATTTCATACGGATCGTGGGTCAATTCACCGGTTATTGTAAACGACTCAGTTACATCTCATTAATGTGTCGAAGAAGAGATTCTGTCAGAACGACTTCCTTTAGTTAATAACATCTCAATAGGTCTTTTTCTAGAAACACAAGGGTTGTGGACGGAGAATAATTTCTTAAACGTCCCGTGGATAACGTCAGTAGTGTCACTATAATGTCTAGGAGACCCTCTCTATGACGTAGTGACAACAGTAAGGTCTGAGTCACGATCAGAATCGTCTCTCAAGTTTATCTTCTTTCATTAGTATCACTTTTAAAAAGAGTCAAGACTACGGATCTATCAGTCAATGAAGGAAATGGTTTAAAAGATTAATTTTGGTTCAATTTTCAAATTCAGTTTCATGAGGGTTCAATTGAGACTTATAGTACAAAATAATTAATAGGTAAAAATAATTCATGTCATTTGTGAACTGGAAAATGTTTTCTCAGATGTTCCGGAGGTGTAGTAACCATATTTATAATTAAGGTCAAATAGGTAACAGTAATTTCTATGTACATAATGTAGATACATTATTAGTCAACCATAAGTTGAGTACTCACATTTTAATATTATCTACGAAAACGATTAGAATCCTTCATAACATCATCTAAATTTTTCTACAAGATTGTACCAAAATATGATCCTACTTAGGTCTTCGAAACCCTGACACAATCTATCAGAAATTGTAAAACCAACAATTTAAAATCACCGATTCCGTACTTTTCTTCTGTTCCTATGTCTTTTCGATTTGATCATAAACTTTTCGTCTCGTCTCTTCTCTTTCTCTCGAACTCATAGTAAACCCCACATCCCAACTCTCCACGTCTTACATCTCGGTCCCACTAGTAGAATGTGAGTTCAGGAGAGTTTTCTCTTTGGAAGTAAATATACTAACAAAGACGTAACACTATTAAAAGTCTGGTCCGAAGAAAACATCCACCCCGTAGGGACCACCAAGTCTCCAATTTCGTAGACGGAGGTTACGCCCTCTGGGGCCAAGTTAGGGACCCAGTCCTTCTAGGGGACCTCTTCCTTTACCATTAGGTGAGGTCATAAGAACGGATCTCTTAGGGTACCTGTCTCTTTGGATCATCCAATGTCAGGTGCCCCAGCGTTTCTCAGCCCGTACTGACTCGTTGAAGTAGAGTGGAGTGGAGTGGAAGAAAACATCTCAAAGAGACAAAAACCTTTCTTTAGATATTCCTATATAATTTTACATCTAGAAGAACTCTACGATTTCTAAAGACACTTCTCTATCATATTATATTACCCTTTTATCATCTTAAAACTGGGTCTCTGTGGATTCATACTCAGTGTCAAGATGAAAAAGGGTTGATCCTGGTACCTTTAAAGGTGATTGTAAAACTAGTGGGTTCAAAAAGTCCACGTTGGACCTACATTAGTACACGAGTCTCAAAAGTAGTCCTTGTACTCTCTTATTGACAAGTATGACCGTATCATAGTCGTATGGGACTTTCGAACATGTCAATATTAGTGACTTATTTATAACAGAAAAAAAAAAAGTGAATTATGATGAGAAAAACTACACCTTCGTGGATAAGAAACGGACACATATACACAATTTTGTTTAGTAACCTTAATAAAGGGACTCTCATGATATCGAATTAAGGACTTTCCCTCTTGTTAATTATGTAATTATTTTTATCTCTATTTTACTGATTTTCTCCTAATGTTAATGTAACCGGTATTATTTTTAAAAGAAATAACTGACAAATGATACATGGTTCACTATAAAAGATACTGAATATATTAATAAATTAAATAAAGTGAATTATAAGACGCCTTAAACTTGGTATTATCTCTTACTTTAAATCCGAATCCATTTAAATTTAATAAATGTATCTGTAAATTATTACTTGGTTCTACTTCTTTTCCTCTTTTGAATCCGTACTTTCAATAGAAGTGGTGTTACAAATAAATGTTCCATTTAAAGTAGGAACAAATAAATTTATGTCAAGATTTCGTAAGAATTGTATATGGGAGGAGGAACAAGTCACAAACCTTATACGTTAACTTTAAACACTTTACAGTATTCCGTCAAGATAAAGGTCAAAAAATTCCTTAGAGGTGTGACAAGAGGTATCACCGTCGTTAGGGTGACGACCCGTATGTGTGACTCCTTTGGTCTTAACTTTGTCTGTGAAGATGGGGTTACAAGTAACGTCGTGACAAATATTATCGGTCCTGTACCTTCGTTGGATCTACAGGTAGTCGTCTACTTACCTATTCTTTCGACACCATGTATATGTGTTACCTCATAATGAGTCGGTAATTTTTCTTACGTAAACTTAGTCAAGATTACTCCACCTACTTTGACCTCGGCTAATATGTCTCACTTCATTCGGTCTTACTTTTTGTGGTTATGTCATGTGATTACGTATATATACCTTAAATCTTTCTACCATTACTATTGGGACATACGCTCTGTCGTTTTCTCTGTGTCTACATATCTTGTCAGAAAATCTGAGACACCCTCTCCACGTCCCACCCTACTAAACCCTCTTACTGAAACTTTGTACATATTTTAGTATATACTTTGCTCAGTGGTCAGGTCCAAACTACGTACTATGTCCTACGAACCCCGACCACGTGACCCTACTGGGTCGCCCTACCATACCCCTCTCTCCTCTCCCCTCCCAAGTCCTACCCCTTGTTCACATATGGGCACCGTGTAAGTACAACTACATACCGTTTTGGTTATGTTATAACATTTCATTAATCGGAGGTTCACTTTATTTATTTAAATAATTTTTTTTAAACACTTTACAGTATATAATTTTTTTACTTATAATATATACCTCATAATTTACTACTTACAAATTTATCTTATGATTATATATATACATATATATGTATATATATATGTGTGTGTATATATATATATAAACCTCCGATTAATGAAATGTTATAACATAACCAAAACGGTATGTAGTCGTACTTAGGAGGTGTCCATATGTGCACAAGGGGTAGGACTTGGCGGGAGGGAGGAGGGAGGCATATGGTAGGGAGACACAGCAGAGGCACGTGGTCTGGGTACGTAAGTCATAGTACGTAGCTTGGATCTGACCGTTAAGTAAAGTATGTACTATAATATGTACAAAGTTACGGTAAGAGGCTTTAGTAGGGTGGTAGAGGGAGAGGGTGTCTCACGTTTTGTGACAAGATATGTAGACACACAGAAAACGACAGAGCGTATGTCCCAATAGTAATGGTGGAAAGATTTAAGGTATATATATATATATATATATATATATATACGTAATCACATGACATAATCACAAAAAGTAAGACCGAATGAAGTGAGACATATTAACCGAGGTCAAAGTAGGTAGAGTAATCTTGACTAAGTTTACGTAAGAAAAGTTACCGACTCATTATGAGGTAACACATATACATGGTGTCGAAAGAATAGGTAAGTAGACGACTACCTGTAGATCCAACGAAGGTACAGGACCGATAATATTTGTCACGACGTTACTTGTAACCCCATCTTCACAGAGAAAGTTAAGACCAAAGGAGTCACACATACGGGTCGTCACCCTAACGAACCAGTATTCCGTCAAGATAAAGGTTAAAAAATTCCTTAGAGGTGTGACAAGAGGTATCACCGACATGATCAAACGTAAGGGTGGTTGTCACATTCTCCAAAGGGAAAAGAGGTGTGGGAGAGGTCGTAAATAACGAACATCTGAAAACCTAGTGTAGTAAAGACTGACCGCACTTTACCGTGGAGTAACACCAAAACTAAACGTAAAGAGACTATAACTCACTGCAACTCGTAGAGAGTACCAATGTATGAATGTATGACGTACACAATTCTGAAGGGACTGTCACATAAAACAAATGAAAGAAACAAAGGTAGACTTCTAGGTAGAGAACTCTACATCCTTAATTACGACAACGACCGGATGAAATTTTACGGATATGACTTAGATTAAAAATATCGACTCTCACTTTAACCTACAAACACGTATTAAGGTCCTGACACGTCGTTCACAACCTCGGAGTCTCTTAAGAAGTAATAGTGAACACGAAGTAAGTATACTATCCGATACATTATACTTTAATCTTTAGTATCGGGTACCACCCGAGTCGAAGGGATTAAACATAAAAGAAGAAAATCTCATTCTATACTATAAATTGATTTACCTTTTTAATAATTAAAGTATCATGGTATATTTTGACTTTCTAGTTGTAAACCTTCTCATTGAGTGACGGTTTCTTTTGACTATTATAAAAAACACAAGGAAAACCGAATTCTTTATCTTAAATCGTTTTACGAATCTTCTCATAAAGGTACAGATGTGAGACTAAATAACGACAAGTATATCTCATGATTGTAATCTAGTTTTACCCTAAATATAAAATTCTAGTTTAAAATTACTCCTTTTAAATTAATTACTTCATCGGTCAACGGCAGACTTAAAAGTAGTTCAAGTTTTGTAAGACTTTAAATACTTTTAAAAACCTTCAAAACCAATAGAAAACCCCAGATTAAAGTACCAGAACTTTATCAAAAACTACATTGTCAAAGTATAATTAGTACGTCAACCGAAATAATAGTTGTAAACAAGTAGATGGGGTAAAAAATTAGAACGAAATCCAGTCAGACTCAGACGAATTGATCAATTTATAAAACCACATTCTAAATTACGTCAGAAGTTTTTAAGAGAGACTTTAACTGAATTTTATACATTAAAAACCTAACTATTTTTTTAATATCATATACTGAGTTTTACCAAATAACCTTGAAGATTTTGTAAGTGTGCAAACTATAAAAATATAAGTGTAATGTCTACCAAACTTTTATAATTTTAGAAGAAATGTGTGTTCACTAATACATGGACTCGATAGTCTACATTAAACTAACTACCGTAGTGTTTTTTGGAAAATAACAAGTCATATATTTCTTAACAAAGACCGATGTGGGACCCTTTACATAACTCTGTCCGTAATTTCTTTGTGTGTCGTAAAAAGACGGTTTTTTTGTACAACAGATTCACCTATCTCTCTAACGACGTTGGTATAAAGTGTGTACACGTTTCTTCTAACTAGGGTAACAACGACAACAAGTCAGTAAGTCAGTACAGGATGAGAAACGTTGGGGTATCTGACGTCGTACGGTCCGAAAGGACAGGTAGTGGTTGGGGGTCTCGAACGAGTTTGAGTACGGGTAACTCAGTCACTACGGTAGGTTTGTAGAGAAAGAGTCGATTGGGGAAGAGGAGGAAGGAAGTTAGAAAGGGTCGTAGTCCCAAAAAAAGGTTACTCAACCGAGAAGTGTAATCCATCGGTTTCATAACCTCGAAGTCGAAGTCGTAGTCGGGAAGATTACTTATAAGTCCCAAATAAAGGAAATCCTAACTGACGAAAGTAGATGAACGTGAGGTTCCCTAAAAGTTCAGAAGAGGTTGTGGTGTGAAAATTTCGTAGTCAAGAAACTGTGATCGGAAAAGACACCAGATTTAAAGTATAGGTATGCACTGATGACCCTTTCGGTATAGAAACTCATATACCTATAATAACCGTCTTATTATAGAGACCAAAATTATACGACACATTAAAACAACATCTAAAAGAAGGTTCACAGAAAATTAAAGTACCGACGTCAGTGGTAGACGTCACTAAAACTTCGGGTTCTCTTATTTCAGACAGTGACAACGGTAACAAAGGGGTAGATAAATCGAGTCTCCAATTTCGCAGACGGACGTTACGTCCTCTGGACCCAAGCTAGGGACCCAGCCCTTCTAGGGGACCTCTTCCTTTACCGTTGGGTGAGGTCATAAGAACGGACCTCTTAGGGTACCTGTCTCCTCGGACCACCCGATGTCAGGTGCCCCAGCGTTTCTCAACCCGTGCTGACTCGCTGAAGTGAAACAGAACTTCACTACCTTGTTCTACGGTACTACAATCAAAAGACTTACAACTCAAAATTCGGTCGAAAAGTGAGAAGAGAAAGTTGAAGTAGATCACAGAAATCAAGAAGAAGAGAAAGATGGTACTACCACCACAGTAGACGTATAGACTCCAATGACTATAAAGAGGGTCGTTAGAACTAAGGTCGAACACGAAGTAAGTCGGGCCGTAAAGAGTATTATATGAGCCGTACTTTCAATTTATTCGTCCTACTGTTATATGTCGGAACTGTATGAGGAAAGGGTTAAACTTTTACTCGGACATTATCTAGGTAATATAGGATACTTTAATACTTCTCTAAAGGGGGTTTTGTGTGGTCACCCTATTTCACGAGGTTAGAAGTGCTTTTACCTTTGTAATACGTCTTTTGTAATGATAAAAGGGGTAAAGACAGTAAGAACGTTTACTAAATGTACTTGAGAATAGAAAGATATTAGACATCTTCTGTCTAGACTCTTATCGAACAAAACATGATTTTTGTTGACACCGAAACATCATCTCGCACTTCAGTCCGTTCAACTAAGGATGTCAAGGTAAGAAGAAAGAGTTCTAACGAAACCGATAATCTCGAAAAGACATAAACGTATGTTTAGCACTTTAATAAACGTGATCAAGACCCTTTTTATGGTAACCATCAAACTATCCCTAATGTGACTTAGACATCTAACGAAACCCATCATATGAGTAAAAGTGATATAACTAAGAAGACTAGGTACTTGTACCATATAAAGAGGTAGATAATCACAGGAGAAATTAAAGAAAGTTGTCACAAAATATCAAAAGAGATATATCCAGAAATCAAAGAAATCCATCTATATAATGATTCATAAAATAAGAAAAACAACGTTACCACTTACTTTAACAAAGGAATAAAAAAAAAAAAAAATATGAAAGTAGTTCTGTCATACCATGACCGCGTTTCTGTCTTTATATCTAGTTACCTTGTTTTATCTTTCGGGTCTCTATTTAGGTGTGCAGATACCTATGGAATAGAAGCTGTTTCCTCCGTTCTTATACGTTACCTCATTTCTGTTAGAGAAATTGTTCACCACGACCCTTTTGACCAGTTGGTGAACATTTTCTTACTTTGATCTAGTGAAAGATTGTGGCATGTGTTTTTATTTGAGTTTTACCTAATTTCTAGATTTGCATTCTGGTCTTTGATATTTTGAGGATCTCCTCTTGTATCCGTTTTGTGAGAGGCTGTATTTAGTGTCGTCCTAGGAGATACTGAGTGGAGAGACTTATGACCTTTATTTTCGTTTTTATTTGTTTACCCTAGATTAATTTTAATTTTCGAAGACGTGTTGTTTCCTTTGATATTCGTTCCACTTTTCTGTCGGAAGACTTACCCTCCTTTATTATCGTTGACTTCGTTGACTGTTTGTTGATTAGAGTTTTTATATGTTCGTTGAAGACGTCGAGTTAAGGTCTTTTTATTTGCTGGGTTAGTTTTTTACCCGGTTTCTTGATTTATCCGTAAAGAGGTTTCTTCTGTATGCCTACCGACTGTTTGTGTACTTTTCTACGAGTTCTAGTAAGTAATATCCTCTTTACGTTTAGTTCTGGTGTTACTCCATGGTAAAGTGTGGTCAATCTTAACGACACTAGGTTTTCAGACGTTCGTTATTTACGACCTCTCCCACACCTCTTTTCCCTTGGGAGGATGTGACAACCACCCTTACGTTTGATCATGTCTGTGATACCTCTTGTCACACCTCTAAGGAATTTTTTTTTAACGTTTATCTTGACGGTATACTGGGTTGTTAGGGTGACGACCCGAATGTGCGGCTCCTTTGGTCTTAACTTTCTCTGTGTACATAGGGTTACAAGTAGCGTCGTGACAAATATTATCGGTCCTGTACCTTTGTTGGATCTACAGGTAGTCGTCTACTTACCTATTCTTTCGACACCATGTATATGTGTTACCTCATAATGAGTCGGTAATTTTTCTTACGTAAACTTAGTCAAAATTACTCTACCTACTTTGACCTCGGCTAATACGTCTCACTTCATTCGGTCTTTCTTTTTGTGGTTATGTCATATGATTACGTATATATATCTCAAATCTTTCTACATTACTATTGGGACATACACTCTGTCGTTTTCTCTGTGTCTACATATCTCTCCTGAAAACCTGAGACTCCCTCTCTTTCTCCCACCCTAGTAAACCCTCTTACTGTGACTTTGTACATATGATAGTACATTCTTTACTTAGCGGTCAGATACAAGCTATGTCTTATATCCTACGAACCCCTACCACGTGCCCCTACTAGGTCTCTCTACTATACCACACCCTCCACTCTCACCACAAGTCCTAACCCTCGAGTACATGTGGGCACCACCTAAGTACAGTTACATACCGTTTTGGTTATGTCATAACATTTCATTTTATTTCATTTTTATTTTTAATTTTTTTTTTTATTTTTGTTGACGCCTCCTTTTGAGTAAAAATAATACACTTATCACGTAATTCCTTTATATTGTCGAATCGGTACTTCGACTTATTTTACTACGTACACGTAAACCGGTGAGATCCGTCGTGTCCCTTGTCTCGGTCTGGAACTTCAGACATCTATTCCGTCCCCGAAGTCCGTGACACCAGAGAGGGGTCCAGGGTACACACCGAAGGAGGACCAGGGACCACCAAAGGACGGTGTACTAGAAGTCCCGGTATGAAAATACCTACTGGGGACGAGTAATCGAAATTATCTATTGAGAAGAACTAGAGGTCTAAATACGTAAGTCATAAGCTATAGAAGTGGACTTATAAGACTTCTATGGAGTTTGAGGGTCGTTCTGTTTACGGTTTTATCACGAGAAGTAATCTTAGACGAGAGTACGAAAACGAAGACAAAGTCACTTTGTCTGTAGTAGGAGAAACACCGTTTCTACCTTTAAACTCCTCGTAAAAACTGAGGAACAACTGAAAGGTCAGTGGTCTGGAACATATAGTAATGGAGGATTTGTGTTAAGTTTATGTAAGGACAAAGGGGTCAGGGTGACGACGGGGAGGAAGGTCCGGTGTTAGTCGGAACTGTAAGTAAAGACGTTCTCGAAAGACTGTATAAAACGTCTTAAGTCAGAAAGTGAAAGATTACGTAAGAAGTGTTTACTAAAACTCTGGTATAAAAATCTATTACAGTAAAAGAGGACGTATTCTTGAAAGTCCCAAAGAGGTGACGGATTTAGGTCAGAGGTACAATGAAGAGTATACTAAACTTATCAAGTAAAAGGGAACTTAGGACGGTAGTGGAACTAAGATAGAGACCATATAAACACCGTACTGATTAGGAGTCACACTTATATATTAGTTTTAGTTTTCGTTTATTTCAATACAGTAGAACATGAACATTTTGTCACTTGAATATTTCCAACTCTAAAAAGAGAAGTTGTAATAAACGTTATGTGAACGTTAAAACAAAAAACAAGGGTACTACAATGAAATTGGGGAAACGAACACTTTGATTAAGGAAAAATAAAAAAGGGGAGGTAAAGAATTCTACCTATCCCCTTTGACTCCCCTATGACTCTTTACTAGGAAGATGTTTCTCTTTTAATCGCTTTTAACTCTCTTGTAAGTTCAGTCTTAGAACAAAGAAAAAATTATATATCCGGTTCGTAGTCCCGAACATAATACACGATAAAAACTAATTAAAAACTATATAAGAGTTTTATAGGACCCATCTACAAGATATTTCAGTGAAACCACTTTATCAAAGTCCCGAAGAGTAAGGGGAAAAGAAGAGAAGTTTACATCCAATCATTCGTTACGTCGTCTACTTTATTCCGTCCTCTTCTACTCTCACCTTCTCCTGTCATACCTGTGAGGAATTCTTTTGATTTGTATCTTGACGGTACACTGGGTCGTTAGGGTGAGGACCTGTATATGGTCTCTTGTTAGTATTAGGATTTTCTGTACACGGGGTACACGGGGTATCGGAGTGATAAATGTTATGGTCTTCTGCCTTCGTTGGATTTACAGGTAGTTGTCTCCTTACCTATTTCTTCTACACCGTACATACATGTTACCTTCTGATAGGTCGGTATTTTCATTGTTTTAACTTAGTAAATATATCTGTACCCACCTGGATGTCTGAAAGTATGTCTCATTTCATTTAGTCTTTCTCCTTTTGTTACAAATAATTACGTACACCGATCTTAGATCTTTTTATCATATCTGCTAGAATAAACGTTTTGTCTTAACCTCTGTGTCTACATTTTTTCTTTGTGAACCTGTGGTTCACCCCCTTCGTCCCACCTTACGTAAACCTCTAACTATAATTGTATATATGTAACGACTACGATCCATATTTTAGTTAACTTACGTCTTAAGGTTCTTATCGTTCCTCTCTATTCTTTCGGAAGGAGTCACTAGTTACGTTTCTTTATCTTCTTTTGTTACCTTTACCCTTCTGATCTCCAGAGAAGTTCTTTTAATCTCTATCATTCCCTTATGAAGTACCTTTCTTTCAGTGAGTCAGCACAGGCTGAGAAACACTGGGGCACCTGATATCGGGTGGTACGAGGAGACAGGTACCCTAAAAGGTCCGTTCCCATGACCTCACCCCACGGTAAAGGAAGAGGTCTCCTAGAAGGGTTGAGTCCCTAGCTTGGGTACAGAGGGCGTAACATTCGTTCTGCAAAAAGACAGACTCGGTTGTCCCTTCAGTAAAGTACGTTTCTACCCGAGCTATTTCCTATCTTTACCACACCTGGATTGTCTTTGTCTTCTATAATTCTGACGTGTCTTCTTGATACGTTTTTTATAGAAGTACCGGGTCTATTGGTCCTACCACATTAGTGGGTGGATCTCGGTCTGTAGGACCTTACGTTTCATTTCACCCGGAATCCTTCGTATGATACTTGTTTCGAGTACCTCCATCCAGTACCTTAATGTCAACTCGATAAAGTTTAGGATTTTCTACTACTACGATACTTTTATGATCTGAGTTATATGGTCGTATAAACCTTTTGAGTCGTCACTTGTGTCCTTGATCTTTTTCCAGTCAAAAGTAAGATTAGGGTTTCTTTCCGTTACGGTTTCTTACAAGTTCGATGGTGTGTTAACGTGAGTAGAGTGTGCAATCGTTTCAATACGAGTTTTAAGAGGTACAGTCCGAAATTGTCATGTACTTCGTTCTTGAATGTCTACAAGTTTGACATAAGTCTTTTCCGTCTCCTTGGTCTCTAGTTTAACGGTTGTAAGTAGTCTAGTAGTTTTTTTTGTTCCCTCAAGGGTTTTTTTTTAGATGAGAAAATAACTGATGTGGTTTCGGAAACTGAGACACCCAGTGTTGTTTGACACCTTGTAAGAAGTTCTCAACCCTTATGGTCTGGGGGAATGGACGGAGGACTCTTTAGACATACGTCCAGTTCTTCGTTGTCAATCTTGACCTGTATCTTGTTGTTTGACCAAGGTTTACCCCTTTCTTCATACAGTTTCGACATATAACAGTGACACGAATAAATAGAATATACGTCTCATATATTACTCTTTACGACCAGACCTACTTCGTGTTCGACCTTAGTTCTAAAGGTCCTCTTTATAGTTATTGGAGTCTATACGTTTATTGTGGTGGGAATACCCTCTTTCACTTCTTGATTTCTCGGAGAACTTTCACTTTCTTCTTTCACTTTTTCAACCGAATTTCGAGTTGTAAGTCTTTTGCTTCTAATACCGTAGACCAGGGTAGTGAAGTACCGTTTATCTACCCCTTTGTCACTGTCTTAAATAAAACCCCCTGAGGTTTTAGTGACGTCTACTACTAACGTCGGTACTTTAATTTTCTGTCAATGAGGAACTTTCCTTTCAATACTGGTTGGATCTGTCGTATAATTTTTCGTCTCTGTAATGAAACAGTCGTTTTCAAGTAGATCAGTTCCGATACCAAAAAGGTCGTCAGTACATACCAACACTCTCAACCTGATATTTCTTTCGACTACAGTTACATACCGTTTTGGTTATGTCATAACATTTCATTTTATTTGATTTTTACTTTTAATTTTTTTTTATTTTTATTTTATTTTTTGTGAATTGGTAATTTTTTTTCTTTTTCTTTCTTTCTTTCGACTCGTGGTTTCTTATCAACGAAAACTTAACACCACAACCTTTTCTGAGAACTCTCAGGGAACCTGACGTTCCTCTAGGTTGGTCAGGTATGATTTCCTCTAGTCAGGACTTATAAGTTACCTTCCTGATTACTATTTCGATTTGAGGTTAAGAAACCGGTCGACTATACTTCTTGACTGAGTAAACTTTTCTGGGACTACCATCCTTGTTAACTTCCGTCCTACTCTACCGAAATACCGTAGTGGTTGTACTACCTGTACTCAGACTCGTTCCAGACTCTTAACCACTACCTGTCCCTTCTGACCACACGACGTTAGGTACCCTAACGTTTCTCAGTCAGTGTTGACTCTCCGATTTGATTTGACTGCTTTGTCTGTGAAAACGGATGAGATGTCGAATTCCTTGACATGAATTACGAGGCACCACTGGATTTACCCTTCCTTTAGGTTTTTTCTCCACTTTATAAATAAAATTTTTTCTGTTTTCTTCCTCTATCGTCCTTTCTTCTGTCCGACTAAGGTCACGACGACCACCACCACACAGGACCTCGGACCATACACGAGATGGAGACACGACTACAGGGGACTGGAAATGGTACGGTTCATAGAAGACCACGTCTGAGAGTTACGGATTAAAGAAGGAGGTAAACAGAACAGGTCCTTCACCATAAAATGATGGTTTACTGATTGGGTGACTATTTCCCTTTTTTTTTTTTTTTAAGGTTTTCCTTTTTTTTTTTTTTTTACCCGGAACATGGGTCCTGAGAGTATGGGGTTTGAGGAATTCTTTACAGACAAAACACTGAAATCCCGTCTCCTAATCCCTATACTACTTTGGAGTACAGTCCCTCTACACACTCGAACAACAGTAATTTCAGTACGATAGTTACGTAGTCCGTCTCAGAGTCACCTCCTGAATACCACCACCTTGCATTGGAACGTAAAGTTCTCCTGACCTACGTCAACACGGTCAAGTCAAGTCAGCGAGTCAGTACAGGCTGAGAAATGTTGGGGTACTTCACGTAGTGAGATCCGGAGGGACAGGTAGTGGTAGTGGACCTCAAGTGAGTCTGAATGCAGGTAGCTCAGGCACTACGGTAGGTCGGTAGAGTAGGAGCCAGCAGGGGAAGAGGAGGACGGGGGTTAGGGAGGGCCGTAGTTTCAGAAAAGGTTACTCAGTTGAGAAGCATACTGAACCGGTTTCATGACCTCGAAGTCGAAGTCGTAGTAAGGAAGGTTTCTTTAGGGTCCCAACTAGAGGAAGTCTTACTTGACCAATCTAGAGGAACGTCAGGTTCCCTGAGAGTTCTCAGAAGAGGTTGTGGTGTCAACTTTTCGTAGTTAAGAAGCCGTGAGTCTGAAGAAGTGTCAGGTTGAGAGTGTAGGTATGTACTGGTGTCCTTTTTCGTATCGGAACTGATCTGCCTGGAATCAACCGTTTCATTACAGAGACGAAAACTTATACGATAGATCCAATCAGTATTGAAAAGAAGGTTCCTCATTCACAGAGAATTAAAGTGCCGACGTCAGTGTTAGACGTTACTAAAACCTCGGGGGTTTTATTTCAGACTGTGACAAAGGTGACAAACGGGTAGATAAAGGATACTTCACTACCCTGGCCTACGGTACTAGAAGCAAAAGATTTACAACTCGAAATTCGGTTGAAAAAGCGAGAGGAGAAAGTGAAAGTAGTTCTCCGAAAAATCAAGGAGAAGTGAAAGACGGTATTCCCACCATAGTAGACGTATAGGCTCCAATAACTATAAAGAAGGTCGTTAGAACTAAGGTCGAACACAAAGAAGGTCGTGTCGCAAAGAGTACTACATAAGACGTATATTCAATTTATTCATCCCACTGTTATATGTCGGACTACATGAGGAAAAGGATAAACCTTTATCAGACAACAAGGTACAGGTCAAGCTTGACAACGAAGGACTGGACGTATGTCTAAATAGTTCTCCGTCCAATCCACCAAACCATAAGGGTAGAGAAAGTCTTAAAAGGTGTCAAATAACACTAGGTGTGTCAGTTTCTGAAACCGTGTCAGTTATTTCATCTTTATCTACAAAAAGACCTTGAGAGAACGAAAAAGGTAGTAGGTCGTCTACAACCGTTAAACTAGAGACCAAGGAGAGGGAAAAGATTTTGGTCGAACTTGTAGTCCCTTAAGCGCCAAGTGCATAACGACTTCGGACCGAACCTCTTAAAACTCGTAATGAAATGATCGTATACTCTACTCACGTTAACACGCCATCAAACTCGTAAGAAAAGGTAACGGAAAGAAACCATGATCTTACTTTTGACTGGAAAAGACCAGGACACCGGTGACGACTCAAAAGGTTTAAACGACCGTATAACTCACGTCGTGAAAGTGTCGTAGTAGAAAGTCCTAAACTTTGTCGAGGTGACCTTAAGGTAGTGGAGGTGATCGTAACAAGCGTTACTACGAAAAATTCCGGGTGAACTGAAGTGTAAGGTTCTATAGCCCGAGATCTAATCACTAGTGTAGTACTAATAGATCCAGTACTTCATGAAAAAATATGTCAAGAAGGTACATAAGAACGGTGGAGAAGAATTATAGAAGACGAAGAGAATCCAGGTATGGTAAAGACAGGAAATAACTCGGGTAGAAACGTACTTTACAAGGGAACCACAGAGATTAAAAAAACTTCTCTAGAGATCAGAAAGGGTAAAACAACAAAAGGAGATAAAGAAATGTAACTAGCGACTTCTTCCGAAAGATAGAGAAGAACGATAAGAAACCTTGAGACGGAAGTCTACGAATATAGAAAGGAAAAGAGGAAACGAAAAATGGAGAGAAGAAAAGTGTCGATAAAAATTCCGGAGGTGTCTATGGGTAAAACGAAAAAACGGAAAGAAAAGGCACCCCTACCAGAACTAGGGACAGAGGACATGTTACAGTACTTGGAGTAAGGTATCAAGTAGTCCGTGAGATAGATAGTTTAGATCCGGGGATTTAGTTAAAAAGTGAAGGTGACATATTAGTATTCCCTAAACTAAATTCAGTATGGACTTACCAGATCGCCAAAAGGGATGAAAGAAGTTAAACTCAGACTTAAACCGTTATTCCTCAAGTACTAGACGCGGTGTCAGTCGAGGACCAGAACAAAAACTACTGACATATCTCGAAGAGGTAGAAACCGACGTTTCTTATATTAGTTAGACTAAAGCCACAACTGGTAGACCACTAAAGGTGCACATCTCAGAAGAGAACACAACAACCTTCTCCCACAAACGATACTGGTCACGTAAAAGAACCGTTTTGAGACAATCAGAAACAGGACGAAGTAAGACGTAAGGTTCCGATTTAAACGGACAATGAGGTCCACAAAGAACTGAAGGATGAAAACGGAAGGTCAGGGGATCTTACTTTTACTGTAGAAAAACCCCACAATGAAGATTTTCCAGAACTTCTAGAAGTATTTTAGAAAGTTGAAGCCAAAGAAGTCGTAATTACCATCCCCGTATCTGAACCTATTGACACCATAACTTACCAAACGGAACCTCTACTTGTCTCTAGTAAGACAGTAAAAACTCTAACGTAGGTTCATGACGTCAAACATGAGAAAACAACTGATACTACCGATGAGGTAAAAAGGACTCCCTAAGGACGGGCGTCATCATCTATATTACTAGTAGACTCAATTTAAGTGGGTAGGGTCAGGTAAAATCAAGCGACTAAGGATCTTACAGCTGCAAGTGGGAAAGGTAGAGAACAAACTGGTGAAGGTTAAACGGAACTAAGTACCTGGTCGGTAAGGTCCAAGGATACGTTATAACGACAAATGTCGTAGTCTGGAACGAAGATAGTGGTCAGTATAGGTGTCGACCAATATCAAAAACGAAACCGAGGTAGGGAAGTAAGAAAGACCCCAATAAAGAGGTGAATAGAGGTCATTGTATAACCCATGGATTACTGGACCCCTCAGGGAGAAAACCATAGGATAGTAAAACGGAAAAGTATGACAAGTACCCCAAGAGTTCCGTTCTTACGACTTCACCGAACGGTAAGGGAAGAGGTCACCTGGTGTAAGACAGTCTGGAGAGGTGGTACTGGACGGGTATAACCCAACGGGGAGTCCGTACCAAACCAAAGTAACTCAGTCTGTTCCGACACCAGGATCACACTAATCAAACTGATCAAAAGACACTCATACCAAAGTCACACAGACGGGAGACTACGGGAGAACGTTGTGGATGGTAGAATGAACCCAAAGAGAATGGAACCCGCACCCCATAGAGAGGTCCAGACGAGGTCGTTCCGTGTCGGCGACAAGGAATGGAACCTGTTCCCCATAGAGGAATGGTGTCGGTAAGGACTGGAAGTTGTATCCTATCGAGGAGATCCGGGGGACACGGACCCGGCAGTGGCGAGGAGCCCAACGAGGAGTGACGGTGGTCGGGACCGGAGCCGCACCCACCGAGGAGGGTCGACGGCGGGGACTGGAGTCCGAACCCCACCGAGGAGTCTCAGTCGCGGGCACCGGAGCCCGCGCTCCGCCGAAGAGGACCGGTGGGGACAGGAGTCTTCACCCACAGAGGAGGGCCGGAATTCACGTCCGCCACCGCTCGGCCGTGTTAATTCGCGGCGGATTTCCTCAATGGGATGCAGGTTCCAGTTCCTGTCACCGACTCTCCTCGATGGGACGCAGGCTTCAGTCCCCATCGTGGACCCTCCTCTGTGGGGTGGAGACTCCAGTCCCCGTCACCGGCTCTCCTCGTTAACACGGTCAAGAAATTTTTACCATCTTCCGTTCGACTCACTCAAACTGTCGTCGACGAGAGTCAGGGGCCGGGGAGACGGGTCTTGTAGTACCACATTGATATCGGGATCCTGTGACTAACGGTAAATGACTAAATAAAGTACAAAATTTTATTATAGTTGTTTCCATTTATAACCTTTTATAACCTTTTATATAGTAAAAAGAAATTTAGTTAGGAGAAAGATTTTCCTCTTGACATACACAAGTGAATATGTACCTTAGATTTTTGTTTCGTTTGTTGATATTGTTTTGTCTTTGTTTGGGTCTCTATGTCCGAGGTGACAAGTACCTTAAGACGTCCGTCCTTATGACCACACCCATCGGTAAGAAAAGAAGTCCCTCAGCAGGGTTGTGTGTCCCTAGTTTGGGCAAGAGAACACAGAAGACGTAATGTCCCCTTATAGAAGGGTTAAATTCGGTGGTCGCTTCGTGGAGTCCATGTCTCTTGTTTGATTAAAAAGGTTCTCACATCTCTCTCCCCTATACCCGTTAAATTCACTTCCCCCAATTCTTCCTGTTCGATGACCCACATTCTATTTACTCAAAGATATTATGTCACTAATCGTGTCCCTTATATCAATTATCACATATCATTGTACACGCACGTACGATTCAGCGAAGTCAACACAGGCTGAGAAACACTGAGGTACCTGACATCGGGAGGTCCGAGTAGATAAGTACCTTAAAAGGTCCGTTTCTATGATCCCACCCAACGGTAAAGGATGGGATTCACTAGAAGGGTTGAGTTTCTAACTTGGACACAGAGAATACAGAGGACGAAACCGTCTACCCAAGAAATGGGGATCACCGTGAACTCTTTGGGTATCGTTGTAGTATACGTCATATTATATATCCCATAATCTAATGTACGGGACATGGACTTTCATTATATTTTCACACTCATTTAAAAAGAAACTAATTTTTTTTAGTTTATAATTATAAACTCCTCTTATAATTAGAGTAACCCATAAATGTCCTGATTTATTCAATTCGTGTCTTAACACGAAACGAGTCCTATACCAAATAGTGTCGTGGTTCGTAGTAAAGTCAAGTCAAGTCAGTGAGTCAGTACAGACTGAGAAACACTGGTGTACCTGACGTCGTACGGTCCGAAGGGACAGATAGTAGTTGGGGGTGTTGAACGAGTTTGAGTACATATGGTTCAATCATTACAGTAGGTTGGTAGAGTTGGAGACAGTAGGGGAAGAGGAGGACGGAAGTTAGAAAGGGACGTAGTCCCAGAAAAGGTTAGTCAACAGAGACGTTAGTCCATCGGTTTCATAACCTCGAAGTCGGAGTCGTAGTCAAGAAGGTTACTCATAAGTCCTGATTAAAGGAAATACTAACTGACCAACTTAGAGAAACGTCAGGTTCCCTGAGAACTCTCAGAGGAGGTTGTGGTGTCAAATTTTTGTAGTCAAGAAGCCACGAGTCGAAAGAAATACCAGGTTGAGAATTTACTGATGACGTTTTTGGTATCGAAACTGATTTGTCTATAAACAGCTGTTTCATTACAGAGACAAAAAATTATACGATACATTCAAACAGTATCGAAAAGAAGGTTCCTCGTTCGTAAAAATTAAAGTACCGACGTCAGTGGTAGAAGTCACTAAAACCTCGGTTTTTATTATTTCAGTCGGTGACAAACGTGACAAAGGAATGGACAAACGGTACTTCACTACCCTGACCTACGGCATTAGAATCAAAGACTTACAACTCAAAATTCGGTTGAAAAAGTGAGAGGAGAAAGTGAAAGTAGTTCTCCGAGAAATCAAGAAACGAAAGACGGTACCCCCATCACAGTAGACGTATAGACTCCAATAACTAAAAAGAGGACCGTCAGAAATAAGGTCGAACACGAAGGAGGTCAGGTCGTAAAACGTATTACATGAGACGTATATTCAATTTATTTGTCCCACTGTTATATCTCGGAACAAAATGAAAGGGTTGAACTTTGGTCAGGTGATAAGGTACAGTCCAAAGTTGATAGCGATGAACTGGTCATATATCTTAATAGTACTCCGTCCATTACACCAGACCATAAGGGTAGAGAAATTCTTCAAAGATGTCAAACAAAACTAGGTGTATCAGTTACCGAAAACGTATCAGTGACTTCGTTTTCATCTACAAAAAGACCTTAAGAGAACGGAAAAGATACTAGGTGTTACTACCGTTAAATTGGAGACCAAGGAGACGTAAAAGACTTAGATCGAACTTGTAGACCTTCAAGAGTGAAGTGTATGATGACTTCGGTCCGAACCTCTTAAAACTCGTAATGAAACGAAAACACACTCTACTCACGTCAACACGACATCAAACTCGTAAGAAACCGTAACAGAAAGAAACCTTAACCTTACTTTTACATTTCATTTTATTTATTTGGCTCTCTTTTGACTGGAAAAGGTCAGGACACAGGTGACGATTCGAAGGGTTTTAAACGACCGTATAACTCACATCGTGTAAGTGTCGTAGTAGAAAATCCTAAACTTTTATCAAGTCGACCTTATAAGGTAGTGGAGGTGATCGAAAGAAGTATCACTACGAAGGATTCCGTATGAACTGAAGTGAGAGCTCTTATCGTCTTGTGTTTTTCTATCACGAAAAAACGATAAACTCTACTTTAAACGTCCCCGAAGGTTTTATACTGAGAGAGATACGATTAAAAAATTTAATTATTCGTATAAAAGAAATGTTACTTATCCGTAATTCCTACATGTAGTTAAACTAGTCGTAATTTTGATGTGCCTTTAAACCTGAACTTTAAACTGACACAAAACCAATTTTGTGATTTGTTCAAATATGGGATTACGAGTCCAGTAAATGTCAAACACCATTTCTTAAATTCTGAACCTTCTCTCACTTCGATTAGGAACTCTATCCTGGAATGTTATACTTCAAATTCCAAATAGGGTAACTCCTTCGGTATGTGACACTTTAGGGTAAAGAGTTAGGTCCCAAACGGACCGTTTGGGAAGTAGGGGTATATATTAGTGACCACACAGGTTCGGGGTACGAGAGCCTACCTGGGTCCCGAAAAATGAAATGGGACGACACAAGTACTCGAGACTCATACGTTAAGTTTCTTGAACAACGTCCCACTTCTATGATGAAACAAAAAGAGTTCAGACTCGATACAAGGGTTCCGTATTATACACACCTACTGTCGGGGTCACGGTGGATGTCGGTAAGACACTGTCGACCGTTCATCGTCTCCATAGTCACTCACGTCTGTCCTTGACTTCAGTCCTGAACTAATATCTAAAAGGTAGTAGTAAAGATTAATGGATAATCTGTCAGAGTGTTTTTACGACACGGAAATTGAAAACTTTATTGGACTAATTTCTTCTCAAAAATACAGTTAATATATAAGATAACTCCCAGTCACCTAATTCATTTATTTTATCATGGAAAAGATTTCGTTCTATGAGGTAAACAGAATTATACGTACTTTTGATTGTGAATGACTTAAGAATAACTCCCGGTCCGTGATCGGAGTATATTGGGGAATACACTACAGAATAAGGTTGAATTACCTACTGCCGTGTTCCGTATTTCTTCCTTTTACACAACGGATTAGTGTATTGATCGTTCTATACTACAACCGGAGTTTGGTCCGTGAATCGATGTCAGGTATATACAGATAATCGACGAGAATATCAACATAGGTCAAAAGTAGAGAAGAAATGTAGAAAGGGGTATACTAATTATAAACACCGTATCTTATGTAAAATATATAAAATTTATACACGTACGTGTACGTTTTTGACAGAAGATCACGATTGTCCCTGAAGTCAAGTGGTGACCGAGCTCACAGGTCGACTGTAAAGGAGTCATAGACAAATCTACTGAACACAGACGTTCTACTCACAGTCAGAGGTAAAATCTAATATATCCGGACCTATTCTGGTTCATCGAAAAAAAAAAAAAAAAAATGTTTAAATCTTTAGAAAAAGAAAAATGAATTCCAAATTTCCTTCGGGATAAGTAGTGACTTCTCCTCTTAGAATTTAGATAATTATCTTCGTTGGGATAGTAAATGCCAAAATTTTTCGTCGTAAAGTTCTTATAAGGATTTCTCTTTTTATATTTAAGACCCTACCACTAACACTTTGTCTTTGTCCACCTAAAATACTCTACCATACACTTAAGATAAACAACACACACACAAACGTACGTGATCTACTTCCTTTCACTTTTCACTTCAACGAGTCAGTACAGACTGGGAAACGTTGGGGTATCTGACATCTTATGGTCCTAGGAGACAGGTACCCTAAAAGATCTGATCTCATGACCTCACCCGACGGTAAAGGAAGAGGTCTCCTAGAAGGGCTGGGTCCCTAGCTTGGGTACAGAAGGTGCAACGTCCGTCTACGAAATGGTAGACTCGTTGGTCTGGTCCCTTCGATCTACTTCCCTCTCACAGATAACTGACATATAATTCCCCTTTTAGTCTGTATCATTCATCAATAAAAATAAAAAAAAAAATTTAAACTTGATAATCATAAACCCAAAAATTTTATCGTCACATCAACAAACCAACACAATCCTATCATTCAAGAACATGGGTTAAATCTCTACTTTTTTGGTTCCGATTCCCTTTAATTAATTAATTTAATTTAATTAATTTGTAGACCTTTAGGGTAGTAATGACACATCGACTCAGTCTTACACTCCCAGACTCATTTTGGGTGGATACGAGAGACAAGGGAACGACGGACCAATCTTTTGTACGTCTACCTGAGTGGGGTCCCCGTCTCTCTCCCGGTCCTACTTTCACCGGGTCACTTAGACTTTCTAACAAGATCCTATTAACTCTTGTTTACTTCTAGTTCGTACTGATAATATTATCTCTCCCTAATAGAAATAGACTACATTCTCATTCTATCTCTAGACAGTTAACGAATATCTTGATATTTAATTTTAGTAGTCGTGTAATTAAACTACAGAGGAAATAATTTTGTTTTGTTTTGTTTTGTTTTTTGACCTAAGACTCTTATCTTTTTGAAGATACTGTTCGGGATCTAGGATTTCCTGATTGTTTGAGGGACATCCTATTCGTTAAATACGTAATCTCGTTTTATGGATTCATTCACTTCCTCTCCTTGGTCGAAAAAAAGAAAAAAAAAAAGCCCCACCCCCCCTCAACGAAGCTTTTAACAAGTAAACCTATAAGATTTATTAAGAATAAAGTTAGAAGTCACCTTTTGGTGAATCTTTCCTGTCGAAATACCAAACTAGAGGTCTACGACCTTACCTTTAAACGAGACTTACGTTTATGACGAGATCGTCCCATATCCGTCACCCGTCGAGAAGGGTTCCGTCATTGACAACGGGCAGAAATTCTACCCCTTATCTATCGTGGTGTCCGAAAAGAATTATTTGATTCTCTCTTTTATGTATAGTTTGTAATCGTGTGGAAGATTTGTTACCATTCGTTCAAGGGACACACACGATATTAAAGACTTCTAACAAAACTTGTAGATTCATACTAGGACGGACCTCTTAGGGTCCCTGCCCCCTCGGACCACGCGACGGGAGACGCCCCAGCGTGTCTCAGCCTGTGCTGACCACTGAACCGTACCGTTCGTACTAGGGACATAACTGACGGTGGTTGGTGTACCACCGTCGTGTGTGTCGTGGTCTTGGCGGAAATGAGGGGTGTGTCCTCGGACCTTAGACTGTTACTTCCTTCGTCGGGACGCGTCGATGCACCTTACATGGCAAAAGGGGAAAAGATCCATTGTCTAATTCTACGAACGGGGCTTGGGTCCGTCTCGATAACCTACGTCTCACCTCTTTTCTAATCACACCTAAGTCCTACCTGCCGTACGGTCGGTGTCTCGATTTACGAAGAGTAGGCATAATGGAGTAAGCCAGAAAAAAAAAAAAATTTGTGAAATACTGCATCTGTGTTATCGAATCAAAAAATGTACACTTTGTTTTTTTAACTTAAGCCAACTTAGTCTATCTAACGAATGGTAGGCCACGAATCTTGTGTCGTAACATAATGAACCGTCCGAACATCCCAACTTCCACGTCTATCATCAGTCGAAAATAGTTGTTCAAAGACCACAAGAAAATTGATCCCACCGAAAAAATCAATAATAATAACAAAAAACGATACGGAATAAGTCATTCATGAATGTACGATGTGGCACATATACACCGAAATGTTCTTGACTATAACTTAAGAACATTTCACGAAAAGAACATAATAGAGTCAATACAGTTGATTTTACTACGTGTCGTAAGTGTATAAAACCACCCGTGACGAAAAGTTTGTTGAATTTTATTGTTTACAATATAAGGTACATCGATTAAAACGGTTCTTCTCGTGTCAAAATTCTGACCACCGTTGAGTCACTTTAATTGGTTTCTACTTCGAAACCGAGACGACCACCTACTCACGGTACTCGACCCTTGGGTCCGAGGACCCCTCTACGATGAGACCGGGTCGAGGGTGTACGTCTCTGTGTTCGAAGACCCCGGGTAACGAAGAATGGACCAAATTAACGATTGTTCGGAGTAACAATCTTGGTTTCCGAAACAGAAAAAAAAAAGGGACGACGAAAAAGGGTTTCACCAATCCAACCTTTTATCTATTGTCACCATTATAACAAAAACAAAAAGAATTGGTAGAGAGGTCTTGTCCTGAGTCAAGTCAAGTCAGCGAGTCAACACAAGCTGACGTTTGGGTACCTGACGTCGTGTGGTCCGAAAGGACAGGTAGTGGTCGAGGGTGTCGAACGAGTCTTAGTACAGGTAGTTCAGACACTACGGTTGGTTGGTAAATTAGGAGACAGTAGGGGAAGAGAAGGACTGAAGTAAAAATAGGTCTTAGTCCCAGAAAAGGTTACTTAGTCAGGAAGTGTAGTCCACCGATTTCATAACCTCGAAGACATAGACCTCGACCTCAGTACGGTTTCTGAAGAGTGGTTAAAAACGGATCTAGATCCACTTAAGAAGGGAAAAGTCCCAGAGGTTTTAAGGAAGTCTAAAAACATGGATATTTACTCTATCGGAAGGATTAAATAGACTATTTGATGACCTTTGGATGCTCAAAGATTAGAGACCTCCCTAGTCTATCTATTTTTTAAATTTACAAAGTGAAAACGAATGTTTTCATATTAAAATGGTTTAATGATATTCAGTACTAATCCACTTCCAAAAGGAATGTGGACCTTTTTTTTCTAAGTTTGGACATAATAATAATAAAAAAATGTCAATCTTTAGTATTGTAAATATTCGTATAAGTGGTTAAGTCAGGAAAACGATTAGAAGAACTTCTCCTTCGTAAAAACGTTTCGAACCAATCACAAGACCATTGTGAAATTCTATCATTGATCTTAATACTTACTATTCTAAAATAGTCCTGTATATAGTCTTAAAATATTCGAGATATGTTAAAAATCCTATCGAAATAATCATTGTAAAACTATCAAGGGTACATTAATTTGGATGGTTTACTTGGATTAATCAAAGTATATAGAGAAACCCCAAAAAGTCCCCGGAAGACCTCGTAGTGTCAATCGGTCTCCAAGTTTTCACGAAGTAATATTAAACTAAATCCTTCAAAACAGTTATTTCTAGTTCACCTAAATCTTATGAGTTCAGTTTATCCTAGTATTCAGTAACACTTTGTTTTCGATAAGTGAATCGACCTCATTATTACTTTCTAAAGTTCCCGTTTATGTCTTGTCTAGTCGATTCTCTCCTTCTTTAATTAAGATAATATTTTCCGTTAAGTTGTAGACTTCTTTCGAATAGGAGATTTGTCTCTTCGGTCTCAGTCCAAAACATGGTCGAATTAAAGTTTAAGTAAATGTATCAATTTAAATAAAAAGGAAATATAATCGTAAGACATCTAACCACTTGTATTTGTCACTATTTGTATTTATATTTGGTCACTATTAATTTTCTTTTAACTTGTAGAGTCATATCGTGGGTTGTAATAAGTAATCATTAGATTTTAGTCCGAAGGTCCCACCGATCACCATTTCTTGGCCGGACGGTTACATCCTCTGTACTCTACCAAGTTAGGGACCCAACCCTTCTCGGGAACCTTACCCTTTATCGTTGAGTCAGGTCATAAGAACGGACCTCTTAGAATACCTGTCTCCTCGGACCGGTAGATGTCAAGTACCCGAACGTTTCTCAGTTTGTACTGACTTCGATGAAGTGTGTGTGTGAGTTAGATTTTAAACAAAGAAACATTCTCCTTCAATCAAAAGTCATTAGTTAGGAAGTCTTAGAATGAAATAAACCTTTACTGGATCGATAAGTTATTTGAAAGTAGTGAGTCAAATCGTGTTGGGATCTTTAAGTTTAATGGGTTCAGACCTCTCTGAACCACACACACTCCTCTCTGAACATTTGTCTGTGAGGACTTCGTATTAATAAGATTTTCTAGACTAGAGCGTAAAAAGACAGGAATCTCCAAAGAAATGACCTTAATGAAAGAAACGACTGTTTGGACATTGTCTATATTGTCATGAATTGAGCATAATTTGGATCCGTGTTACTTTTATAATTATAGTAATTGAGAATCCGTTCAGATATAATCAATCTGGTTGTCGTTTGTAATTATGATCCATAATTAAATTATGTCTTATAAAGGGTTAAGTGTATTTAGACTTTAATTAAATCCAACTAAAGAGAACATAAATCTTAACAAACTAAACATTCGTGAATGAAAAGAAATCCAATTAATCTAATCTCGAGTAAATATTCGATTAGAGTCGTTAGTCGTTATAATAACTTTCTTTTATGTGTATAACTCTGATGTATATAGATATAACCGTATTGTTCTCTAGAGTATCGAAACAAGAAGTTTGATTCAATAATTATTCTATAGTGTTATATTTTGAGTGATTAACTTTTATTGTCAATATTATTCTCTTTGAATTTTCCGTATCACTTTAATAAGAGAGTCTCGTTTTTAAGATTTCTATATAATTTTTTTTTTTTCTCTCTCTGTAGTAAAATGGTTGTTTCCAGGTATATCAGTTTCGATACCAAAAAGATCATCATACAGCCCTACACTCTCGACTTGGTATTTCTTCGGACTCACAACTTCTTAACTACGGAAACTTGACACCCCAACCGTTTCTGAGAACTCTCAGGGAACCTGGTGTTCCTCTTGTTCAAAAAGGAAGTTCGAAAGAGACTTCAGATTTCTTATAACACTACTGGAACAATTTTTAGTAGAAATAAAAAGACACCAGTATCGAAGTATCGGTTTTAAATCTGGTATATCACGACTTTAACAGGTAATATTGTTCCCGTTGATCGACTAATTTTCAACAGGGTCGTCCATAACAAGGAGACCCTCCACTCCTATAATCAAACTGTCACGGTCCGACAACTAATATCCTCTTTTTAGGACCTTTGTTCCCCTGAATTCAGGTAGTCATCCAAGTCAAGTCAAGTCAAGTAAGTGAGTCAGCACAGGCTGAGAAACACTGGGAGCACCAGACTTCGTACGGTCCGAAGGGCAGGTAGTGGTTGAGGGTTTCGAATGAGTTTGAGTACAGGTAACTCAGCTACGGTAGTTTGGTAGAGTAGGAGACTACAGGTGAAGAGGGTGACGGAAGTTAGAAAGGATCGTAGTCCCAAAAAAAAAAAAAAAAAGTTACTCGGCCAAGAAGTCTTGTCCACCTGTTTCATAACTTCGAAGTCGTAGTCACGAAGGTTGCTTATAAGTCCCGACTAAAGGAAATCCTACCTGACCAACCTGGAGGAACGTCAGGTTCCCCGAGAGTTCTCAGAAAAGGTTGTGGTGTCAAATTTTCGTAGTTAAGAAGTCAAGAGTCGAAAGATATACCAGGTTGAGAGTGTAGGTATGTACTCATGACCTTTTTAGTATCGAAACTGATGTACCCGGTAACAGCCATTTCATTACAGAGATGAAAAATTATACGACAAATCCAACCAGTATCGAAAAGAAGATTCCTCGTCCGTAGAAAATAAAAGTACCGATGTCAGGGTACAAGTCACTAAGACCTCGGGTTCTTTTATTTCAGACAGTGACAAAGGTAAGAAAGGGGTAGACAAACGGTACCTCACTAACCCGGCCCACGGTACTAAAATCTAAAAACTTACAACTCAAAATTTGGTCGAAAAAGTGAGAGGAGAAAGTGAAAGTAGTTCTCTGAGAAATCAAAGAGAAGTGAAGGACGGTATTCCAACCACAGTAGACGTATAGACTCCAACGACTATAAAAAGGGACGTTAGAACTCAGGTCGAACACAAAGTAGGTCACACCGTAAAGTGTACTACATGAGACATATATTCAATTTATTCGTCCCACTGTTATATGTCGGAACTACATGAGGAAAGGGTTAAACCTTGGTCAGGTAAAAGGATCCAGACCAAGATTGACAGGGAAGAACTGAACGTATGTCTAAAAAGTCCTCCGTCCATTCCTCCAGATCATAGGGGTAGAGAACTTAAAACGTGTCAAACGATACTAGGTGTGTCAGTTTCGGAAATCACATCAGTTACTTCGTCTTCATCTACAAAAAGACCTTAACAGAACGAGAAAGATACTAGGTTGTCTACAACCTTTAAACTAAACACCAAGGAGACGGAAAAGATTTAGGTCACACTTGTAGACTTTCAAGAACGAAGTGCATGACAACTTCGGAGCGAACCTTTTAAAACTCGTAACGAAACCATTGCACACTCTACTCACGTTAACAAGTCATCAAACTTGTAAGAAACCGTAACGGGAAGAAACCCTGACCTTACTTTTGACTGGAAAAGGTCAGGGCACCGGTGACGACTCAAAAGGTTTAAACGACCGTATAACTCACTTCGTAAAAGTGTCCTTGTAGAAAATCCTAAACTTTTTCATCGATCTTAAGATAGTCGAGGTGACCGAAACAAGTATCACTACGAAGGATTCCGGGTGAACTGAAGCGAAAGGTCCTACAGACCGAGATCCACTAACTGGTGTGGCTGTACGAATAGACCCAGTAATTCTAGAAAGAACGTATCAAGAGGACAGATAAGAACGGTGGAAAAGAAGACGACGAAAATCCAGGTATGGTAAGGACAGGAAATAACACGGATAGAAACGGACTTTAAAAGGGAACCATAAAGATTAAAAGAACTTCACTAGAGATCAGATCAGAAAGAGTACGATAACAAAAGGAAAAAAAAAAAGAAAAAAGGAAACAAGTGACTCCTTCCGAAAGAATTGAGAGGAACGATGAGAAACCTTGAGACGTAAGTCTATTCGTATAGAAGAAAAAGAAGAAACGGAAAGTGAAGAGAAGAAAAGAGTCGATAAACATTCCGGAGGAGTCTGTCGACAAAACGGAAAAACGGAAAGAAGAAGAACCCCTACCAAAACTAGTGGTGGAGGACATGTTACAATTCTTGGAGGTAGATATCAAGAAGTCCTTGAGACAGATAGTATAGATAAGGGAACTTAGATAAAGAGTGAAGGTGACATATTAACATTCCCTAAAATAAATCCAGTATGGATTTACCAGATTACCAAAAGGAATGAAAGAAGTTAAATTCAGACTTAAAACGTTATTCCTCAAGTACTAGACTCGGTGTCAAACGGGAACCAGAACGAAAACGACTGATAAATCTCGAAGAGGTAAAAGTTGACTTTTCTTACATTAGTTCGACCAAACTAAAATGGTAGATCACTACAGGTACACATCTCAACAGAGAACAACCTTCTGTCACAAACGATACTGGTCACGTAAGGGAGTCGGTTTGATACAATAGGAAAAACATGAGGTTCCGATTTGAACGGACAATGAGGTCCATAGAGAACTGAAGGATGAAAACGTAAGGTCAGAGTATACAACTTTTTCTGTAGGTAAAAAAACCACAATCAACGTCTTTTAGTCAGTGACTGTTTATGAAAACCCTTCACAGTTAAACGTCAACTGTCCGTTCAAGGTTAAACATCAACTATCAATACAAGAGGTATTAAATTGTATGAATTATTTATAAACAAATTGTTTAATGAAAACCAAATACGTTACGATCTGTCACCAAGTAGTTTGTGGTCATCATTAGAAAAAAAAANNAAGAATGTACTATCATATGTACAAAGTTACGGTAAGAGGGTTTAGTAGGGTGGGAGAGGGAGAGGGAGACTCAAGTTTTCAGGCGATATGTGTAGACACAGAGAAAACGACAGAACGTATGTCCCAGTAGTAACGGTAGAAAGATTTAAGGTATATATACGTAATCATATGACATA
>SJYO01000647.1:43984808-44038847 GCA_006410555.1 Capra ibex
ATTATGAGGTAACACATATACATGGTGTCGAAAGAATAGGTAAGTAGACGACTACCTGTAGATCCAACAAAGGTACAGGACCGATAATATTTGTCACGACGCTACTTGTAACCCCATGTACACAGAGAAAGTTAAGACCAAAGGAGCCACACATACGGGTCGTCACCCTAACGACCCAGTGTTCCGTTAAGATAAACGTTAAAAAATTCCTTAGAGGTGTGACAAGAGGTATCACCGACATGATCAAACGTAAGGGTGGTTGTCACATCCTCCCAAGGGAAAAGAGGTGTTGGAGAGGTCGTAAATAACGAACATCTAAAAACCTAACGTCTGTAAGACTGACCACACTTCACCATGAAGTAACACCAAAACTAAACGTAAAGAGATTATTACTCACTACAACTCGTAGAAAAGTACACAAACAATCGGTAGGCATACAGAAGAAACCTCTTTACAGATAAATCAAGAAATCGGGTAAAAAACTAATCCAGCAAATAAAAAGACCTGAACTCGACGAACATAATTTACTAGTGAAAACGAACCTTCTCGAAAGACGAACCCTTTGGTTATCCATCGACGGGGACACTGTGTCCCGACATCCCCGACCTTCGCACCTTCAAACAGGAACATGTCCAGAGGTCGTACTCCTTGTCGAGGAGTCTCCCAGACTTTCCTTAAATTCTGTAACTACTTAATTACACACCTCCCCCTCCCTGTTCTCTATCCGTGACTACTTCCCCACTCAGAATACCTATAGTATCACTTGTGAGTTCCGGACAGACAACAACAATTTTGTCGAAACGTACGTTTTCTCTTTTAAATGGAAAAAGTCAAGAATTTTACCGGGGACACGAAGGAATGTAGTAGTACGAACAGTGTAACTGGACCCTTAGAGATAATTGTACGGCCACAAACAAAGACCCTGAGTACCCCAAGGACTGCGATTTTTGACAGAAATGGAGGAAGGAAAAACAAGGTTCGTCCCAGGTCAGAGGTTCTGGTCAGTTGTCACGGAGCCACCTCATCAAACGTAGGTACCGTACCCGGAACAACAAATATATCCATTTATTATTCTTACTCTCCAAATCAGACCCCAGTCTCTTATTTATCCGGCAAATCTTTCTCCTGTGGTCCTACAACGAAAATAAACATATAATCGTTATTAATTTTTTTTTCGGGGTTGTATTAAGTTAATATTTGAAAAATAATTAAAGGTTCAGTTAAGTAATTCAGTCAGACAAAAGATGTACACTTACATTCTTTTACACAGATTTGAGTAAATGTACTTACTTGTCATGAATGTTGGGGTCAAACGAAAGAAGTCTTGTATTACAAAAGAGATAAATTTACGACACCTTGTGTCGACAGGAATAAATAAACGGGGGTCAAGATGAACATTCCCGAAACATAACCGGAAAGTGTTCGTCCGAAAGTCACAACTTTACTCAATGAGTTAATGACCTACAGACTGGAGGAATCTGGGAGTCGGTGGTCCTTATCCCTTTTCGATTCTTGGGAACCACATTTCTTTTCTCTACGATAGTCGTAGTAGTGTGGGTCTGCGTCGGGAAGAATTGTCCCGTGACGTTCATCAATTAGTAGTATAAGTAATGGACGACGTCGGGTCGTGAACGGTACAATAGGACCCTGTGGGAATCTTCACAACCGTCAAGGATCCCAAATTCTTAATTAACTTAAGAAACAATAATACGTAGGAGGAAAATTGTATTATAATGACATATTTTGGAAACTCATCACTGAAGAAAGTACCATAGACCTTTCTCCGTGTCCATCTCGGATCTGACCGTGTCCATCTCGGATTTGACTGACTTTTGTCCTCTTTGGGACTAACTTGACTTGTTTCACTTTGAATCGTCGTAGGTTACTGGTCGCTGAATAGCCCTCACCCTATTAAATAAAAAGAAAGAGAAAAATTTTCTATATTAAATATTTTACTCTTTTATGATCGGGTAATTTATAACGTTTAAAACCGTCTAAATTCCTTCTAGAAACCGAATCATCTCGTAAAGACCCTTTTCCATCTTTTTAAAAAATGAAGTCTAACCCGGTAGAGATTTCAGAAACCTAACTAACAGGATCCTACCTAACAGGAGGCATTCAACTCCATTGTATCACGTTTGAAGATTTAAGTACCCTGATCCAGTGAGACGTTCGTTTTTATTGACTCTCTACTACGTACTTCACGTTGGAGACTTCTCCTTGGTTAGACTCCGATTTATTCACATGTCTGTCAGAACACTGATAGGAAAACATCTAGAATACAACATTCGTCAAAATTATCCTTCTCTAGAGATATTGACTTACATCCATGTCGACGAGTCCCGTACGTAAACACGTATTGTTACATCGGAGAGTGTCACCGTTATGGGGCTTTAAGTGATAGTTTCCAGTCTCTGGGAAATGGTTACCTCCTATAACAATATGCCTTTTCAAACATAGACGGACACTTAAACAAACGACTGTGAAAATTTTTCAATCGTAACAGTATCTACACATCTCCACAGTAAAAAGAATTTGGGAACTTATCCCCAACCACACCTCCTGTGTTTAACACGAAAAGACGGTGTCCTGTGTCACGACACGAACCAGGACACAAAATTCATTAGTCAAACCTTTATGAATACTGTTTACATTAATACTAAATCCTCTACCCAAGAAAACCAACGAAATGAATAATTGTGTATTTACCTCAAAAACACACGTACACGGGGGAAATAAAAAGAAGAAGAAGAAGAAGAAAAAAAAAAAAAAAAANGAGAGAAAAAAAAAAAAAAAAAAAAAAAAAAAATTCTAACTAATAAATGGATAAACCGGTACAACGTGTCTTACGTCGTTAATCAAGGGGCTGGTCCCTAGTTTGGACACGGGGGGTTTAATCCTCGAGTCTTGATGACCTGTTGGTCTCTTCAGGGGTGGAAAAAAAAAAAAAAAAAAAGTCTTTCTGACAGCTAATGAGACACTTATTCTCTGGAATCGTCATTTACTTTTGTAACGTCGTCTATTTTACAAATTGTTCTTACACTTAGGTCAGACATCTTTAAATACATATTCAGTATGAAGGTTCAATGTTTAGTACATTCTCTTCGAAATTTCAAAATTTAAAAGAAGAAAGTTTTAGATAGATATTTCATTGATGAATTTCCGTTCTGTTACTTCATTACCTTTCGATTCTTTTTAAGTCCAAACTGTATGGAGGACATTGAGATTACCGAATTTTCAGTAAGTAAACATTGTTGTATATTACCTTATATCAAACGGTTTTATGACTTAGGGATACATGTAGACTTTGATTGTGTTATGACATTGAGTTAGTTTGGAGGTATTTTCTATTCATTTATTTTTAGTCACTGAATCAGTCACAAGAGTAGTCAAAGATTAGTGACTAATACACATGTGACACGATATATTACTTATGATACATCTAATTTAGTTAAGATTCTCTACCCCGTTATTTACCATCGGAGTCTTAAATCAATATAAAGAACACATGAAAAGTTATATATATGTACTATTTTTCGAAAATTTGAGTTTAATTGTTTCATTAAAAATATTTCATTATATGGAAGAGAGATAACGGAAAGATCACCGTAGTTCACTTTATGACAAAAACTTTTAAAACAGTTCTTGAAAAACTTTTGATTATTTTGGAATTTGATTTCTAAATTTTTATGATTAAAAAGTTTAACAGAAGACAGAAAATTTTTTTTCAATAAATTAAACAAAAATCGAGACAGGAAAAATCCTAATTTTCTCGTCGTGATATAAACGACTCCCTGTTCACGTATCGTTTGTTAAAGAATACTGAACGGTCACTGGTAAAATACATGAAGGAACCTTTTTTTTTATTATGGGTGTAAATGTAAGAAGAACATTTTTATAAAGTCTAAAGATTCTATTTTGTAATTTATACGTCCAAATATAAACTGGAATATGAAACAACATAACCGTTATGTATATCAAAAACCACTGTATAGAGATATAAGGAACTTAAAAAGAACTCCCTCATTATATATATAGTCAGTATCGACTTTTCATATTACCTAAGTATTTAAGATCAAGTGTCAGTTAAAGTGTGTCTTGGTTAAGACTCAAATTAGTTGGAGGAACATCGACCAGAACTATTCGAAACCAATAAGACAACGAAGAAAACAAACTGTCGTCTGACGATAAAATCCTAACTCACTTTCACATTATGTTCGTTGATTGAGATCTTAGTGAAAGAAAAAAGAAAAAATAATCGGAAACTTAACCGGTTTCATCATTCTCTATTGTAAAAAAAACCAACTTAAAACGTATTCACCTTTAAATCTCCGAGTCAACGAAATATTTATTGTTCTTAAAGTGTATTCAACGTCAACTATCATATTAAAAGAAGACTTATACCTAAAAAATTCTATGGTTTACTGAGAATGGTTATAACCAAAATAACGTCTTCACCGTGACGTAAAAGGTCAATACACTAATCAATTTTCACGTTTACGTAAGGTTCCCGTATCGACAACTTTTTACCTAAGTTAATAGCTTATTAACCTCGAACAGTTCTCGTGGATCTACCAACCTCTTCTCCGACACTATTGGAAATACGTATTTCATAACTCTCAGTTTGTCTGTCTTCAAACGACTCACGGAATCATACGACAACGAAACCGAGATTCAGGATAAGTCTTGTACCCCTAGTTAGTACTAACACGAAGGACCGGTATCTTCTCAGTCGGGTGTTCAGACAATAATTGTAGTTAGTTGAAGTCCAGACCAGTCGTTTCCTTGTCCTGTACTCGTCCACTTGTCCCGTCGTTTCGGTCTTACGTCCTGTCGTTTACGTCGGGCCGTTGTGTGACACCTATAAACTACATTAAACTCCCAGGGTCGACTTATTCCTGGTAACTTGTGTGTTAAGGTGACGAAACTCCTTTGACATGTAAATCGAAACCTTTGTAGTCCTATACTTACTTTTGTAAATTTTATTCACTGACTTTGTCCGGTCACAAAGATTACACCGTCGAGTATTTTACACATAAGTTAGGAGAATCGTAAATTCTTTATTATAATCACCCGCCCTAGAGTTGAACGTATTAAATGGATCTTTTAGATAAGACAATCTTTTAATAAAATACTTTTTCAAACTTTTCTCCCAAAATGACCCGAAAATATCGTACTCCATTAATTAGTGAACCACTCTGTCACACTGAGAAGGGAATTTGACAGACACGAGGGAGAGTAGAAGGGTTCCGAGGTAGTGAGGAACGACGAGTGACTGTGACTCCAGTTCAAAGTCAACAGTGAATCATATTTAGAACGTAAGACACACACACACAAAATTATAGACCGAATGTGTGGATTGTACTCAATAGGGGTCTTCTAGTACACGAAATCTACGGTCTTTAGATCTTCTACTTTGTTAGTCAGTGTCTTAGACTCATAATGTAACTAAAATAAATAAAATAAAAAAAAAAAACGAAATGTTATGACATAACCAAAACGGTATGTAGTTGTACTTAGACGGTGCCCACATGTATTCAAGGGTGAGAAACTAAAATCTTTCTCGACTTTCAGAGATACACCATTCCAATTCGTAGGTCCCCGAAGACGGTCTGACACCCCTTCCCCTCCTTACGTAAAGTTTATCCCTCCGTTCCGTCTGAAGTTTCCAGGACAATCAAGAAGTTACACAGTGGTTCCTCGATGATCGAAACGGAGTCCCTTACCCGATTTTCTGAGACACAGATTTAACGATACGAAATTCACGGACTGTTGGTAAACGTCCGTCCGTCCTCGATCTTAAGAGTGTAGTATCATCAACAAGAGAGACCATTGGTGAGTGACTGTAGAATTGTAATCACTATCGATATGTAACATTAACCATAATACAAAAAAAGGATCCCCTCTTTTTTTTTTTTTTAGTTTCCTTTCTGAATTATGGCAGTTTAGTTTAGATGATGGATTTGTTTTCGTTTATGATAACGAATACACCATGAGAATGTTTTAATTCTAGTAGAACTTATGTGATATTTCCTGTTTCTGTATAAATATATCATTACTTCACCGGGACTTGGAAATCTATTTTACTCAAAGAGATTGAATTTCCCCGTATAGAGGACTAACCCTCAGTGAATCACTTTGAGGGAGAATAATTCGATATACTGAATTTTTTTTATAAAATCGACGGAATCAAGGTAAAAGTACACATTTTATAACAGTACTAAAAAATCAGGTGTTCGTAACTACTTACGTACCTAGTTTAGGTACTGGACAAAACCATCTCAAAATAATCTTGTATTAATATATGTAAACGAGTAAATAACAGATATCGATAAAACACAATGTCCTCATCAACTCATTAACGTTCTCCAGTATACTAGACTTTTTGTGGTTTATAAACGACGGACTGGGAAATGTCTTTTATTTTACAACTGGGTACGGAATTTATAAGTTACTTAAACGGACTCGTTTAGTCTGGTTTCGTCCGGTGCAATTAGACCAAGTTTTGATAAACGTAGAGTACAATTTTACGAACTAAAGACCAGTACTACGTCCTTAAATACCCCCAAGAGATTTTAGGTGATCTTCCTTTCTCTTACTCTGGACTAAATAAAATTCGTGTAACGTTAATCACTGTTATTTTTATTATAGTGACACGAAATACAAAACCCTCTTTTTTATGTATTACCACTCATTCGGTTGTACCACTGTTTACATAGTAAAATTTAGTATGATTTTGATATCTTTACAGGGGTAGTAATACAAAACCCAAAAAAAGTCTATGAACCAAAAGTTGATACCACCGACGGTTGTCAACTAATTTTTATTAGGTAACATTCTCAACGAGAGTCTGATCGACGTAGTCCTGGTGGACCTCGTGAACCTTTCTTGGTCTACGGACCCGGGATCGGTGTCCTAAAGACTGAATCATCCTGACCCTTTCTCACACGTAAAGATTGTTCAAATGGTCACTACAACTAAGTCGTCGAATCAAGTCACTGGTACAAACTTTTTAGTGTCGCAATTCTATAAACGAGTCATCACTTTTTTACTGGACATTTACCACCCACTACTTCGTTGACAGTTGTTAAAGTAACCTAGAAGAACCATAGGATTCATTATTATCGTGGGAGTACTACTAGAATACTATATTTATAATAGGATGGTGAAATGTCTACTCCTCTGATTCCGAGCTTCTTTACCGTAACAGGTCTAAGTTTAAGTCAGGGTTAAGGACTCATATTTTTAAAAGACCAGAATTTCAAAGAGTTTACAGTCATGTTTCTTTCTAATGAACCCCCTAAACATTTTGTATAACTAATTATTCGAAGGAGTTGTTTTTAAGACTAAGATCATATATCCTATTTATAACCTTTGGACGTGAAATTTTAACCTCTTCTGTTACCGTGGAGTGAGGTCATGAGAACGGACCTTTTAGTGTACCTTCCTCGTCGGACCACCCGACGTCAGGTACCCCAGCGATTCTCAGTCTGTGCTGACTCGTTGAAGTGAAAGTGAAAAGTGAAAGTACGAAACCTCTTCCTTTGCTGTTGGGTGAGGTCACAAGAACGGACCTCTTAGAGTCCCTGCCCCTCGGACCACCCGACGGTAGATACCTCAGTGTGTCTCAGCCTGTGTCGACTTCACTGAATCGTCGTCGTGAAATTTTATTCGACCCAAAAAAAAAAAAGACATATATTTTGTTATCATTATGATTAGAGTAATATAAAGATTTATAGTGATGATTAATTGTAAACAATATAAGAGAGGGACTTCTTTCTTTACTGTTGGATAAGGTCATAAGAACGGACCCTTTAGCGAACCTGTCTCCTCGGATCGTCCGATATCAATTTCTCAACGTTGTCAACCTATGTTCAATCGTTAATTTGGTGATGGTGGACAAGAGGTAATCGACAATAGAAGTATTTTCAGTTTTACTTCTTATACAGTGAGATTAGAGAAGTACAATCCAGGTACTTAGTTCCATTTAACCTTCAAAAGTTTGTCCTCTACCGTTCTCACTTATGTTATAAAATCCTTAGTTACTTGATTTTACCTGGTCTTACCCGTTTCAATTAAGTCGACTGGTAATATAGATGACGACACCCGTTCTCAGGGAATCTTCCTTACCTTACCGTGAGTATGATTTTTTTTCTCAGGTTTTACGTCATGAACCCATGTAGAGTTTTTACTGTCTTACTTGAGACGATCAAAGGGCCCGTTTGGTAAGTTATAGTGCCATTAGGTTCAGATACGTGGTTGACGATTACGACTTCTTCGACTTCAACTTACCAAGATACTTCTGGATGTTCTGGAAGATCTTGATTGTGGTTTTTTTTTTTTTTTTTCTCTCTCTCTCTCTTCATAAAAAGTAGTCTCCCTTGACCTTACGTTTTCATCCTTCAGTTCTCTACGAACCCCATTGACCGTTTAAATCGGAACCTCATGTTTTACTTGGTCCCCTTTCCGATTGTCTCAAAACGGTTCTCTTACGTGACCTGTATCGTTTGTGGGAAAAGGTTGTTGTGTTCTTTGTTGTGATGTGTACCTATAGCGGTCTACCAGTTATGGTTTAGTCGAACTAATATAAGAAAGGACAACTTTTATCTCTTCGAGATACGTCAGTCTTTTTTTTTTTTTTTTTTTGTTCTGTTCTGTGTTTGACACCAAGTCTACTACTCGAGGAATAACGTTTTAAGTCTGAATTTAACTTCCTTCATCCCTTTTGGTGATCTGGTAACTCCATACTGGATTTAGTTTAGGGAATGTCAATATCTCATCTTCACCGTTTGTCTAATTCCCTAATTTAGAATATCTATCTTAAGGACTTCTTGATACTAGTCTCCAAGTATTGTAGCATATCCTCCGTCACTAGTTCTGGCAAGGGTTCTTTTTCTTTACGTTTTTTCGTTTTGTCAACAGACTCCTCCGGAACGTTTCTCGACTCTTTTGCTTCTCCTCACTTTTCGTTTCCTCTTTTCCTTTCTATATAGATAGACTTACGTCTGAAGATTTCTTATCGTTCCTCTCTATTCTTTCGGAAGAGGTCACTAGTTACGTTTCTTTATCTCCTTTTGTCATCCTACCCTTTACGACCTCTAGAGAAGTTCTTTTAGTCTCTATGGTTCCCTTATAAAGTATGTTTCTACCCGAGTTATTTCCTATCTTTAACATACTTGGATTTTTTTCCTCTCTATAATTCTTTTCTACCATTCTTATGTTTTTTTCTCGATATGGTTTTTTTTTTTTTTTTGGAATTACTGGGTCTATTTCTGCTACCACACTATTAAGTGGATCTCGGTCTATAGGACCTTACACTTTAATTCACCCGGAAGTCTTCATAGTGACCCTTGTTTCGATCACCTCCACTACCTTAAGGACAAATCAATAAAGTTTAGGATTTTCTACTACGACACTCTCACAACGTGAGTTATACGGTCGTTTAAGACTTTTGAGCCGTCACCGGTGTCCTGACCTTTTTCAGTCAAAAGTAAGGTTAGGGTTTCTTTCTGTTACGGTTTCTTACAAGTTTGATAGTATACTAACGTGAGGAGAGTGTGCGATCGTTTATTACTAGTTTTAAGAGTTTCCGTCCGAAGTTGTCATGAACTTTACTCTTGAAGGTCTACAAGTTCGACCTAAATCTTTTACGTCTCCTTGGTCTCTAGTTTAAAGGTCGTAGGTAAACTAGTATCTTTTTCATGCTCTCAAGGTCTTTTTGTAGATGAAAACAAAATAACTGATATGGTTTCGGAAACTGACACACCTAGTGTTGCTTGACACCTTTTAAGAAGTTCTCTACTCTTATAGTTTCTCGTAATGGAGGAGGACTCTTTAGCCATACGTCCATTTCTTCGACGTCAATCTTGACCTGAACCTTGTTGTCGAACCAAGGTTTAACCCTTTCCTCATGTAGTTCCGACGTAGTGGGACTAATAAATTGCATATACGTCTCATGTAGTACACTTTACGACCGGACCTTCTTCGTGTTCGACCTTAGTTCTAACGTCCCTCTTTATAGTTATTGGAGTCTATACGTCTACTGTGGTGGGAATACCGTCTTTCGTTTCTCCTTGATTTCTCGGGGAACTACTTTCACTTTCTCCTCTCACTTTCTCGACCGAATTTTGAATTGTGAGTTTTTTTTGTTTGTTTGTTTGTTTGTTTGTTTTTTTTTTTGTTTTAGTACCGTAGGTCAAAGTAGTGAAGTACCGTTCATCTATCCCTTTGTTACCTTTGTCACTGTCCGAAATAAAAGACACCGAGGTTTTAGTGACGTCTACCACTGACGTCAGTATTTTAATTTTATACGAACGAGGAACCTTCTTTTCGACACTGTTTGGATCCGTCGTATAATTTTTCCTATCTATAATGAAACGACTGTTTATAGACAGATTAGTTTCGATACCAAAAAGGTCATAAGTACATACCTACACATTCAACCTTGTATCTCTTTTGACTCGTGACTTTTTAACTACGAAAACCTGACCCCAAAACCTCTTCTGAGAAGTCGTAGGGACCTGATGTTCCTCTAGTTTGGTCGGTTAGTATTTCTTTTAGTCAGGACTTACAAGTAACCTTCCTGACTACGACTTCGACTTGGAGGTTATGAAACCGGTTGACTACGGTTCCTGAATGAGTAACCTTTTCTGTTACTACGACTCTTTCTAACTTCCGTCCTCCTCTTCCTCTACTGTCTCCTACTTTACCAACCCACCTGAGTGGTTGAACTACCCATACTCAAATTCGTCGGAGACCCTCAACCACTATCTGTCCTTTCGGACCCTATGACGTCAGGTATCATAACGTTTTTCAGTCTGTTCCCATCCACTGACTTGACTTGAGAATAAATAAATAAATAAATAAATAAATAAATAAATAAATAAATAAATTTAACTTCCGACTAATCAAAAGTTATAACATCACTATAAACGGTATACAACGGTACTTTGTCGATACCGACATGTACACAAGGGGTAGGACTTGGGGGTAAGGGGAAGGAGGGGTAGGGTAGGGAGTCCCAGTAGGGTCACGTGGTCGGGACTCGTGGGACAGAGTACGTAACTTGGACTTAACCGTTAGACAAAGTGTATACCATCATATGTAAAAAGTTACGACAAGAGAGTTTAGTAGTGTGGGAACGGAAAAGGGTGTCTCAGGTTTTCAGACAAGAAATGTAGACACAAAGAAAACGACAAAGTGTATATCCCAGTAGTGATGGTAGAAAGATTTAAGGTATATATACACAATTATATGACATAACCGCAAAAAGAAAGACTGAATGAAGTGGGACATGTTATCCGAGGTAAAAGTAGGTGGAGTAATCTCGACTAAGTTTACGTAAAAAATTTTAGCGACTCATTATAAGGTAACACATAGATATGGTGTCGAAAGAATAGGTAAGTAGACGGTTATCTGTAGATTTCACGAAGGTACAGGAGCGATAACATTTGTCACGACACTACTTGTAACCCCCGTGTACACAGAGAAAGTTAAGACCAAAGGAGACACACATACTAGTCGTCACCTTAACGACCCACTATGGTGAGAATACCGTCTTTCACTTCTCCTTAAATTTTCGGAGAACTACTTTCACTTTCTCCTCTCACTTTTTCAACCGAATTTCGAGTTGTAAGTCTTTTGCTTCTAGTACCGTAGACCAGGGTAGTGAAGTACCCTTTATCTACCCCTTTGTCACCTTTGTCACAGTCTGAAATAAAACCCCCCGAGGTTTTAGTGACGCCTACCAGTGACGTCGGTACTGTAATTTTCCACGAATGAGAAACCTTCCTTTCAATACTGGTTGGCTCTGTCGTATAATTTTTCGTCTCTGTAATGAAACGGTTGTTTACAGACAGATCAGTTCCGATACCAAAAAGGTCACCAGTACATACTACACTCTCAATCTGACACTTCTTTCGACTCGAGGTTTCTTAACTACGAAAACTTGACACTACAACTTCTTCTGAGAACTCTCACGGAACCTGACGTTCTTCTAGGTTGGTCAGGTAAGACTTTCTCTAGTTGGGACCCTAAAGAAACCTTCCTTACTACGATTTCGACTTTGAGATCATGAAACCGGTGGAATACGCTTCTCAACTGAGTAACCTTTTCTTAGACTACGAAACTCCCTAACCCCCGTCCACCTTTTCCCCTGCTGTCTCCTACTCTACCGACCTACCGTAGTGGCTGAGCTACCTGAACTCAAACTCACTTGAGACCCTCAACCACTACCTGTCCCTTCGGACCGTACGACGTTAAGTACCCCAGCGTTTCTCAACCTGTGCTGACTCGTTGACTTGACTTGACTATGACAAGAGGTATCACCGACATGATCAAACGTAAGGGTGGTTGCCACATTCTCCCAACTGAAAAGGTGTGGGGGAGGTCGTGAATAACAAACATCTGAAAAACTATCGTTGGTAAGACTGACCGTCCTCTACTATGTAGTAATACCAAAATTAAACGTAAAGAGACTATTACTTACAACAACTCGTAGAAAAGTACACAAACAATGGTAGACATACAGAAGAAGTCTCTTAAAAGACAATTCAAGAAACCGGGTAAAAAACTAACCCAGTAAATAAAAAGACTTTAATTGGACGTACTCGACGATCATATAAAAACTCTAATAAACAGTCAACGAAGCATACGATAATAAAAGAGGGTAAGACTTCCGACAGAAAAGTGGAACGAATATCAAAGGAAGTAACACGTTTTCGAAAATTCAAAATAATCCAGGGTAAACAAATAAAAACGAAAGTAAAGGTAATAAGACCCTCCACCAAGTATCTCCTAGGACGACACTAAATACAGTCTCACACGAAACGAACATAAAAGGAGATCCTCAAAATATCAAAGACCAGAATGTAAATCTAGAAATTAGGTAAAACTCAAATAAAAACACATACCACAATCTTTCACAAAATCAAAAAAAAAGAAAATGATCACCAACTGGTCAAAAGGGTCGTGGTGAACAATTTCTCTAAAAGAAAATAGGTCACATATAAGAACAGAGGAAACAGTTTCTATTCAACAGGTAGGTTTCCACGTACCTAAATAGAGACCCGAAAGTTAAAAAAAGGGTAACTAGATATAAAGACAGAAACACGGTCAAGACATGACAGAACTATTGACATCGACAAATCATATAAGACTTCAGTCCATACAACTAAGGAGGTCCTGACTTGAGAGAAAAATGTCTAGTTCTTTGACTACCTCTTAAATTCATTAAATAGTCATGGATTCAAATATATGGAGTCACATACTGAACACATAGACAAGTACTCGGGTCCGAGATCTTACGGGGTGATACTTTGACTGAAACTGTAAAGATCACTTGACGTCGATTTATGGTTAGAGTGACGGACAATCAAAAGAGAGATTAGCACAGATAGATCAATAAATTTCTCCTACTAAAGGGATACTAATATCGGTACCTTAAGAATTAAATGAAGGAGTACGGTTCTCGACACTTTCCTTATTAAAGTGGACAAAAACAAAAACAATAACAAAAGTAACAACAAGAAACAATTAAAATAACCTGTCTTAACATCGAAAAGACTCGTGAAACCTTAAATTTTTTACTATTCGTACTCATTACTTCGATCAAAGAAATATGGACCCAAATCATAAATACCTATTGTGTACAGGTAATAATTTTACATGTCAATAAGAAAGTCGATTAGTATATGTCACTTAGACTCAATTAAACGATTGAAAAGACAAGATTTTATAGTATTATGTGTGGACCTTGTAACCGAAGTGTACTATTATTTTTAAATTAAGATATAAGAGTTGAGAGGTATCATAACAAAAGGATTTTGAGATTTTATAAGGTCAATTTCAAGAGGTTGTCTCTAAAGGCACAACAACCTTTACAAAACAGACACAACAGTGAAAATAATCAGTGGTGGATGTACACCGAAACTCGTGAACTTTGTATCGATTACACTTACTAGTTGACTTAAAACTTTCGGTTGATTAAAGTTAACTAATTTAAATTTATCAGTGTACACTGATCACCGGTATTACAACCTAACGTGTCAAGACCTAACGAGTAAATTGTCGTAAGAAACTAGTGACGAAGAAATCAACTGTATAAATTTATTAGAAAATTTAGTTCAACGCAAGAAAAATACAAACCTTACCAATTCCATAATTTTAATAATTGTCTAAATCTGAAAGATGACGATAAATTTGAATTGGGTCACATTGTTTTTATATACAACTACAAAATACATAAATCACAGATTGATGGATAATAAAAAACTAGGACACAACCTAAAAAATGCTGACGTAAAAAAGGTACAACCTTGAAAAAAAAAAAAAAACATCGACACTACCTACGACAGTCTCACGAAGTTATAAATTCGTCGTGGGGTACTTTAGTACTGTCAATTTTTACGTCACGTCACGTAGAAACATTTAGAATTAGTTCGTATATTGAACCCCAAAATTTTGACATTTGTATCCTTCAAAATTCAATAGTAAAACGTGGTAAAATTAGGTATTTTGTATCTTTTCACTAACAATAAAATAGGTAGACGTCGTTTCATCTCATTAAAGTTATTCGAAACCTTATATATGTAACTCATACTATGTGTAAAAAATCAACTCAAACTGTAGGTTGAAGTACTTATTTTTTCCGGGTAAATAGTACGTAACTATCAGTGTGTGTATATAAATAGTATAGATATTTTCTTACCATAAAAGACTTTGAGAAAACAGAATGATGTATTATTAATATATCATATTCGTGAATATTAATACAATTCATATATTTTCTGATATTAATGAAGTTTATATTGAAACATAATTACAAACAACCGATCCTATACCAAAATAAAAATAAAAAAATTAAAAATAAATAAATAAATAAAAATGAAATATTATAACATAAACAAGACGGTGTGTAGTTGTAATTAGGTGGTGTCGTATGCCCACAAGGGGTAGGACTTGGGGAGAGGGTGGTGGGAGAGACATAGTAGAGAAGCCCAGTAGGGTCACGTGGTCGGGGTACGTAGGACATAGCTTGGACCTACACCAAAATTTTACAACTGCAAGAATTACACAGGAATATTAATAACATTAGACCTTCTTCAATAGTTAAGACAGTACGAATGTTTGTAGATGTGACTTTTACATGAATCTTTATATATTTATAATTTAAATAGTTCGACTATATTTTTATTTTAATCACGTCAAGCAAATAGTTTATTTAAACTTTCCGTCAATAATAAAACTCTTCGATATTACGAAAGACCAAGTATTCTCCGTTACAAATTCTCTTTAAACCTCAGAAAGTGAATCACAGATCGAGGATTTTTGGTAGAGATGACGTAAAGGTGATTTTATCGGGTATTTTGTGTAGTGATTTCTCTTTTAGTATGTGTCACTTATAACCTGAGTGTTAGGTAGATATAAGTCTTAGTAGCTTTGGAAAATGGTTTATGTTATCCTCTGGTTTCCTTTATCGAACCGGTCAAGTCGTTGTCCTCAGAGGTGTCGACGGACACTTCATCTGTGACTAGTGTAGGGGTGAATGGACGTATCCTGATAAACGGACCCCAGGAACCCCTCATCGTTCGTCTCGTACTAAAGTTGGACGAAACCAAGGACTCAGATACGGAAATTGGATTCGAAAGACATTTACGAATCGACAGGGATGGGACTCTCTTTGACATCTGATTGTCCTCTCCTATCTAAACACTCGTTAATTTACGTCTTTTCCATGAACTAATCTGAATGTATTCGACGATATTTACGTAGTCTCTTTCAACGATTAAGACATTTTCCACCCCTCCTCTATTCTGTCTTTGAGAAAAAAATAAGAAAGATAAAAAAATTTCAATCACTAATCGATAAAAGTCACCGAAGAGTCGTGTTAGGTACCCCGGACCGTCTCAGAACCATACATTATTAATGTCTTACTTATTTACTTAATCAATCAGTTAATTAGATAATTATTTACCCTCTGAAATGTCTTTTAGTATTAGTCTCACAAGTTCCCTAGAACTTTACAATACTCCTTTGATTATTATAATCCGAATTTTCTTTGTATTAGAGGCATGATCATTTTGAGAAAGTCTATTGACTTTTGGTCCATGTAAAAAGGACATACTGAAGTCTTCTGTTTTCATCCTGTTTAATTATAGTGAATGTTATGTCGTTTAGACTGAGTTTTATTCTTTCTGAACCCGAAGGGACCACCGAGTCACCATTTTCTTACGTGGACGGTCGTTTCCTCTACGTCAAAACTAGGGACACAACCCTTCTATGGGTCCTCTTCCTTTACAGTTGGGTGAGGTCATAAGAACGGACCCCTTGCGGTACGTGTCTCCTCGGACCACTCGATCTCAGGTACCCCAGTGTTTGCTCAGTCTTTACTGAATCACTAATTTATTGTTGTTATTCTTTCTGAATTGGATTCTTAGTAAGAGTAAACGTAGAATTAATTACTTTACATTTTTTGGAATCATGTTTATTTGAAACCAAGAAGAGTTTAACAAATATACAATCTGGGTAGGCAAGAATTGGATAATTACGTTATATAATTACTCCAAAATCTCATTTCTAAAAATATACTGGTTAAGTCTTTATTTAATCGAGAATTTACAAATTTAAGTGAACAGAGAGTTTACGAATTTTTTAAAGTTACACGGTCTCACTCCAATGATTACAACCCCTTGTATCAGTCAAAAAAATTATATTTAAATAAATAAAATTAACCTCCAATTAATGAAATTTATAACATAACCAAAACGGTATGTAGTTGTATTTAGGCGGTGTCCATATTCTCCCGAAGTGTCCACCGTGACCACCATTTCTTGGACGGACAGTTAAGTCCTCTTAATGCTCTACACGTTACGTTTCTTTATCTCCTTTTGTTGTCTTACCCTTACTGATCTCTAGAGAAGTTCTTTTAATCTCTAAGGTTCCCTTGTAAAGTACGTTTCTACCCGAGTTATTTCCTTTATTTACCATACCTGGATTGTCTACGTCTTCTATAATTCTTCTCTACCGTTCTTATGTGTCTTCTTGACATTTTTTTTCCTAGAAGTGTTGTGTCTATTAGTACTACCACACTAGTGAGTAGATCTCGGTCTGTAGGACCTTACACTTCAGTTCACCCGGAATCCTTCGTAGTGATGCTTGTTTCGATCAGCTCCACTACCCTAAGGTCATCTCGATAAAGTTTATGACTTTCTACTACGACACTTTCACGACGTGAGTTATACGGTCGTTTAAACCTTTTGAGTCGTCACCGGTGTCCTGACCTCTTCCAGTCAAAAGTAAGGTTAGGGTCTCTTTCCGCTGCGGTTTCTTACGAGTTTGATGGTTTGGTAACGTGAGTAGAGTGTGTGATCATTTCATTACGGGGTTTAAGAGGTTCGGTCCGAAGTCGTTATGTACTTGGCACTTTAAGGACTACAAGTTCGACCAAAATCTTTTCCGTCTCCCTGTTCTCTAGTTTAACGGTTGTAGACAACCTAGTACCTTTTTCGTACTCTCAAGGTCTTTTTGTAGATAAAGACGAAATAACTGATACGGTTTTGAAAACTGACACACCTAGTGTTATTTCACACCTTTTAAGACTGTCTCTACCCTTATGGTCTGGTGGATTGGACGGAGAACTCTTTAGACATACGTCCGGTCCTTCGTCGTCAATCTTGACCTGTACCTTGTTGTCTGACCAAGGTTAATCCTTTTCCTCATGTAGTTCCGACATATAACAGTGAGACGAATAAATTAAAGATATGTCTCATGTAGTACTCTTTGCGACCTGACCTTCTTTGTGTTCGACCTTTGTTCTAACGACCCTCTTTATAGTTATTGGAGTCTATACGTCTACTGTGGTGGGAATACCGTCTTTTACTTCTCCTTGATTTTTCAGAGAACTACTTTCATTTTCTCCTCTCACTTTTTCAACCGAATTTCGAGTTGTAAGTCTTTTGCTTCTAGTACCGTAGGCCAGGGTAGTGAGGTACCCTTTATCTACCCCTTTGTCACCTTTGTCACAGTCTGAAATAAAGAAACCCAAGGTTTTAGTGACGGCTACCTCTGAAGTCGGTACTTTAATTTTCTGTGAAAGAGGAACCTTCTTTTTAATACTCGTTAGATCTATCATATAAGTTTTCGTCTCTGTAATGAAACGGCTGATTCCAGGCAGATCAGTTCCGATACCAAAAAGGTCATCAGTACATACCTACACTCTCAACTTGAGACTTCTTCCGACTCGTGGTCTATTAACTACGAGAACCTGACACCACAACCTCTTCTGACAACTCTCAGGGAACCTGACGTTCCTCTAGGTTGGTCAAGTAAGACTTCCTCTAGTTAGGACCCTAAAGAAACCTGCCTTACTACGATTCCGACTTTGAGGTCATGAAACCGGTGGACTACGCTTCTCAACTGAGACTACGACCCTCCCTAACCCCCGTCCGTCTCTTCCCCTGTTGACTCCTACTCTATCGCCCTACCATAGTGACTGAGTTACCCACGCTCAGACTCACTTGAGACCCTCAACGACTACCTGTCCCTCCGGACCGCACGACGGTAAGTACCCCAGCGTTTCTCAGTCTGTGTTGACTCACTGACTTGACTTGACTTCTCTACATCCAAGTTTGAACACCGAACCGTTCTACGGGACCTCTTCCTTTACCGTTTGATGAAGTCATAAGAACGGACCTCTCAGGGTACCTCTCTCCTCGGACCGTCAGACGTCAGGTATCACAGCGTTTCTCAGTCTGTACTAACTTCGTTGAATCGTACGTAGGTTGTACGTAATGGTTCACTTTGTTCGGTTAAACTTTAGACATACTAAGGTCGATATACCGTAAGACCTTTTCCTTTTGGATACGTCCACTTTTCTAGTCATCAAAGCGTATCAACCCACTCCTCTTCCTTCCTACTTGTCCACCTCGTGTATCCTAAAAATTTCCGTCACTTTTATGAAACATACCATGACGTTGTTACTCATGGAGAGTAATACATAAACGGTTTTGAGTATCTTACACATTTTGGGACTGATCGGTTTCGTAGGACTCTTTCTTGTTTCGAATTTCATAGTATGAAGATCTAAAGTTTGACACAGTGTTTCGATGTCATTAGTTTTACTATACCATAACCATACTTTTGTCTACGTATCAAGTTACCTTATCTTATTTCTAGAGTCTTTATTTGGGTACCCATATACTAGTTAATCAAGTGCTGTTCCTACGGTTTTTACATATTTCTCCTTTCTTATCGAAGACGTTATTTACCATGACCCCTCTGACCTATTGACTTACGTTTTCTTTTTGTGACCTGAAAATAGAGTGTGGTATGTATTTCTAGTTGAGTTTATCACAATTGTCGAACTCTTATTTCGGACTTTGGTATTTTGAGGATCGTCTTTTGTACCACCCATTCGTTGAACTGTAGACAAACCGTTAATGGAAAACCTAAATTGTGGTTTTTGTTTCAGTTGTTTCCTTTGTACATTCACCCTGATGTAGTTTGATTCTTCAAACCATTATTGAGAAATGTTTTCTTTATTGAAAAATTTTTCCTTTTGTTTTGACCCATCTCGTAGACTTATCCGTAAAAAAGGTTTCCTCTATGTGTTTACCACTTGTCCATGTACCTTTCTACGAGTCGTAGTGATCATTGGTTACTTTACGTCTAGTTTGATGTCATTCTATGGTCGATGTGTATAAAATCTTCCCGATACTACTTTTTCTGTTGTCTATTGTTCATAACCACTCCTATACCTCTTTTTCTTTCTTTGGGAACACGTGACAACCACCCTTACAATTAAATAAATCAGTGATACCTTTTGTCATTACTCCCTGGAATTTTCAATTTTTGTCTTGATAAAAACTAAGTCAAGTCAAGTCAAGTGAAGTCAGTGAGTCAACACAAGTTGAAAAACGTTGGGGTACTTAGTGTCGTGCGGTCCGGAGGGACAGGTAGCGGTTGAGGGTCTCAAATGGGTTTGAGTACAGGTAACTCAACTACTACGGTAAGTCGGTAGAGTAGGAGACAGCAGGGGAAGAGGAGGTTGAGGGTTAGGGAGGGTCGTAACCCCATAAAAGGTCACTCAGTTGAGAAGCGTACTCCATAACCTCAAAGTCGGAGTCGTAGTCAGGAAGGTTACTTGTGGGTCCTGACTAGAGCAAATCCTACCTGACCAACCTAGAGGAACGTCAGGTTCCCTGAGAGTTCTCAGAAGAGGTTGTGGTGTTAAGTTTGCGTAGTTAAGAAGCCACGAGTCGAAAGAAGTTTCAGGTTGAGAGTGTAGACATGTACTGGTGACCTTTTATACCGGAACTGATCTACCTGGAAACAACCGTTTCACTATAGAGACGAAAAGTTATATAATAGATCCAACCAGTATCAAAAGGAAGGTTTCTCATTCGTAGAAAATTAAAGTACCAACGTTAGTGGTAGACGTCACTAAAACTTGATAAAATACTAGGTCGTTAAGTTGAAGACCCGTAAATAAGTTTCTCCTACTTTAGTCCTCTCTGTCGACGTAAGGGTGTAACGTCGTAATAAGTTTTATCGGGCGTATACATTTGTCGGATTCATAGACATATTCCTACTTATCTATTTCTATACTAGTCACATATGTTGACTTATAATAAGTTGGTGCTCTTTCATCCTTTAGAATGTCACTCGTTGATATACTTACCTTAAGTTTCTGTAGGACGGTTCACTTTAATCGGTTTCCGTTTATGACGGACCATAGTGAAGATCCGTCTTGGAAATTTTTTCAGTTTGAATGTCTACGTCTCTCATCTCTTCACCACCGACTTCCGACCACCCATCCCCTTTATTCCTTCTTTTACCATTTTCCTATGTTTGAGACTCGTTCTTCAAGACTCTTAGATTACATTTTAGATCACTGATAAACGTAACATAATCTGTTAAATTTAAAGGAATCTCATCTTAACTTTACAGAAGTGTAATTTTTTTTTTTTTTCTGATGTTTTTTTTACATTTTTGTTTTTCGTTGCAATTTCCGAAAAAAAAAAAAAATTAAATAAAACTTTTGGTACAAGGTTTCCCGCCGAGTTACGTGTTTAGTTTTCTTGTAACTATCCTGTTTATAAAGATAAAATTTTTGTAAAAGTCGTGTACGTACAGTAATACGTATTGAAAAGTAAGATAAAGTCATAGAATGAAAAAAGTAGAAATTAACGTAGTCTCATTCCACAGAGGGAAGAATAGGACGGAGGTGAAAAACAACAACAAGTCAGTGAGTCAGCACAGACTGAGAAATTCTGGGGTACCTGACGTCGTACGGTCCGAAAGGACAGGAAGTGGTGAGATTTGGGGTGGGTTACTTTTGGGAGACAAATTTGTCCAGGAGTTAGTGGTACGTGACGAAGTAGTATAGTATTTTCTACGGGGTCAGGATAAAGTACTGAGTAAGTCGTTAAGTCTCCTACCGATTAAACTGTTTTCCCTATTTTCCCTTCCCTATGTCCTCTTGAGTTCCATATTTGCACGTATAAGGGAAATATTGCAATTTCTTTAGTACCAGGACTTCTATTAAAAACGACTAAAAGAGAAACTACCTTTACGTCGTTTTCTCGTCGGAGTCCCTAAATTTAATTTTTTTTTTTTTTTTCCATACTATTTCACTCCCTTAGAAAAATCGAAGTACTTCTTATCTTGTGAAACTCTACACCTCTTTCACCTAACAAAAAGTATCTTCTCCATAAGAAGAATCCTTCCTCTACCTTACACGGACTGTAGATATTTATCATTGACCATATAATTCCGTGAAGTATACGAACAATAATTACAATCCTATTATAATTTATAAGAACTTGACGTTTAACTTTCAAATACTTAGTGTCCTCTCCTCCCTACGTTTTCTTTGGTATTTCCGTTCGTTAATACAAATTGTCTCAAATGAATGTGGTTTGGTAAAATCGGTTTGGGTTACGTCACCAATTTTCTGCGAATGAGGAACCTTCCTTTCAATACTGGTTAGATCTATCGTATAATTTTTCGTCTCTGTAATAAAACGGTTGTTTCTAGGCAGATCAGTTCCGATACCAAAAGGGTCACCAGTACATACCTACACTCCCAACCTGACACTTCTTTCGACTCGCGACTTCTTAAGTACCCCAGCGTTTCTCAGTCTGTGCTGATTCGCTGACATGACTTGACTTGACTTACAAATTGTCTATAATATCGAATACACCTATAGTGACAACTATCCTACGTTTACAGTCGTGATCTCAATTCGTAACACCGACAATAAGAAACATTAATAACTTGTAGATATACATTATAACTTTTTGTACGAGACTCTGTTATTTGTTTTCAAGGTAGGGACTTAAATTTCTCAATGGACAAGACTTTGTACTCCGGTGTACGTCTGAATGTCACTTCAGACCACACCACCGACGGTCCGGGTCTCCTCTGACAATTCCCTTCCTCTCCAATCCTTTCTAAAACATTATCTTAACTAGGAATTTAACTCGTTCTCAAATATCTTACTTCCTGGAAGGCCTTTTTCTCTTTCTACACTTGTTCCGTACCATTCAAAACGTATGATCCTTTGAGATTCACAAAAAAACAAGAAAAAAAAAAAAAAGGAGAGAGAGTGTTGTGTCCTTTTTTGGGTGGACGTTACACCCTCTGGACCCAAACTGAGACCCAACCCTTCTAGGGGACCTCCTCCCGTACCGTTGGGTGAGGTTATAAGAACGGACCTCTTAGGGGTACCTGTCTTCTCGGACCGCCCAATGTCAGATACCCCAAAGTTTCTCAGCTAGTACTGACTCCCTGATTCGTGTCGTGTCTCAAGAATCACCACACGTCAGTCTCTTTGTGAGGTCCCTCATCCCCACTGGGGGTTCAGTGTGTTCTCAGCACATAGGTAAAGATTTTTCGAACCTGTAATAGAGTGTCCATTACGTCTCAGTACCCGTTGGAGACAGGAAATCCTTCAATTTTTGACGAACTATAACCACGAGTCCTACTCCAAGGTCCATTTATAAATGACACACTGTGAATCGGTTTCTGTTTCACTTCTTTCATTCGTCCCAATGAGTCCACCGGTGTAAGTAGGGACCTCTACGACAATAAAGCTTACAGGTGTTTGTTCGTTCTACTCTTGTCTTTTCACAGGTAGTTTAAATCGTTAGACATTGTAAATGGTTTTGTCAAATTTGTATGTGTGACGTTTTCCGTGTATATTTTTTGTTACTCGATCACACTATAAAACAGAATTGTAGAATATTTCCGAGTTTTCCCGTTAATAAAATGTTTCTTGTATAGTAGTAACGAAACATAACTGTTTACGTTCAGACGAGTGTTTTTGTTACTGTCTCCCTTGTCACGAACATTTACGGGTGTCTTACCCATGATGGTCTATAGTTTATCGTTGCACCTTAAGTGTGTGGACTTGTGTTCATATTAATCGACTTACATCTTGGAACCCTAACCGTAGTCACTACTCAAAGTTTCCAATAGTAAATTTCTTAATTCGGGTTGAAACTGATTTACATTAAATAATTCACCACACGTTACATTTTTTATTAACATATTTATTAAGATTCTATAATCCCAAGACTGATATGAAAAAAATTTAAAAATGAAATAAATTGAAATATTATAACATAACCAAATATGAAAAAATATTTTCTCTTTCTTGTTACATTCCCAAGTCCTATTTAAACATCGTACAGAAACATTTGTTTTTTTATGTCAGATAGAAATCAATCAAACCACTACGGTCACTCCCATGGGGACAAATTTTACGAACGACAAGTGGTCAGTACCTCCGACCGCAAAACTTTAAACACACACACACACACCAGAAAATTTTTTCATGAATAAAAAAATTAACTTCCTATTAACCGAATGTCTTAATACAAACAAAGACGATTTATAGTCGTACTTAGTCGGTATCCATATGTATACAGGGGAGGGAGGATAGATAGAGGTGTAGAGTGAGGAGACTCAACAACGTCTCCGGACCAAACTCAAGGGACTCAGTATGTCTTTACGGGTAACTAATAGTTAAAATGTATACCATTACATTCAAAGGTACAATGAGAAAGGTATGTGAGGTGAAAGAGGAAGGAGGTGTGGGTGGTGGGCGTAAGGTGACTAAGTATTCAGTCAAGAGGTACCGTCACAGAGGCAACGACGGGACGTTTAATAAGGTAGTCATAGTAGAAAGAGTCAAGTCAGTAAGTCAGTACAACCTGAGAAACGTTGGGGTACCTGACGTCGTGTGGTCCGCAGCGACAGGTAGTGGTTGAAGATCTCAAATGAGTTTGAGTACAGGTAACTCAACCACTACGGTAGGTTGGTAGAGTAGGAGACAGTAGGTGAAGAGGAAGGAAGTTAGAAAGGGTCCTAGTCCCAGAAAAGGTCACTCAGTTAAGAAGAGTAGTCCACCGGTTTCATAACCTTAAAGTCAAAGTTATAGTCAGGAAGGTTACTTATAAGTCCTGACTAAAGGAAATCCTACCTGACCAACCTAGAGGAACGTCAGGTTCCGTGAGAGTTCTCAGAAGAGGTTGTGGTGTCAAGTTTTCGTAGTCAAGAAGTCACGAACCGAAAGAAACATCAGGTTGAGAGTGTAGGTATGTACTGATGACCCTTTTGGTATCGGAACTGATGTACCTGGAAAGAACCCTTTTATTACAGAGACGAAAAATTATACAACAGATCCAACCAGTAGTGAAAGGAAGGTTCCTCAGTCGTAGAAAATTAAGGTACCGACGTCAGTGGTAGACATCACTAAAACCTCCGTGGGGGTTCATTTCAGACAATGACAAAGGTGACAAAGGGACAGATAAACGGTACCTCATTACCCTGGCCTACGGTACTAGAATTAAAAGACTTACAACTCGAAATTCGGTTGAAAAAGTGAGAGGAGAAAGTGAAAGTAGTTCTCCGAAAAATCAAGGAGAAGTGAAAGAGGGTATTCCCACCACAGTAGACGTATAGACTCCAATAACTATAAAGAGAGACGTTAGCACTCAGGTCGAACACAAAGTAGGTCGGGTCACAAACAGTACTACATGAGACGTATATTCAATTTATTAGCACCACTGTTATGTGTCGGAACTGTACGAGGAAAAGGACAAACCTTGGTCAGACAACAAGGTACAGGTCAAGATTGACAACGAAGGATTGGACGTATGTCTAAAGAGTTCTCCGTCCGGTCCACCAGACCATAATGTTGGTGAAAGTCTTAAAAGTTGTCAAAGAACACTAGGTGTGTTTCCGAAACTGTATCAGTTATTTGTCTTTATCTACAAAAAAGACCTTACGAGAACGAAAAAACTACTAGGGGACCTACGACCGTAAAACTAAAGACCAAGAAGATGGAAGAGTTTGGTCGAACTTGTCTACATTTAAATACCAAGTATATAACAACTTCGGACTGAATGTTCTAAAACTCGTAATTAAATGATCGTACACTCTACTCAACATCAAACTCGTAAAAAACAGTAAAGGAAATAAACCCTTACCTTACTTTTGACTGAAAAGGTCAAGGCACCGGTGACGACTTAAAAGGTTTAAACGACCGCATAACTCACGTCGTGAAAGTGTGGTAATAGAAAATCCTAAACTATATCCATGTGACCTTAAGACAGGAGATGATCGAAACAAGCATCACTACGAAACATTCCAGGTGAACTGAATCGTAAGGTTCTACAAACCGAGATCCATTAGTGTGGTAACACTAATAAACCCAGTATTTCAAGAAGACAAATAAGAACGGTGGAGTTCTAAGTCAAGTAAAGTCAGTGAGTCGGTACAGGCTGAGAAACGTAGGGGTACTTAAAGTCGTGTGGTCCGGAGGGACAGGTAGCGGTTGAGGGTCTCAAATGGGTTTGAGTACAGGTAGTTCAGCCACTACGGTAGGTCGGTAGAGTAGGAGACAACAGGGGAAAAGGAGGAAGGGGGTTTAGAGAGGGTCGTAGTCCCCAAAATGGTCACTCGGTTGAGAAGTGTACTCCACCGATTTCACAACCTCAAAGTCGAAATCGTAGCCAGGAAGGTTTTTTGTGGGTCCTGACTAGAGGAAATCCTACCTGACCAACCTAGAAGAACGTCAGGTTCCTTGAGAGTACTCAGAAGAGGTTGTGGTCTCAAGTTTTCGTAGTTAAGAAACCACGAGTCGAAAGAAGTGTCCAGTTGAGAGTGTAAGTATGTACTGGTGACCTTTTTGGTATCGGAACTGATGTATCTGCAAACAACCGTTTCATTACAGAGACCAAATGTCATACGATAGATCCAACCAGTATTAAAAGGAAGGTTCCTCATTCGTAGAAAATTAAAGTACCGACGTCAGTGGTAGACGTCACTAAAACCTTGGGGGGTTTTATTTCAGACTGTGACAAAGATGACAAAAGGGTAGACAAAGCGTATTGTATTACTTGAAAAACGGTTTAAGTTTGAAAAATTATAGAAGACGAAGACAATCCAGGTATAGTAAAGACAGGATATAACTTGAGTAGAAACGTACTTTATAGGGGAACCATAGAGATTAAAAGAACTTCTTTAGAGAACAGAAAGTGTAAGATAACAAAAGGAGATAAAGAAACGTGACTATAGACTCCTTCAGAAAGAATCGAGAGGAACGAGAAGAAACCTTGAGAAGTAAGTCCACGAATATAGTAAGGAAAAAACGAAACGAAAAGTGGAAAGAAGAAAAGTGTCGATAAACATTCCGTAGGAGTCCGTCGGAAAAAAAAAAAAAAAAGTAAACAAAAAGAATCCCTACCGGAAGGAGGGACAGAGGACACGTTACAGTACTTGGAGTAAGGTATCAAGTAGTCCGTGAGACACATAGTCTAGATCAGGGAATTTAGATAAAGAGTGACGGTGACATATCAGCAATCCCTAAACTAAATCCAGTATGTACTTACCGGACCACTAAAAGGAGTGAAAAAAGTTAAATTCAGACTTAAACCGTTGTTCCTCGAGTACTAGACTCGGTGTCAGTCAAGGGTCAGAACAAAAACGACTGACATATCTCGAAGACGTAGAAACCGACACTTCTTACAGTAGTTAGACTAAAACCACAACTGGTAGACCACTACAGGTACACATCTCAGAAGGGAATACAATAACCTTCTCCTACAAACGATACTGGTCACGTAAGAGAACCGTTTTGAGATAATTAGAAACGGGACGAAGTAAGGTATGAGGTTCTGGTTTAAACGGATAATAAGGTCTAAAAAGAACTGAAGAATGAAACGTAAGGTCATGTGACATTAATTTTCCTGTAGAAAAAACGTAAATCAAGATCATCCATAAGTATCTTGACAAGTCAAAGTCGAAGAAGTCGTAATGATCAACTCCGAATCTGAACCTCATGAGACTATAACTTACCAAAAGGAACCTTTACTTGTCTCTAGTAAGACAAAAAAAAATAAACAAACAAAACAAAAATTCTAACGTGACTTCATGACTTAAAGAATGAGAAAATAACTGATATTACCGATGAGATAAAGAAGATTCCCTAAGAACGGGTGTCATGATCTATATTACCAGTAAACTCAATTTAAATGGGTAAGGTCAGGTAAAATCAAGCGACTAAGGATTTTACAGTTGCAAGTGAGAACGGTAGAGGACAAACGTGGTGAAGGTGTAACGGAACTAAGTACCTGGATTGTAAGGTCTAAGGATTAACGAGAAATGTCATAACCTGGAACGAAGGTAGTGGTCAGGGTAGGTGGTGACCAACAACAAAAACGAAACCAACGTAGAGAAGTAACAAACACTTTAATAAAGAGGTGAGAAGACGTCATCGTATAACCCGTGGATGGCTGGACCCCTCAAGGGGAAAGTCAGAGGATACAAAAAACGGAAAAGTATGACAAGTACCTCAAGAGTTCCGTTCTTACAACTTCACAAAACGGTAAGGGAAGAGGTAACCTGGTGTAAAACAGTCTTGAGAGGTAGTACTAGCTAAACAGAACCAACCGGGACGTTCCGTACCCAGTATCAAAGTAACTCAATCTACTTCGACACCAGGTACACTAATCTAACCAATTAAAAGACACTAGGGTATATATACTAGGGTAGAAAGATCTAGGGTATATATACTCAATCATATACTATAAAAAGAAGACTGAATGAATTGACATATTGTCCGAGATCCAAGTAGGTGGAGTAATCTTGACTGAGTTCCCAAAGGAAATTATCTAATTATGACACCGACTCATAAGTTAATATATGTAGATGGTGTCGAAGAAATAGGTAAATGGACAGCTACCTGTAGATCAAACGAAGGTATAAGATCGATAAAATATAGCACGACGTTACTTGTACCCCTATGTACGCAGGAAAAGTCAAAACCTAAAGAGTCCCATATACGGACATACAGAAGAAATCTCTTTATAGACAAATCCAGAAAAAGGGTGTAAACTTACCCGACAAATAAAAAGGTCATCACTGAACATGTTCGATGAACGTATAAAACCTTTAATTAAGAAACAGTCAACAAACAAAATTGTCTTATTTCCCATTCCAATCTAACTTAGTGAATTCGGACCTTTATCGGAATGTTTTATTATTTAAAAGATTATTCTTTTCTTATTAAAGAGACGTCAAAACTTTCGACTGTTCAGTGAATATCTTTCGTTCGGTTATGTATGTATTTCTTGAAGAAAAAGAAGACCGACTAAAATGATCAAAATCACTTTTTGATAAAGTGTTGACATTTAATTGATCATTCTAGTACCTCCACGAATCCTCACACCTTAACCAAAAGCAGAATGGAAACAGTAAACTAAAGACTGGAACCTCTTCAACACATGGGAGAGTTTGAAGTTATGTAGACAGACATTTTAGCTCTATTACCATCGTCGACACACATCGTCGTGTAAGATTATTACTGTGGTCCTCAACATTCGGACCAAACTCGCCCCTGTAAGCACACCTGTCACGAGTCGTCTTATAGTAGTACCGATAGTCATACCATCGGAAACTGTGAGAAGATGTACTGGAGTACGAATCTATGGGATTTATATTTTTAATTAACACAAAATATAAATTTGAGTAAGATTGAACCTCATTTTATATGAAAACTTCATTTATTTTGACGGTAGTGTTATAATTAAAATCTTACGTATTAAATGTAGATAAACACCTATATATTTTTTCCCCCCCTTTTGACACCATTAAGTCTTAACAAAATATGAGGTTTACTTGGTTACGACATAACTTACTAACGTTTATTTAACTGTTGACTCTTTATCAAAGTATCCTGTATCTATTTATATAAATTAATTTCCAAATAGAGTCATTTTCCTAAATATCTAGATATTTAAAGATTTAGAACTTACGTCAAAGGAATTACAATTCTAAAAGAGTCTAAAAAGTATTTTAATTATATATAACGTTAACAGTACCTAAATAACATCCTAAAAACAAATAAATTAATCCTAATGATTATAACTTCAACAACTCTTAAGTCTAAGACCTCGGTCACACGTCATCAAGTTTAGGGGACTAGAAAACTGACTTTTAACTGTATTAACAATTACTCATTTTTAAAATTTAAGAATCTTGTTACAGATCATATACTACTATTACGTACAATTTAGATTCGACAGTAACAGCAATACTTTTATGGCTCTAAATGTTGAACGTAATAAATCTAGTATTATATTAATCCACTACTTATTATAAGTATGTCTCAACATCCGAAAATTAAATAAAATACTAGTCATGGTAACGGTAGAATAAAAAGTTTATTTCTTATTAATCCGAGTCTTTCCAAATCACTGAAATTTTGAGTAGACTTTTTAGAACGTAACATCTTAGTCCCGTACTTTCGTACGATAAAAAAGTGAAATAAGTTGAGTGTTACTTTCTTTTTTCGGTATAAACAAATAAAAGGAAATACCTTTCACAAATAACGGTCACTATAAATTAAAAAAGTGACTGTGTGAAATACCCGGGAGTTGGGGTGTCTCATCTTTAGTAAATTTTTCAAAAAACAAACAAACAAAAAGAGACAGATAGATAGATAGACAGACAGACAGATAGATAGATATAGACTGTATATTGGGACACGTTCAAATTCCACATGTTGTAAAACTAAACTACGTGAATACAAAACGTTTTTACTAATGGTGTCATAGTAACCAATTATGAAGTGTGTTAATAACGAAGAAGAAACACCATTTTCATAATTCTAAATGTGCGAAAGTCAAGTAAAGTCAAGTCAGTGAGTCAGCACAGGCTGAGAAAAGGCTGGGGTGCTTAACGTCGTGTGGTCCGGAAGGACAGGTAGTGGTTGAGGTTCTCAAGTGAGTTTGTGTGTAGGTAGCTCTAGTTCTACGGTAGGTCGGTAGAGTAGGAGACAGTAGGGGAAGATATAGACGGGGGTTAGGGAGGTTTGTAGTCCCAGAAAAGGTTACTCAGTTGAGAAACGTACTCCACCGGCTTCATAACCTCAAAGACGAAATCGTATTCAGGAAGGTTTCTTGTGGGTCCTGACTAGAGGAAATCTTACGTGACCAACCTATAAGAACGTCAGGTTCCCTGAAAGTTCTCAGAAGAGGTTGTGGTGTCAAGTTTTCGTAGTCAAGAAGTCACGAGTCGAAAGAAGTGTCAGGTTGACAGTGTAGGTATGTACTGATGACCTTTTTTTTTTTTATCGGAACTGATCTGTCTTGAAACAACCGTTTCATTACAGAGACGAAAACTTGTACGATAGATCTAACCAGTATTGAAAGTCGAACGTGAAGAAGGTCGGGTCGTGAACAGTACTACATGAGACGTATATTCAATTTATTCGTCTCACCGTTATATGTCGGAACTACATGAGGAAAAGGATCCTCAACAAGTATAGGTCGAGATTGACAACGAAGGTCTGTACGTATGTCCAAAAAGTTCTCCGTCTAGTCTACCAGACCATAAGGATAGAGAAAGTCTTAAAAGGTGTCAAATAACACTAGGTGTGTCAGGTTTCAGAAACCGTATCAGTTATTTCGTCTTGATATATAAAAAGACCTTGAGAGAACGAAAAAGGTACAAGGTCGCCAACAACCGTTAAACTAGAGACTAAGGAGACGGAAAAGATTTTGGTCGAACTTGTAACCTTCAAGTACCAAGTGCATAACGACTTCGGACTGAACCTCTTAAAACTCTTAATGAAATGATCGTACACTCTACTTACGTTAACACGCCATCAAACTAGTAAGAAACGGTCATCGTTGAGTGTTTATAAATTATGTCAAAACAATTAATATTCGCAATACGACTTGTAATTTATGAATCTTGTATAAACAAAATACTAACCTTGAAACACGAAAAATTGACTGTAGAGGGGTAAAGTGGTGGAGGGTAGGGGAACGTTGGTAGTAAGAAGAGACAAAGATATAACAACAATAACAAGTCAACGATTTAGTATAGGTTGAGAAACGCTGGGGTACCTGACAGGAAGTGGTAGAGACGTCAAAAGAGTTTGAGTACAGGTAACATAGTCACTACGGTAGGTTTGTAGAGTAGGAGACAGTAGACGAAGAAGAGGACGGAAGTTAGAAAGGGTTGTAGTGTCAGAAAAGGTTACTTAGTCGAGTAGTGTATTGTATCGGTTTCATAGTAAAGATACTCAAGTCGAATAAATGTAAGGTGTTATACTACGGTATATCAGAAAATAGAGAGAAAGAGTGAATAAAGTGGATCTTATGACGGGACGTCCAAGTAAGTAAAACAGTGTTTACCGTCCTAAAAGAACATAGAGTACTACCTCTTTATAAGTCAACACACAAATACACACGAATACACACATAGTCTGACCTAGGTTTAACCCTTTCTGACCAAGGTTTAACCTTGGTTGACCAAAGTTTAACCCTTTCCTCATATAGTTCAGACATATAACAGTGGGACGAATAAATTGAATATACGTATCATTTAGTACTCTTTACGACCCGAACTACTTCGTGTTCGACTTTAGTTCTAACGGTCCTCTTTATAGTCATTGGAGTCTATACGTCTATTGTGGTGGGAATATCGTTTTTCTCTTCTTCTTGATTTCTCGGAGAACGACTTTCATTTTCTCCTTTCACTTTTTTTAAACGAATTTTGAGTCGTAAGTCTTTTGATTCTATTAGTATAGACCCGGGTAGTGAAGTACCGTTTATTTACCCCTTTGACACCTATGTGACTGACTGAAATAAAACCCCTCGAGGTTTTAGTGACGTCTACCACTGACGTTGGTACTTTAATTTTCTGTGAATGAGGAACCTTCTTGTCACTATTGGTTGGATCCGTCGTATAATTTTTCGTCTCTGTAATGAAACGGGGTCTTCAAGACAGGTCAGCTTCGATACCAAAAAGGTCATCAGTACATACCAATACTCTCAACCTCATATCTCTTGCGACTCGTGACTTCTTAACGACGAAAACTTGAACACACCACAACTTCTTTTGAGAACTCTTAGGGAACCTGACGTTCCTCTAGGTTAGTTAGGTAGGATTTCCTTTAGTCAGGACTTATAAGTAACCTTCCTGACTACGACTTCGACTTCGAGGTTATGACACCGGTGGACTATTCTTAACTGAGTAAACTTTTCTGAGACTACGACCATTTCTAACTTCCGTCTCCTCTTCCCTTGCGGTCTCCTACTCTACCAACCTACCGTAGTGGCTGAGTTACCTACTCAAATTCATTTGAGGTCTTCGACCACTACCTGTCCCTCCGGACCACACGACGTCAGGTACTCCAGTGTCTCAGCCTGTGCTGACTCGCTGAGTTAACTGACTTACTGACTGACGAACACATAGTGTAGAAATTTATAAGGACCTACCTGTGATTCCAGCGTAGATATAGAACCCACAACACTTATTATGAAGTTACTTGTACCCTCCACGTTCATAGACAATTTATAGAACTAAAATAAAGGGACTTATATGTGAGTGTCAATTTAACATACAAGATAAAAAGTACAAAACTCTTTGGACACATGACAAACAAGTATCACCGACGTGTTTAAATGTAGGGTGGTTATCACGTGTTTACAAAGAGAAGAGTATAGGAAATAGTTATAAATGATAGAGAACGGAAAATACATCCTTGGTAAGACTGACCACGCTCTACCGTAGAGTGACACCGACACTAATCGTAAAGACACTACTAATCACTACAAGTCGTAGAAATATACTTGGACTACCGGTAAACCTACAGGAGAAACCTTTTTTTTATAAATAAGTCCAGGAGACAAGTATAAAAAATTAATTTTAATAAAAACAATAACAAAAACGACAACTAAACATGGTCAAGAAATGTGTTAAACCTATATCTAGGGGATTTTGTATATACTAAACGTTTATAAAAGAGGGTAAGACGACAAAGGGGAAAGTAAGACAGCTAATAAATAAAACGAAACATATTCGGAAAATCAAACTACATTAGGGTGAATAAATAAAAACATAGACAACGGAAACAAAAACCACATTTCAGTTTCTTTATTAGTGCTTCTGGTTTTAGTTTACCGAATGAACGATACAAAAGAAGATCCTCGAAATACCCAAGTCCACAATTAAAAAGACATACCACATTCTATCCTCAGGTCAAAGTAAAAAGACGTACATAAATAGGTCATAACAGTATTGGTGAATAACTTCTCTGATTGAAATGAGTAACTCATAAAAACCAAGGGAACAGTTTATAATCAACTGAGAAATACCCCCACAAATAAAGACCCGTTAACTGAGACAAGATAACGACCTACACACACATAAAAATACGATCGTTGTACCATAAGTAATAATATTGAAACATCATAATCAAATTCTAGTCCCTAACACTATGTAGGTCGAAAGAAGAAAAAATTCTAACACACCTGATAGGTTTCAGATACGTTAGTCATAACGTATGACTAAACCCCTAATAAATAAGGTCAAAACAGGTTTTACCGTAACTATTAAACTATCCCTAAGGTAATTTAGACATATAACTAAACCTATCATACCTGTAAATTGAAACAATTAGGAAGGTAAGTACTTGTACTATAAAGAAAGGTCGACAATCACAATAGAAGTCAAAGAAAGTAGGCACAGAATATTAAAAACCCGATGACCAGAATGTGAAGGAACAACAACAACAACAACAACAACAGGTCAACGATTCAGTTCAGGTTGAGACACTGGGACCCTTGACGTCGTACGGTCCGATGAGAAGGGAGGTAACGGAGAGATCCAAACGAGTTTAAGTATAAGTAACTCAGTATAACCACTACGATAGATTGACAGAGTAGAAGACGGTGGGGGAAGAGGAAAACGAAAGTCAGAAATGACCGTCGTCCACCGGATCCATAACCTCGAAGTCAAAGTCGTAGTCAGGAAGGTTCCTTATAAGCCCCGACTAAAAGAAATCCTAACTGACCAAACTAGAGAAACATCAGGTCCTCTGAGAGTTCTCAAAACAGATCGTAATATTAAGCTTTCGTACTTATGAATCTGTAAGTCGGAAGAAATGCCAGGTCGTAAGTGTGGATATGAATTGATGACCTTTATGGTATTTAAACTGATGTACCTGGTAACAACCATTTCACTGTAGAAACTAAAAATTATGTGACAGATCCAAACAGTATCGAAAAGAAGGTTCTTCGTTCGTTGAAACTTAAAGTACCCACATCAGCGGTAGGGGTCACTAAAACCTCCGTGGGATTTTATTTTAGACAGTGACGAAGGTGATAAAGGGGAAGATAGACAGTACTTCACAACCCTGACCTTAAGTACTAGAATCGAAAAACTTACAACTCAAAGTTCGATCGAAAAAGTGAGACTGAAAAGTGGAAGTACTTCCCCGACAAACCAAGGGGAATTAAAAGACGGTAATATCACCATAGTAGACGTATGAACTCCATCAATAAAGAGGGTCGTTAGAAATAAGGTCAAACACTAAGTAGGTCGGGTGGTAAAACGTACTACATAAGACGTATCTTCAATTTATTCGTCCCACCGTAATATGTCGGAACATAAAGAAAGGGTTAAAATTTGGTCAGACAAAAAGGTACAGAACAAGATTGGTAACGAAGAAATAGATGTATGTCAAAAGAGTCATCTGTTCATTCTACCAGACCATAAGTATAGAGGAACTTTTGAGAACACTAGGTGTGTCAGTTTTCGAAATCATCTCAGTTACTTCGTATTCATTTATAAAAGGACATTAAATAAACGAAAGACGTACTAGGTTGCTTACGACCGTTAAACTGGAGACCAAAGAGATGAAAAAGGTTTGGGTCTAATAAAGTGTATCACGACTTCGGATTAAACTTTCTAAAACTCGTAGTCGAAAGATCATAGACTTTACTCACGTTATCATGACATCAAAATTGTAATAAACTGTAACGGGAAGAAACCCTAACCATACTTTTGACTGTAAAAGGTCAGGACACTGGTGTCGACTCAAAAGGTTTAAACGACTGTATAACTTACGTCATGAATATGTCGTAGTAGAAAATCCCAAAAGAAAATAAAAAATTTAATTAAATAAGTAAAATTAACCTCCGACTAATGAAATGTTATAACACCACAAAAAACGGTATGTAACTGTACTCAGTCGATACCCACATGTACATAGGGTGGTAGGACTTAGGGCTAGGATGGAGGGAGGGATGGGGTAGGGAACCCAACAGGGTCTAGTGGTCGAAACCCACGGGACGAAGTACGTAGTTTGAACGTTGACCAGTAGGTAAAATGTATATCATTATATGTACTAATTTTACGGTAAGAGAGTATAGCAGAGTGGGAGTGGAAGAAGGTGTATCAGGTTTTTAGACAAGAAATGTAGACACAGAGAAAACGACAGAATGTATATCCCAGCAGTAATGACAGAAAGAGTTAAAGTATATATACACAATTATATGACATAACTACAAAGAGAAAGACCGAATGACGTTAGACATATTATCCGAGACTAAAATAGGTGGAGTAATCTTGACTAAGTTTACACGTACACACAAAAAAGAAAAAGAAAAGAAAAAAAAAAAAAAAAAAAATGTCAACTCATTATAAGGTAGTACTTATATATGGTGTTGAAGGAGTACATAATTAGACGGTTACCTGCAGATCCAACGAAGGTAAAGGTTTGATAATATTTGTCACGACGTTACTTGTAATCCCATGTACACAGACAAAGTTAAGACCAAAGGAGTCACACATACGGGTCGTCACCTTAAAGACCCAGCATACCGTCAAGATAAAGGTCAAAGAATTCCTTAGAGGTGTCAAAAAGTATCACCGACATGATCAAACGTAAAGGGGGTTGTCACATTCTACCAAAGGAAAAGACGTGTGGGAGAGGTCATAAATAACAAAATCTGAAAAACTACCATCGGTAAGACTGGTCACACTCTACCATGGAGTAACAACAAAACTAAACGTAAAGAGACTATTACTTACCACAACTCATAGAAGAGTACACTAGACGTACAGAAGAAATCTCTTTACAGACAATTTTTGAAACTGGGTGAAAAACTAACTCAACAAACAAAAAGACCATAACTCGACGTACGAGATGAACATATAAAACCTCTAATTGAGAAAACAGTCGACGAAGTAAAAGATAATAAAAGAGGGTAAGACTTCCGAAAGAAAGTGGAAAGAATATCAAAGGAAACAACACGTTTTCAAAAATTCAAATTAATCCAGGTAAAAAAAAATTAAAAACAAAAATAAAGGTAATGAGACCCTCTACCTAGTATCTCCTTAAAACGACACTAAATACATTCCCTCACAAGATGGATACGAAAGGAGATCCTCAAAATATGAAAGACCAGAATGTAGATCTAAAAATTAGGTAAAATAAAGACACATACCACAATCTTTCAGAAGATCAAAGTAAGGAAATGACCACCAACTGGTCAAAGGGGTCGTGGTGGTCAATTTCTCTAATAGAAGAGAAGTAACATATAGAAACGGAGTAAACAGTTTCTATTCCACACGTACCACACACCTAAATAGAGACCGGAAAGATAAAACAAGGTAACTGGATATAAAGAAACACGGTCATGGTATGACAGAACTACTGACATCCAAACATCATATCAGACTTCAGTCCGTCGAAATAAGGAGGTCAAGGTAAGAAGAAACAGTTCTAACGAAACCGATAAGCTCCCAAAAACACAAAGGTATGTTTGACACTTTAATTAACAAGATCAAGACAATCTTTATGACAATCATCGAACTATCCTCAACACAACTTAGATATCTAAGGAAACCCATCATATGACTAAAAGTGATATAACTAAGAAGGTTAAGTGCTTGTACTATATAAAGAGGTACATAAACACAGTAAAAAAATAGAGAAAGTAGTCACAGAATATCAAAAGATATATATCCAGAAAAGAAAGAAATACACTTACATAAGGATTCATAAAATAAGAAAAATAATGTTATCACTTACCCTAACAAAGGAGTTAAACGTAAAGACAAAAGAGTGACAATCCCATATCTTTACGTTTCCTAAAGACACAAAATTAAAATATAGGACTTTGAAATGATATAAGTAATCGATCGAGATCATTAAAAGACTACCATATAAATCCCAAAAGATATAGTTTCTAAAACAGTAGACGTTTGTCACTCTAAACTAAATCCAGTATGGACTTACCAGATCGCCAAAAGGGATGAAAGAAGTTAAACTCAGACTTAAACCATTATTCCTCAAGTACTAGACTAGGTGTCAGTCGAAGTTCAGAACAAAAACAACTGACATATCTTGAAGAGGTATAACCGACGTGTCTTATATTAGTTAGACTAAAGCCACAACTGGTAGACCACTACAGGTACACATCTCAGAAGAGAACACAACAACCTTCTTTCACAAACGATACTGGTCACGTAAAAGGACCGTTTTGAGATAATTAGAAACGGGACGAAGTAAGACGTAAGGTCCCGACTTAAACGGACAATGAGGTCCACAAAGAAATGAAGGATGAAAACTTAAGGTCAGGAGATATTACTTTTCGTGTAGAAAAAACCCACAATCAAGATTTTCTAGAACATCCAGAAGTATCTTGGTAAGTTGAAGTCGAAGAAGACGTAATGACCAACCCCGTATCTGAACCTATTGATTATAACTTACCAAACGGAACCTCTGTTTGTCTCTAGTAAGACAGTAAAAACTCTGACGTGGGTTCATGACGTAAAGTCTGAGAAAACAACTGGTACTACCGATGAGGTAAAGAAGACTCCCTAAGGACGGGCGTCATCATCTATATTACTAGTAGACTCAATTTTAAGTGGGTAAGGTCAGGTAAAATCAAGTGACTGAGGATCTTACAGCTGCAAGTGAGAACGGTAGAGGACAAACTGGTGAAAGTTAAACGGAACAAAGTACCTGGACTGTAAGGTCTAAGGATACGTTATACCGAGAAATGTCGTAGTCTGGAACGAAGATAGTGGTCAGTGTAGGTGTCGACCCATAACAAAAACGAAACCGAGGTAGGGAAGTAAAAAAGACCTCAATAAAGAGGTAACTAGAGGTCATCATATAACCCGTGGATGACTGGACCCGTCAAGGAGAAAGTTATAAGATAGTAAAACGGAAAAGTATGACAAGTACCCCAAGAGTTCCGTTCTTATGACTTCACCGAACGGTAAGGGAAGAGGTCACCTGGTGTAAGACAGTCTGGAGAGGTGGTACTGGGCGGGTAGAACCCAACGGGGAGTCCGTACCCAACCAAAGTAACTCAGTCTGTTCCGTCACCAGGATCACACTAATCTAACTGATCAAAAGACACTCATACCAAAGTCACACAGACGGGAGACTACGGGAGAACGTTGTCGATGGTAGAATGAACCCAAAGAGAATTTAACCCGCACCGCATAGAGAAGTGCCGACGAGGTCGTTTCGTGTCGGCGACGAGGAATGGAACCTGTTCTCCATAGAGGAATAACGGTGGGAAGGACTGGAAGTTACACCCTATCGAGGAGATCCGGGAGGATGTGGGAACGTCGGTGGCGAGGTACCCAACGAGGAGGACCGGTGGTGGGAATCGGAGCCCGTAACGGGGACCGGAGGACGAAAACTTGACACCAGAACCTCTTCTGAGAACTCTCAGGGAACCTGACGTTCCTCTAGGTTGGTCGGTTAAGACTTCCTCTAGTCGGGACCCTAAAGAAACCTTCCTTACTACGACTTCGACTTTGAGGTCATGAAACCGGTGGAGTACACTTCTCAACTGAGTGACCTTTTCCGAGACTACGACCCTCCCTAACCCCCGTCCTCCTCTTCCCATACTGGGTCCTACTCTACCGACCTACCGTAGTGACTGAACTACCTGCACTCAGACTTACTTGAGGCCCTCAACCACTACCTGTCCCTCCGGACCGCACGACGCGAAGTACCCCAGTGCCTCTCTGCCTGTACTGACTCGCTGACTTGACTTGACTTTGTCACTCTCAAAATTAAGAAGAAAAGGTTATACCTAATAAAATAAAATAAAATAAGAGACTAACAACACCGATTCTGAAGGTTTTGAGACAACTTATGGTCACCACTCCCATCCGTGGGAATAGAACAGAGACTAAAATCTCCTTTACGAAAGTTAAAGAGTGAAAACTCACATTACAAACGATACACAAACAGTATATACCGAAAATAAAACAATTACATACGAGGAAAATACGGATGAGAATCTTCTCAAAAAAAAAAAATTAGTATTTACGCACAACTTAAAACAGTTTCAGGAAGAGACGTAGATACTCTATTAGTACAAGAAAAAAAAAAGATTAGAAAGTTAAACAATTATACCACATGGTGTAAGTAATTAAACACCTATAACTTCTTAGGAATGTAGAGATGGTATTCCGGGTAAACCAGTACTACATACTAGAAAAATTATATATCAACCTAAACCAAACGATCTTAAAATAACTCCTAAAAACGTAGACACAAGTAGTCACTATAACTGGACATCAAACAAACAAACAAACAAACAAACAAACAAAACTAACAGATCAAAACCATAATCCCACCACTTCCTGAGTATATTAATTAAACCCTCAAACGGAAGGAGACGTTAAAAGACCTTCTCAAACTCTTTATATCCACAAGCCAAGTCAAGTCAAGTCAACGAGTCAGCACAGACCGAGAAACGTTGGGGTACTTAGCGTCGTGCGGTCCGGAGGGATAGGTAGTGGTAGAGGCCCTCAAGTGAGTCTGAGTGTAGGTAACTCAGGCACTACGGTAGGACGGTAGAGTAGGAGCCAGCATGGGAAGAGGAGGACGGGGGTAGGGAGGGTCGTAGTCTCAGGAAAGGTTACTCAGTTGAGAAGGGTACTCCATATGCTTCATGACCTCAAAGTCGAAATCGTAGTAATGAAGGTTTCTTTAGAGTCCCATCTAGAGGAAGTCTTACCTGACCAACCTAGAGGAACGTAAGGTCCCTGAGAGTTCTAAGAAGAGGTTGTGGTGTCAAGTTCGCGTAGTTAAGAAGTTACAAGTCGGAAGAAGTGTCAGGTTGAGAGTGTAGGTATGTACTGGTGTCCTTTTTGGTATCGGAACTGATCTGCCTGGAATCAACCTTTTCATTACAGAGACGAAAACTTATATGATAGATACAAACAGTATTGAAAAGAAGGTTCCTCATTCGCAGAAAATTAAAGTACCGACGTCAGTGGTAGACGTCACTAAAACCTTGGGGGTTTTTATTTCAGACTGTGACAAAGATGACAAAGGGGTAGATAAAAGGTACTTCACTACCCTGGTCTACGGTACTAGAAGCAAAAGACTTACAACTCGAAATACGGTTGAAAAAGTGAGAGGAGAAAATGAAAGTAGTTCTCCGAAAAATCGAGGAGAAGTGAAAGACAGTATTCCCACCACAGTAGACGTATAGACTCCAATAACTATAAAGAGGGCCGTTAGAACTAAGGTCGAACACAAAGAAGGTCAGGTCTCAAATCTCAAAGAGTACTACATGAGACGTATCTTCAAGTTATTCGTCCCACTGTTATATGTCGGAACTACATGAGGAAAAGGATAAACCTTGGTCAGACANTCGGAACTACATGAGGAAAAGGATAAACCTTGGTCAGACAACAAGGTACAGGTCAAGATTGACAACGAAGGACTGTACGTATATCTAAAGAGTTCTCCGTCCAATCCACCAGACCATAAGGGTAGAAAAAGTCTTAAAAGGTGTCAAATAACACTAGGTGTGTCAGTTTCCGAAACCATATCAGTTATTTCGTCTTTATCTATAAAAAGACCTTGAGAGAACGAAAAAGGTACTAGGTCGCCTACAACCGTTAAACTAGAGACAAGGAGACGGAAAAGATTTTGGTCGAACTTATAGTCCCTCAAGTACCAAGTACATAACGACTTTAGACGGAACCTCTTAAAACTCGTAATGAAATGAGAGTAAAAAATCATCTTAAGTGGATACTTCCGTAGACCAGGACCCGAAAGTAAACAACCTTCCAAAAACTAATACCGAAGTTAAAGGCACGAACACTACGTAGACTATTCTAAAAGATGAAGAAGGACCAAGTGAAAACCTTCCGATATAAAAAGATTCCTAAACAGGTATAGAAGGTTCAACAGGTAAAATAACCGTATATTAACGAGTATCATCAGACAACACTAGAAAGTATATAGACACGACAGACAACACTACAGAGGTAAAAGTAAAGATTAAAATAATTAAACTAATAAAAGAGAAAAAAAGACCGATTTCCAAACAGATAAAATAAATAGAAGAGTTTCTTGGACGAAAATCAAAACAACTAAAAACGACATCAGAGGAAGTAAAGAAAAGGTAAATGAAAAAGAGACTAAAAATATTAAAGAAAGGAAGAAGATTGAAACCTGAAGAAAAGAAAAAGAGAGATAAAAAAAAAAGTAATGTAGATCAAATCTAAATTTCAATCCAACAAATAAACTACAAAGAGAACAAGTACTGCATCCGAACATGGTGATACTTAGAGGGAGAATCGTGACAAAAATGACTTAGGGTGTCCAAAACCTAATAGCACAAAAGTAAAATTAAACAAAGATAGGTATAAATTAAAAGGAAAAACTAAAGAAGGTAATAAACAACCAATAAGTCTTTGTACAACACATCGGATGTATACAAACATAAAAATTCTTAATAAAAGGAATTAGAATGACGTAACACTAACTTTTTCTACGTACTTTACTAAAGTTAAAAAACTTAAATGATTACGATCTAAATACCGGGTCCTACACTAAATAGGACCTCTTATATGGCTCACGTGAACTCTTTTTCCACTCAAGGTAACAAAAACATACTTTACGGGATATCTATACTTAATCCAGATTTACAAGGTAACATAGTAGATCTCGAACACAAAGGAACGATTAAAAAACAAACCAACTAGTATCCACACTCTCCCCATAATTTCAGGGGGTGATAATAACACAATGACAATTAAAAGGGAAAGTATGAACAATCGTAAACGGAATGTTTACAACCCGCGTACATATAAATATTAACGATATAGGAGAACCTAACTAGAAACTAGTAATACATCATAGGTAGAAACACAGAATAGTACCAGAAATAAAGTTTCAAATTAAAAAGACTAATTCATAACGATGAGGAAAGAAAACCAGGAGTAAACGTACTTTATTGAAAAAGGTCGGGAAGTGAAAGTCAGACATACATAGGGATCCAAAGTCCAAGTAAAGAACGTCTATTATATATATCCCCAGAACACAAACGTAGGTAAGTCGGTCAGAAACAGAAAGCCAACCTAGTAAATCACGTAAATGTAAATTCTATTAACAACTAATCATACTAGGGTAATTGTAAATGAACCAACAAAACCCAAGTAAAAATATTTGGAAATTACACAAAGGGCAGATCTCTTCTAGGAAATCGTAAACAACTTCTCTACCAAACCACCATGGCTTAAGAAAGTCTAAAACGAATAGACATTTTGAAAACTAAAAGGGAGTTATAGATTTACTCTAGGAAAGACCCATCTCATTAGAACCAACATCCAAAAAGAGAAAGTAGTGAAATTCATACAAGACGTCAAGGGAAGACTGGACCTCTACAAAGAACTTTCTAGTCAACAATAGGAATACCCCTAGAGGAACACACAATAAACAACAAAAAGGACACGACGAAAATTATAAAAGAGGAGCATAAACTAGAAACAATCAAACTAATTATACAGAACCCAACAAAACGGAAAACGGAACCCAAATTAGGACAAACCTTGAGAGACCTATAGAACCTGAACCCACCGACAAAGGAAGGGGTAAAATCCCTTCAAAATCAGATAATAGAGAAGTTCATAAAAGAGTACGGGAAAGAAAAAGAAGAAGAAGAAGACCCTTTGGATACTAAGACAAAAACCCATAAATTGGAATAGGGTCTCCATAGATTTCAAAAGGAGTAAAGAAAATTAAAAAAAAACAAACAAAAAAGGAGAGACAAATAAAGGTGGTACGATAGAAGGTGGAGTGAATAGGATAGAACACGGAGTCAATAAGATGAGAACCAAGGGAGGTCTCACGAAAATAGACAATAACGGAATAAGTAATAGTTATCTAAGAATAAATAAAGAAGGTCCAGGAAAAATTCATAAAGAATGAAGAAAAGTTAGGAACAGAAATAAGATAAATAGACATAGAGGTAAACCAAAAGATTAAAACCTAGTTGAAATGATAGGAATAAGATTTAATAAAAAATCCTCTGAGAAATAGAGGGGGGGGAAAACAAACAAACAAACAAACAAAAATAGTATAAAGAAGTCAACGACTTATAAATAGACGAAAAAGTATAAAAAATGTAACGACACAAACCCCAAGGGAAAGACGTCTGACCTTCAAGCACCAAGGAGAATTAATATCTCAGACAAGGGACACTTCCCCCAACCTGATTACCGAATAATTCCAAAAGACCAAGTCCCTCGAACACAGACACAAGACCACACACCTTGACCTAGAGAAGAAAGACCTCACGTTGTGTCACAGGGTATCACTCAAAAACCCAAAGATACCCAAATCGTACCGAAACCCGTCGGACAGAAAATTACAAGTCATAACACAAGGACAAAACGATCTCTTAATAACACGACATAGAACATGACCTAGAACAACCGAGAACACACCTTTGACGAAAGTCACATTCACACCTCTGAAAACCCACTCGAGAACAGATGATTAAAAAGGACCTCAGACCTCAAGAGACTACAAGATATCGAAATCTCAATTCGGAGGACGAAGACCGAAAGTCAGGAAGAGAATGTCGTCGGAGTTCTGAAAAGGTAGGAATGTCACATCTAGTTTGGGATCCAAACAACCACTTTGTTAAGAGGTGTCGGTCCTTGTAAGTCTCTCTAAGTGTCTCAATATATCTCTTCTCCCTCTTCCCTCTATCTCCATTGGTCCTCCTCTTTTCCCCCTCAGTTTCCACCTCTCTTGTTAGATCGGTAATTAGACTAGGCATTCACGAGAGATGTCAGACCTTATGGGTCTCTCTAAGTGTCTCAATACATCTCTTCTCTTCTCCTTCCTTCCTATATCTCTACTGTACCTCCTCTTTTGCCTCTCAGTTTTCCCCTCTCTCGTTAGTTCGCTCACTAGTTTAGGAATTCACTTTTACCTATGACTTCTATCTAAAAATCTCCATGTGTTAACTATTATAGTTTTTTGTTTCTAATTTTTGGATCTTGTCTCCAATCGGAGAGTTTTTATGTTATATTTTTATATTTTGTATTATTTAGTGTTATTAAAATTTTTATACCTTATAAAAATTTATCCAAAAAAACTCCCCCTGTCCATTATTATCCGATATTTTTACTTTCGATTTCCTCATTTTTTCTTGATTTGAAAAAAAAAAATTAATTTTTCACAATTATCATTTTAATATATATCCTTAAAGAGACCTCGACAACATCCGTCACACCCCAGTCAAGTCACAGTCCATCAGGGAATAAGGACGAACATGAACAAGAGTTCCAGATATCCCCGGGGATTTTACAGTGGTCATAATTTACGTCCCAAAATTAGTCAACGTTGACAACCAAGGTTTCACAAAGGGGGAAGAAACAAATACAACCGAAGGTGACAAATGTTCAGAGAAGTTCCAGATTAAAGACGGGACTGTGTTCCCCCACTTCCACAGGTGAATAAATCTGAGTGAACAAGTCGACACAACAACCCGCTCTCCCTGTGACGTTTGTTTATGATGACCGTACACACCCCTCACGAGTGTCACCTACCCGATGTGACCGAAACGGGGTTTGGTTCCACCGTACGTGAAGGACCCAGATGTGACGAGTCAAAGATCCCACGAGACGTTCTGAAGACAGGGTTCACCCGGGACGTAAAAGGACGTGAAAGGTCTAGATTCTGTGAGTCCAGAGTCCACGAGGCGTTCCCGTGTGTGAACCTACCCAACACACAAAACACGGGAAGCGTCCAGACTCGTCGAGTCTACTGACCCACGAACCGCTCGTGTGGTAGGGTCCGTCCAGTCTTCAGAATAAGTGGTAGGGTCAATGGTGGTGAACCAAAAGACCACGTGGTGTTTTCGTGTCGGGGTCCACACGACACACAGAGGAGATCCCTCGACTAGAGGAACGGAAGGTCGAGACCGATAACGAACGGATGGAGAGACGGAGACCCCTCCCTCTCTGGATATCGACAGAACGATACGAAATCATAAACGAGTTAGGAAACAAGACACTCACACGGTCCTCAGTGGTATTCTGAAAACGTGTTTTCCAGAATAATAAAACAGAGAGAGCACTACGGAACCAAATCCAACGATACAGTGTAATCGAGGAAGTTAACAGGAACCCCATAAGTCCGGGCCAGGAATGGGATTCCTACCTGCTACGTCAGACACGGAGGGACCGATCGGGGGTGAGCGACGACCGTCAGTGCTCACAGACCCGGTGAAGGATCGACCGTCAACACCACTTCGTGTATAACACACACACACACACACACACACACACACACACACGCACACACACAAAAAGAAAAAGGAGGATCAATACAACGGGAGATTCTAAGGTTTTGAGGGATGTTTGCGTGGACACTCTCACAAAGGATGGAGAGAGTGTCCTCTTCCTCTGAAGAGGAGGAAGGGTTGAGGGAGGGGTTCTACCCAGGGACAGGGATTTAGAAAACGGAGTCAAAAACAGAAAATATAAAACAGGATGGAGGAAAACTTCTCTAATTAATCCGACGGAAAGACCCACGGACCACAGGAGACGGTCACAAGTCTTCAACAAAACACCTTCAACGAGTCGTAAGTTTACTAGAAAACTTCTTAAACACTCCCTCTCTCACCAGAGGGACAGGATAAGGAGGTGGTAGAACGGGAAATCCTAAAAGTTATCGAGTCGACCTTAAGGTAGTGGAGGTGATGGAAACAAGTATTATCACCCGGAAGGATTCCAGGTGAACTGATGTGTCAGGTCCTATAGGTCGAGATCCACTCACGTGGTAACACCAACGGATCCAGTAATTCTGAAAAACACATCAAGAAGATACATAAGAAAGGTAGAGAAGAAATAGAGAAGACGAAGACAATCCAGGAATGGTACAGACAGAAAATAGTACGGACAGGAACGTATTTTACAAGCGAACTAGAAAGGTCCAAAAACCTTCTCTAAAGATAATAAAGGGTAAGACAACAAATGTAGATAAAGAAACATAACAAGTAAATTCTTCCGGAATAGAGAGGAATAATAAGAATTCTTGAGACGTAAGTCAACCCATATAGAAAGGGAAAGAGGGAACAGAAATGGAAGAGAAGAAAGAAGTCGATAACTATTTCGAAAGAGTCTGTTGGTGAAACGGAAGGACTTAAATAAAAAGAAACCTACCGAAACCAGTGACGGAGGTCATGATACAATCCTTGAAGATAAGTATCAAGAAGTTCGTGAGACAGATGGTCTAGATTAGGGAACTGATGAACAGTAGAGGTGACAAATTCCCTAAACTAAATAAATTCAGTATGGACTTACCGGATCACCAAAGGGGATGAAAGAAGTTGACTTCGGACTTTAAACGTTATACGTCTAGTACTAGACTCGGTGTAAGTCGAGGTCTAGAACAAAAATGATTGACGTATCTCGAAGAGGTAGAAACTGATGTTTCTTATATTAGTTAGACTATGGTTATAACTAATAGACTACAACAGGTACACATATTAACAAAGAACACAAAAACCTTTTCCCACAAACGATACTAGTTGTAAAGGAGAACTGTTTTGAGAAAATCTGAAACAGGACGAATTAAAACATAAAGTTCCGGTTTGAACGGATAATAAGACCTATAGAGAACTAAAGAGTCAAAATATAAAATGGGGAATAGTACTTTTATTGTATAAAAATAACATATTCAAGATCTTTTATATCCTGAAGTAACTTGGTCAGTTGAAGTGGAAGGATCCGTAGTCACTGACCCCGTATCTAAACATAATGACACTACAACTTACCAAAAGGAACGTTCATTTAACTCTAGTAACAATAGAAACTTCAACATGTGTTCATGACGTAAAGTCTGAGAAAACAAATGATAATCCCGAAGAGGTAAAGAAATTTCCCTAAAAACGGGTGTCATCCATTACATTTCCAGTGGACTTAATTTAAACGGGTAAGGACAGGTAAAATCAAGTGACTGAGGATTCTACAACTACAAGTTATAACAGTAGAGGACGAACTGGTGCAGGTTGAATGGAACTAAGTACCTGGATTGTAAGATTTAAGGATATATTATAACTGAAAATCGTGACCTGAAATGGAAGTGGTGGTCTGTGTAGGTTTTAACTCGTAGTAAGACGAAACCTTAAGTAAGAAGACCTCGATAATTATTAACTGGAGACGAGAAGGGTTTATTATGTAACTGTGAAAGACTGTACCCTCTGATTAAAAGATACAGTGTTAAAAAAAAAAAGGAAAAGTTTAACCAGTACCCCAAAAGGTCCGTTCTTATGACGTCATGAAACGGTAAGGGAGGAGGTCACCTAGTGTAAAACAGTTTTGATAAGTGATACTTAGTAGAGAAAACCCACTGTGATGTACGGCGCCAAATATCGAAATAACTCATTGTGTTCGAGGCAAAGGTACTTTATCGACACTAAATCCTTCCTCCAGTGGAGAAAGTCAAGTCAAGTCAAGTCAGTGAGTCAGTATCGGTTGTGAAACTTTGGGGTACCTGACGTCGTACGGTCCGGAAGGAGAGGTAGTAGTTGAGCGTCTCAAAAGGGTTTGATTACAGGTGACTCAACCACTATGGTAGGTTGGTAGAGTAGGAGACAACACGAGAAGAGAACGACGGTAGTTAGAAAGGGTCGTAGTCTTCAAAAAGTTTACTCAGTCAAGAAGCGTAGTCCACCGGTTTCATAACCTCAAAGTCGAAGTTGTAATCAGGAAGGTCACATGTGAGTCCTGACTAGATGAAATCCTACCTGACCAACCTAGAGGAACGTCAGGTTCCTGAGAACTCTCTGAGAGTTCTCAAAAGAGGTTGTGGTGTCAAGTTTTTATAGTTAAGAAGCCACGAGTTGAAATAAATATTAGGTTGAGAGTGTAGGTACGGACTGATGACCTTTTTGTTATCGGAACTGATCTACCTGTAAACAACCGTTTCATTACAGAGACGAAAAATTATGCGATGGATCCAACCAGTATTGAAAGGAAGGTTCCTCATTCGTAGAAAATTAAAGTACCGACTTAGTGGTAGACGTCACTAAAACCTCGGGTTTTTTTAAGACGGTGACAAAGGTGACAAAGGGGTAGACAAACGATACTTCACTACCCTGGCCTACGGTACTAGAATTAAAAGACTTACAACTCGAAATTCAGTTGAAAAAGTAAGAGGAGAAAGTGAAAGTAGTTCTCCGAGAAATCAAGAAGAAGTGAAAGACGACATTAACACTACAGTAGACGTATAAACTCCAATAACTATAAAGATGGTCGTTAGAACAAAGGTTGAATGTGAAATAGGTCGGGTCCCAAAGAGTACTACATGAGACGTGTATTCAATTTATTCTTCCCACTGTTATATGTCGGAACTGTATGAGGAAAAGGATAAACCTTGGTCAGACAACAAGGTACAGGTCAAGATTGACAACGAAGGACTGGACGTATGTCTAAATAGTTCTCAAGTTAGCCCACCAGATTAAAAGGATGGTGAAAGTCTGAAAAGGTGTCAAATAACATTAGGTGTGTCAGTTTCCGAAACCGTATCAGTTATTTCCTCTTTATCTATAAAAAGTCCCTGAGAGAACGAAAAAACTACTAGGTCACATACTACCCTTAAACTAGAGACCAAGAAAAGGGAAAAGATTTTGGTCGAACTTACAGACCTTCAAGTGACAAGTGCATAACAACTTCGGACCGAACTTCTTAAACCTCGTAATGATCGTACACTCTACTCACGGTAATACTCTACTCATGAGAAACCGCAACAGAAAGAATCCCTAACCTTACTTTTGACTGGAAAAGGTCAGGATACCGGTGATGACTCAAAAGGTTTTATACGATTGTACAAATCACGTAGTGAAAGTGTGGTAGTACAAAATCCTAAACTTTATCGAGTTGACCTTAAAGTAGTGTAAGTGACAGAAAGAAACATTACTACAAAGGATTCCGGGTGAACTGAAGAGATCCACTCAGTGTGGTAGCACTAATAGACCCAACACTTCTAGTAAAAAACATGTTAACAAGACACATAAGAACGGTGGAGAAGAATTATAGAAGACGAAGACAATCCAGGTATGGTAAAGACAGGAAATAACTCGGGTAGAAACGTACTTTATAAGAGAACCATAGAGATTAAAAGAACTTCTCTATAAATCAGAAAGGGTAACATAAAGAAAAGAGATAAAGAAACGTAACTAGAGACTTCTTCCGAAAGAATAGAGAGGAACGATAAGAAACCTTGAGACGTAAGTCTACCAATATAGAAAGGAAGAGAGGAAACAAAATCGTAGAGAAGAAAAGTGTCGATAAAAATTCAGGAGGAGTCTTTCGGTAAAACGAAAAAAACGTAAGAAAAAGAACCCCTACCAGAACGAGGGACAGAGGATATTTTACAGTGTTTGGAGACAGCTATCAAGTAGTCCGTGAGCCAGACATTCTAGATCAGGGAATTTAGATAAAGGGTGAAGGTCATATATTATCAATCCCTAAAATAAATCCAGTATGGACTTACTAAATTACCAAAGGGGATGAAAGAAGTTAAATAAAGACTCAAACCGTTATTCCCCAAGTACTAGACTTGGTGTCAGTTGAGGGTCAGAACAAAAACGACTGACATTCTTATATTAGTTAGACTAAAACCACAACTGGTAGACCACTACAGGTACACATCTCAGTAGAGAACACAGTGGAGAAACCAACTTCTAATAAGTAAGTATCCAAAAAAAAAAACTACGTTAATATTTACTCTACTTAAAAGAATTAAAGAGAAAGAATATCAAACAATAATAACATCTCTTTGTTGTCTAAAGACATATAACTAAAACATAAGACGTTGAAATGACTTAAGTAAATAATCAAAATTCTCAAAAAACCAACAGAAATCCCAAAAGGTATATGCACTAGTTCTGTGGATGTTTGCCTCTGTCAAAATAAAGGAAATAAGGTTAAACTTACAGAAAAGAAAGAAAGAAAGAAAAAATTAAAAATATAAATGAAATAAAATGAAATGCTATGACATAACCAAAACGGTATGTAACTGTATTTAGGTGGTGCCCACATGTACGGTAGAGTTTGTACTTGTGGGGAGGGTGGAGGGAGGGGTGTTGTAGGGAGACCCAGTAGGGGCACGTGGTCGGGATTCGTACGTCATAGGACGTAGCCTGTATCTGACCACTAAGCTAAGAATGTATTATCATATGTACAAAGTTACGGTAAGAGGGTTTAGCAGGGTGGGAGAGGGAGAGGGAGACTCAGGTTTTCAGGTGATATGTGTAGACACAGAAAAAACGATAGAACGTATGTCCCAGTAGTAACGGTAGAAAGATTTAATGTATATATACACAATCATATGACATAACGACAAAAAGAAAGACCGAATGAAGTGAGACATATTAGCCGAGGTCAAAGTAGGTAAAGTAGTCTTGACTAAGTTTACATAAGAAAAATTTCCGACTCATTATGAGGTAACACAGATACACGGTGTCGAAAGAATAGGTAAGTAGACGACTACCTGTAGATCCAACAAAGGTACAGGACCGATAATATTTGTCACGACGTTACTTGTAACCCCATGTACACAGAGAAAGTCAAGACCAAAGGAGTCACACATACGGGTCTTCACCCTAACGACCCAGTATACCGTCAAGATAAACGTTAAAAAATTCCTTAGAGGTGTGACAAGAGGTATCACCGACATGATCAAACGTAAGGGTGGTTGTCACATCCTCCCAAGGGAAAAGAGGTGTGGGAGAGGTCGTAATTAACGAACGTCTAAAAACCTAGCGTCTGTAAGACTGACCACACTTCACCATGGAGTAACACCAGAACTAAACGTAAAGAGATTATTACTCACTACAACTCGTAGAAAAGTACACAAAAAATCGGTAGGCATACAGAAGAAACCTCCTTACAGATAGATCAAGAAACCGGGTAAAAAACTAACCCAGCAAATAAAAAGACCTTAACTCAACGTATTCAACGAACATATAAAAACTCTAATCAACAAACAGTCAACGAAGTAAACGATAATAAAAGAGGGTAAGTCTTCCGACAGAAAAGTGGAACGAATATAAAAGGAAACAACACGTCTTCGAAAATTAAAATTAATCTAGGGTAAACAAATAAAAACGAAAATAAAGGTCTTAAGACCCTCCACCTAGTATCCCTTAGGACGACACTAAATACAGTCTCTCACAAAACGGATACAAGAGGAGATCCTCAAAATATCAAAGACCAGAATATAAATCTAGAAATTAGGTAAAACTCAAATAAAAGCACACACCACAACTTTTCACTAGATCAAAGTAAGAAAACGTTCCCCAACTGGTCAAAAGGGTCGTGGTTAACAAATGAGGTAACATAAAAGAACGGAGGAAACAGTTTCTATTCCACAGGTATACACACACCTAAATAGAGACCCGAATTTACTTTTACCTCACTAGTGTTGTCTGTTGTGTCTTTATGTTTCCTAGTATTCTCTGATGATAGTCGTTAATATACGGTTATTTTACCTGTTGCACCTTCTTTAACTGTTTAAGAATCTTTTCACGTTATAGGGTTTTGACTTGGTCCTACTTTATCTTTTAGAATTGTCTGGGTAGTCTTCGCGCCTTTAACTTTGACATTAGTCTTTAGAAGGTCGTTTGTTTTCGGGTCCAGGTCTGCCGAAGTGTCGACTTAAGATGGTTTTTAAAGCTCTTCTCGATTGTGGATAGGATGAGTTTGAGAAGGTCTTTTAACGTCTCCTTCCATTTGAAGGTTTGAGTAAGATACTCCGGTGGTAGTGGGATTATGGTTTTGGACTGTTTCTATGATGTTTTTTCCTTTAGATGTCCGGTTATAGTGACTACTTGTATGTACGTTTTTAGGAGTTATTTTAAGATCGTTAGTCTTATGTTGTTGTGTAATTTTTCTAGTATGTGGTACTGGTTCACCCGAAATAGGGTCCCTACGTTCCTAAGAAGTTATAGGTGTTTAGTTAGTCACATTAAGTGGTGTCATAGTTTAACTTTTCATTTTCTGTATACTAATAGAGTTATCTACGTCTCTTCCGGAAACTGTTTTAAGTTGTAGGTAAATACTATTTTTGAGAGGTCTTTCGTCCTTTTCTTCCTTGTATGGAGTTGTATTATTTTCGATATATACTGTTTGGGTGTCGTTTGTAATAGGAGTTACCACTTTTTAACTTTCGTAAAGGGGATTTCAGTCCTTGTTCTGTTCCTACGGTGAAAGTGACGATGATAAGTTGTATCAAGACCTTCAAAAACCGGTGTCGTTAGTCTCGTCTTTTTCTTTATTTTCCTTAGGTTTAACCTTTTCTTCTTCATTTTGAGAGTGACAAACGTCTACTGTACTAGGAGATGTACCTTTTGGGATTTCTGAGGTGGTCTTTTAATGATCTCGATTAGTTACTTATATCATTTCAATATCCTATATTTTCGTTGTGTGTCTTTAGGGAACGTAAGGATATGTGCTTATTACTCTTTCATCTTTTTCTTTAATTCCTTTGTTAAGGTAAGTGGTAACGTTACTTTTCTTATTTTATGAATCCTTATATAGATGGATTTCTTTTATTTCTGGATATATCTCTTTTGATATTTTGTGACTACTTTCTTTAGATTCTCCTGTGTTTATCTACCTCTTTATACGGTACAAGTACCTAGCCTTCTTAGTTATATCACTTTTACTCATAAGATGGCTTTCGTTAAATGTTTAAGTTACGTTAGGGATAGTTCGATGGTCGGTGTAAAAAGTGTCTCGGTCTTGTTTATTAAAGTTCTAAACATACCTTTATGTTTTTTGGAGCTTATCGGTTTCGTTAGAACTCTTTCTTCTTACCTTGACCTCCTTAGTTGAACGGACTGAAGTCCGAGATGATGTTTCGGTGTCAGTAGTTCTGTCATACCATGACCGTGTTTCTGTCTGTATATCTAGTTTCCTTGTTTTATCTTTAGGGTCTCTATTTAGGTGTGTGTATACCTGTGGAATAGAAACTGTTTCCTCCGTTCTTATATGTTACCTCATTTCTGTTAGAGAAATTGTTCACCACGACCCTTTTGACCAGTTGGTGAACATTTTCTTACTTTGATCTAGTGAAAGATTGTGGCGTGTGTTTTATTCGAGCTTTACCTAATTTCTAGATTTACATTCTAGTCTTTGATATTTTGAGGATCTCCTCTTGTATCCGTTTTGTGAGAGACTGTATTTAGTGTCGTCCTAGGAGATACTAGGTGGAGGGTCTTAAGACCTTTATTTTCGTTTTTATTTGTTTACCCTAGATTAATTTTAATTTTCGAAGACGTGTTGTTTCCTTTTATATTCGTTCCACTTTTCTGTCGGAAGACTTACCCTCTTTTATTATCGTTTACTTCGTTGACTGTTTGTTGATTAGAGTTTTTATATGTT
>SJYO01000647.1:44039618-44053095 GCA_006410555.1 Capra ibex
TTTCCTTAGGTTTAACCTTTTCTTCTTCATTTTGAGAGTGACAAACGTCTACTGTACTAGGAGATGTACCTTTTGGGATTTCTGAGGTGGTCTTTTAATGATCTCGATTAGTTACTTATATCATTTCAACGTCCTATATTTTAGTTGTGTGTCTTTAGGGAACGTAAGGATATGTGCTTATTACTCTTTCATCTTTTTCTTTAATTCCTTTGTTAAGGTAAGTGGTAACGTTACTTTTCTTATTTTATGAATCCTTATATAGATGGATTTCTTTGATTTCTGGATATATCTCTTTTGATATTTTGTGAACACTTTCTTTAGTTTCTCCTGTGATTATCTACCTCTTTATATGGTACAAGTACCTAGCCTTCTTAGTTATATCACTTTTACTCATATGATGGGTTTCGTTAAATGTCTAAGTTACGTTAGGGATAGTTCGATGGTCGCTATAAAAAGTGTCTTGATCTTGTTTATTAAAGTTCTAAACATACCTTTATGTTCTTTTGGAGCTTATATGTTTCGTTAGAACTCTTTCTTCTCACCTTGACCTCCTTAGTTGAACGGACTGAAGTCCGAGAAGAGGTTTCGGTCTCAGTAGTTCTGTCATACCATGACCGTGTTTCTGTCTTTATATCTAGTTACCTTGTTTTATCTTTCGGGTCTCTATTTAGATAGATAGAAAGAAAGAAAGAAAGAAAGAAAGAAAGAAAGAAAGAAAGAAAGAAAAAGAAAGAAAGAAAGAAAGAAAGAAAGAAAGAAAGAAAGAAAGAGAGAGAGAGAGAGAGAGAGAAAGAAAGAAAGAAAGAAAACGAATTAACGAGACTCATCATGACGTACATCATTCAACTTATGTTCACAATCCCTACCCTTAGAAATAGATAAAGGACTAGAATCCCCTTTTTGGAAACTGGAAGGTGACAACTCGTACTACAATACAAACTTGAACAGTGTACACCGGAAATAATATAACTCCGTGTAAAGGATATATGGGTAAAATAACTCTGACAAATAGTGTTTACTTAAAACTTAAAATTCTTTTCGAAAAAGAACGTAGATAACTCTACTAACATAATAAAATAAGTAGTACAACAATTACACCACTAGTAGAACAAAACGTATACGACTTGTTAGAAACTTTTAGTCCTTCTTTTTGTCAAACTAGAAAGTTCACATTAGGACTTTAGTCACATGATTAGGAAGACTCTTCAAAAATCAGATATATATGGTTCATAAAATCCAATAAGTTTCATGGTGTGTTAATGTGACTAAAGTGTACGATCGTTCCATTACGAGTTTTAGGAACTTCCACCCGAAGTTATCATACACTTGACTCTCGAAGGTCTACAAGTTCGACCTAAATCTTTTCCGTCTCTTTGGTCTTTAGTTTAACGGTTGTGACAACCGTTATTTTTGTCGTTTTCTTAAGATCTTTTTTATAGATGAAGACGAAGTGACTGATACGATTTCGTAAACTGACACACCTAGTGTTGTTTCGCACCTTTTAAGAATTTCTATACCCCTATGCTATGGTGAAATGGACAGAGACCTCTTTAGACATACGTTCAGTTCTTCATTATTTAATCTTGTTCAAGTACGTTCAATCTTGACCTGTACCTTGTTGTCTGAACAGAGTTCAACCTTTTCCTCATACAGTTCCGACATATAACATGGGACAAATAAATTGAATATACGTCTTATATAGTACACTTTACGGTTCGACTTACTTCGTGTTCGACCTTAGTTCTTAACGACCCTCTTTATAGTTATTGAAGTCTTTACGCCTACTATGGTGGGACACCGTCTTTCGTCTTTCCTTGATTTCTCGGAGAACTACTTACACTTTCCCCTCTCACTTTTTGGACCGAATTTTGTGTTGTAAGTCTTCTGATTCCGGTACCGTAGGTCAGGGTAGTGAAGGACCCTTTATCTACCCCTTAAAATAGTCCGAGGTTTCAGTGACGTCTACCACTGACGTCGGTACTTTAATTATCTGTGAAAAAGGAACCTTCTTTTCGATACTAATTGGATCTGACACATAAATTTTTTCGTCTCTGTTGTGTAATCACTGTTTCTGAGTATATCAGTTCAGATACTAAAAGGATTATTAGTACGTGTCTGTACTCTTAACCTGGCATTTCTTCGGACTCGTACCTTCATAACTACAAAGGGTGGACACCATAACCTCTTCTGAGAACTCTCAGGGAATCTGACGTTCCTCTAGTTTAACCAGTTAGAATTTCCTTCAGTCAGGACTTATAAGTAACCTTCTTGACTACGACTTCGACTTCGAGGCTATAAAACCGGTGGACTACACTTCTTGACTGAGTAACCTTTTCTGGGACTTCGACCCTTTACAACTTAAATCCTCCTCATACCCCACTGTCTCCTATTTTATCAACCTACAGGAGTGGGTGGGTCACCTGTACTCAAACTCGTTTGGACCCCTCTACCACTTCATGTCCCTTCAGACCACACAACGTCAGGTACCCCAGTGTTTCTCAACTAGATATCCATAAAGAGAGTGCTGACTCGTTGACTTGTTGTTGTTTACAATCCGACATTAAAAGAAAACGACACAACAATAATAGACTTCACTTAAACCTACAGGAAGGAGCAGAAGGTTAAAAACTTACCAACTCTTACTAACTACAATTTAGAAGGAATTTGTACACCATTTTAAGGGACTTCTTTTATATACCAGGATACGAAAAGATATCACTCACCAAAAACTAATGATTTAGTTAGTTAGAAGAATCATCATTAATCAGAAAAGGTTAAAAGATAAAAAAATACTAAGTTAAACTATTAAACATTAATAGATCCTTAAAAAGATGAAGAAGATCCAATAGGTAAAACAACCACATAGTAATAGTATCATCGGAAAATACTAGGAATCACAAAGACACTCATATTCAATATAGTAGACACGAAAAGTACAGACGAAAATAAAATCATAAGAGAGAAAAAAAAAAATCGGCGAATTAGATAGATATTTAAACAGTTAAAAATAGACAACTTTTGTCGACAATTAAAATAGTTAGAATACACAATCAAAAGACAAGAGGCAAAGTAAAAAATTATAAACCTACAAACGATAAAGGAAAGAAGACCATATAAACCTTAAAAATAACAACAAAAGAAAATGATCAAAGAATCCCCATAATTTAATCCCTGAAGAACTCTAGAAAGGAAAAGGAATTACATTCACAAATAACGATTTTTGAATAAAGTATATAGACGAAAACAATATGGGGTAACCACACGACACAAAGGTTACAGTAAATAAAGATCTACAAAAACCAAAAGGAAAACTAAAGAAGAGGACGGATAGTTAACAAGTCTACACGGTTACAGTTAATAGTACACAAACACTCAAAAATCGAAAGTAAGACAAATTATTCAATTATTATTCATAATGAATTCTTCAATTATGAAGATTGTATTATAACACTGGTTTTTTAATGAACTATACTAAGATAAGAAGAATTCAAACGATTCTGAACACAGGACAGTACACTGAATAAAATGTCTTAAAAGGGGTACTTGAACTCTTCTTACACGTAAGACGTCGACACACCTTACAAGACACATGATACGATCACGGTAAACCAATTTTTATACCAAATCCAAGTAACAAAGGAACAACTAAAAGACGGATCTACTAGGTCAGTCACAAGTTTAACTACATAGTAACAGGGGATAAGAATAAAGTGTGAAGTCTAGGTAATTATAAAATAATTATATAATCCATATAACTACAACCCATGTATATATAACTATTAACAATTTAGAAGAAATAATAACCGGGATAAATCTAATAAATCACTGGAAGCAATGTTGAGAACAATAACCGAATTTCATACAAAACTTAATATGTTCATATCGATGAAAACGAAAGTAAACCAAAGGTGAACGAACCTTATAGAAAAAGATATGTAAGTGAAATTAGGATATACAAGACATTTCGTCTTTAATTAGAGACCTTCCAACGTATCTTAACACGGAAAAAGTAAAAATTAGTTAGTTCAGTGAGACAAAAAACTAGTCTCTTAGATAAGTAAATATAAGTCTTATAAATCACTATAAATACCTGAAAGATTACAGTAAAATAACAAAAACAAAAACGATAAAACATCAAGGGAACAAGGAAAAAAGAGAGAACGACGGACAAAAACACTTAACTAATTAAAGGTATCACCGTACGAACACCATGAAAGAAAACCAGTAAACGTATACATGACATTTAAAAACCAAACACCAATGGTACTATTAGGATATTTATGAAATATCTATAATTGGAGATAAAATACGACTATTGCAGAATTAACACGGTTTATAAAAACTACCCTAAATTTATTCGGTTCTATCACAGTTTCACAGTTTTCTATAAACTAAACTCAAAGTAGTTTAACTGAACTAAACAATGTACCCAGTCACAAAACAAGAAAAAAAGTGGGGTTTTAAACAGAACACTTACTATTACTGTAACGGAAACGATTGTAATCTGAGACGAGAAGAAGTACCTTTGGTGTACTATCTTTCCGGGACCGTGAACCACTACCTTCGTAGATCTTATATTTTGACCTCCCCTTTTCATGTTTATCAGGTTAAAAAGTCTATGAACCATGTAAATTACTACAGTTTAAGTATTCTGATTATTAAGTAAGGAGCAATATAAAATTGGTCCCAACAAATGTAAGAACAAAACAAAATAAAAAAAGAGTATTCCGTTTAAAACGAAGATTAAAACGAAACAATTAAAACACGTCTTTAATTGTGCCCTCGACCAGTCCGAGAGAGTGGGGTTGGGGAGTGGGGTACAAGACATTTGTTACTTAAACGTAACGACACATTGTCGACTCTAGTGAATATCGTGACGTGTACCCGTAGTGTTCCATGAGTGAAGTCAAGTCAAGACAGCGAGTCAGCACAGGTTGAGACGCTGGGGTACTTAGTGTCGTGTGGTCCGGAGGAACAGGTAGTGGTTGAGGAGCACAAGTGAGTCTAAGTGTAGGTACCTTAGTCACTACGGTAGGTCGGTAGAGTAGGAGACAGTAGGGGAAGAGGAGGACGGGGGTTAGGGAGTTTCGTAGTTTTAGAAAAGGTTACTCAGTTGAGAAGAGTACTCCACCAGTTTCATGACCTCAAAGTCGAAATCGTAGTAAGGAAGGTTTCTTTAGGGTCCCAACTAGAGGAAGTCTTACCTGATCAACCTAGAGGAACGTCAGGTTCCCTGAGAGTTCTCAGAAGAGGTTGTGGTGTCAAGTTAGTGTAGTTAAGAAACCGCGAGTCGGAAGAAGTGTCCGGTTGAGAGTGTAGGTATGTACGGATGACCTTTTTGGTATCGGAACTGATCTGCCCGGAATCAACCGTTTGATTACAGAGACGAAAACTTATATGATAGATCCAACCAGTTTTGAAAAGAAGGTTCCTCATTCGCAGAAAATTAAAGTACCGACGTCAGTGGTAGACGTCACTAAAACCTCGGGGGGTTTTATTTCAGACTGTGACAAAGGTGACAAAGGTGACAAAGGTGTAGATAAAGGGTATTTCACTACCCTGGTCTACGGCACTAGAAACAAAAGACTTACAACTCGAAATTCGGTTGAAAAAGTGAGAGGAGAAAGTGAAATTAGTTCTCCGAAAAATCAAGGAGAAGTGAAAGAAGTTATTCCCACTACAGTAGACGTATAGACTCCAATAACTATAAAGAAGACCGTTAGAATTAAGGTCGAACACAAAGAAGGTCAGGTCGTAAAAAGTACTACATGAGACGTATATTCAATTTATTCGTCCCACTGTTATATGTCGGAACTGCATGAGGAAAAGGATAAACCTTGGTCAGACAACAAGGTACAGGTCAAGATTGACAACGAAGGACTGGACGTATGTCTAAAGAATTCTCCGTCCAGTCCACCAGACCATAAGGGTAAAGAGAGTCTTAAAAGGTGTCATATAACACTAGGTCTGTTTCCGAAACCGTATCGCTTATTTCGTCTTTACCTACAAAAAGACCTTGAGTGAACGACGAGGTTAACAAAATGAAATCTGTGTACGACTGTAGTTAAGAGAACTTCTGGGGTGTCTAGATTAAATAACTCAAAAATAAAAGTGAATCGATTGTTATGGCAAAAATAGAAATCCATTATAAAACAGGGTATGTAATACTTCTTTATACAAATAAAAGGTTTACAAGTCAAGTCAAGTCACCAAGTAAGTACAGACTGAGAAAGAATGGGGTACCTAACGTCGTACGGTCCGAAGGGACAGGTAGTGGTCGAGGACCTCAAATGAGTTTGAGTACAGATAACACAACCACTACGCTGTGAATAGAAGACGGTAGGGGAAGAGGAGGGTGGAAGTTAGAAAGGGTCGTAGTCACAGAAAAGTTTACTTAGTTTACAACCCTTATTAGTTTTACAGGAACACAATGTCTATAAGTCAAATTAAGGTAACATTAATATATTATTTGAAACTTACTAAAATTAGTAAAATTCAAATTACTCCGAACTATTTAATAGTATAGTACCAAATAGAACCAGTTAAAAGGTATATATGTACCTTTCTTATACGTTAAGAAAATACATCTAGATGTAAAGGATACTATTGGAAAAAGAAAACGGACCTCCCATACGAAATATCGAGACCATTGCACTTGTAGAGATAACTACTTGTAAAAGTCATACAGTTTTTATGGAAATAAAGTGGTTATAAAAATACTGTATGGAGTGACACATATCTTAAGATTCAACCGTCAAAAAAAAAAAAGTAATTAAACTTTTACGAGAAGTGAAACAGGAGTGAACTTCATAAAGGCTACTCTTTGCGTGGTAATGGGAATAACAAACGAAACTGTGGAAAATTAAAAGATTGACGAAATTTTAAAAGAGAAATAGTGACCAAACTCGTTAAGTTAAAAAAATATTGAACCACATCAAAAGAAGTACAAAGACCACTCGTTACCGGAAGAACGGAAAACCCGAATATGAAGTTTGACTAAACCTTTTTACAGTAAAAGTCTAAAAAAAAGGTGGAATCCATGAAGTCAATGTATTTATAAACCTGAAAACTTTAATAGAGTGACTAATAACTATGAGTATTAAATAAAAATTGAAAAAAGAAACATATTAAATGAAATCTATGTCATCGGGGGAGGACGAAGGAATAGAAGGTCCCTTCCTAAGGTTCTAAGGGACACCTACGGACTTTGACTTATCCAAGTGCAGTCAGTGAGTCGGTACAGACTCAGAAGTGTTAGGGTACCTGACGTCGTATGGTCCGAAGGGACAGGTAGTAGTTGACGACCTCGAACACGTTTGAGTATAGATAGTTAAGTCACTACGGTAGGTTGATAGAGTAGGAGACAGTAAGGTAATAGGAGGACGGAAGTTAGAAAAGGTCGTAGTCGTAGAAAAAGTTACTCAGTCAAGAAGTATAGTCCACCGGTTTTATAACCTAGAAGTCGTAGTCTGGAAGGTTACCTTACAAGTCATGACTAAAGGAAATCGTAACTGTCCAAACTAGAGGATCAGAAGAGTCAAGTTTTCGTAGTTAAGAAGTCGCGGGTCGAAAGAAATACCAGGTTGAGAGTGTAGGTATGTACTGATGACCTTTTTGGTAACGAAACTGATCTATCTGGAAACTATCGTTTCATTACAGAGATGTAAAATTATACGACAGATCCAATTAGTAACGAAAAGAGGGTCACCCGTTCGGATATAATAAAAGTACCGGCGAGACTGGGAGACTTCACTAAAACCTCGGGTTCTTGTATTTCAGACAGTGATAAAGGTAACAAAGGGGTAGATAAACGGTACTCTAACTCGGTCTAACGGTACTAAACCAAAAGACTTATAACTAAAGATTCGGTTGAAAAAATGAGAGGAGAAAGTGAAAGTAGTTCTCCAAGAAATCAAAGAGAAGTGAAACACGGTATTCCCACCATAGTAAACATGTAGATTCCAATAACTATAAACAGGACCATTATGACTAAGGTCAAACAGGAAGTAGGTCGGTTCGTAAAGTGGACTACAAGAGACGTACATTCAATTCATTGGTCCCACTGTTGTTAGACCTTGGTCAGACAACAAGGTACAGACCAAGATTGACAACGAAGAACTGGACGTATGTCTAAATTGTCTTCCGTTCATTCCACTAGACCATAAAAGCAGAGAAATTCTTAAAAGGTCCCTCCCTCCCTTTCTACCGCCTCCTTATCCTGCCCTTCTGGTGAAAGAGGGAGTGTTTAAGGAGTTTTCTTGTAAAGTTGCGGCTCGTTTGAGGTGTTTTGTTGAAGACATCCGACCATCTCCTGTAGTCCGTTGGTTTTTTCGTCTGGTAACAGAAGTTTTTGTCCATCCTTTTTTATATTTTCTGCTTTTTCCTCTGTTTCCTCCACCCCTCCCTCGAGGCAGGGCCCTTCCCTTCGGGCAGGGCCCTTCCCTTAAAATTCTTCTCTCCAAAGGTTTGTGGTCCTTTGTGAAAGGGACGGCTCAGACACCGCTCGGAACCTTTGTGTCTCCCGTTGTATTGTCCTTCCTTTTTATCTATTTATTAATTTTGGTTGTCTAATGTTCGGGCTGTCATTGAGGGGGTCACCTTTTCGTCGTGTCTGCGGACGTAGGCGGTGACCCTTCACCCCCGTCCCGTCCCTGTGTACCCTCCGCGGCCGACGTCACGAAACATTCTTAGCCCGTCCTTGAGGGGTGCGCGTTGGTCTTGCTAGATTGAACCCGATCGTTTGGTCTGACACCCTATCGATGGCGCCTTTTTCGAGCTTGTATTCAATGGCGGTCCTGGCTCGTGTCTTGTTTCCTACCTAGCCTTTTTCGGCCGACGTCTGGTAGGGGGCGGCCCCTGTCCGTCGGTCTCGGCATTCCCGACCTTTCCCCGTTAACGTCTGGGTCTCTCTGAAATGAATGGATTGACGTTCGTCCGAGGAAACGATTCTGAAGACCCCCACGACCTGTCAGTGTTAGACGGAGTGTCCCACGTGGTCGCCAGGTGGGTCTTTCGACTCGTCGTCGCCGTCTTTTCCACTGTTCGGCGTCGCTAGCGCGAGCGGTTTGAGGACTCGATGAGCCGGGACCCTTCCCGTGTTTCGCGTCAGCGTCGGCTTAGACACGGAGACTCCCGACGGACTCACGGCTTGGACTCGCCGAACCTGGTCCCTTCACGTGCGTCGGATCCCGGCCGGGGTCTGCCAAGGGCCGACTCGTAGCATCTCGGCCTCGCCAAACACGCGGCGCTCTTTCCTGTCCAGTTCGCCCCGTCTCTATGACACACGTGTGCTGTCACGATAAACAAACGTCGTAGGGGGAGGGGTGTCGCGCTGACTTGATCACTCGGATTTTTTGGTCGGTTGTCTTCTTCAATTTGTTTCCCTTGGTGGAACCTTCACTAGGGTGTACCGGGTATTGTGGTCTCTTCCCGGTCTTTATAAAAATTTTAGTAAGGGGAAAAAAAACAAACAAACAAACAAAAAGAAAAGAAAAGATTGAAAAAAATTTAAGAATTCAGAAGATAAGGAGGAGATTAAAAATAAAGATATTGGATAATAATGATAAAAATTTTTTTTCTGAAAAAAAAAAAAAAAATTCCGTTTGTGGTATATATCAGAAACCTACCAACAACCACAAAAAAAAAAAAAAAATTATTAAGAAAAAAAAAAGAAAGAAGGAAAAAGGAAAACGAAAAGAAATTATAACATAGAAACTTTCAGGTTGGAGATCTAAAAATTAGAAAGGAGAATCCAAAAACAACAGTTAAAACATGTAAATTTTTAGGTTTGAAGTGATGGGTTCAAATGGACTCTCGCTCTAATGACCGAACTGGTGAGAGAGGAGGAGACCTGAGAGGAAAAAGAGGTGGTCCACCGGAGACAGAGAAAAGAGGGGGTAGAGAAGTGATAGGTTGAGACAGTTAGAGACACACAAGGTCTGCCACCTCTTGTGGATTCCTTGACCAATGACCGTCCTAAACAGAGAGAGAATGAGTAAGGAGAGAGAATAGGAGGACCAGTGGAGACAGATGAAGGAGGGAGAGGAGAAGGGGCATATTGAGACATTTATGGAGACTCACCAGGTCTGATATCTCGCGTGTATTCCTCCACTGATGACCGATCGAACGAGAGAGGAGAAAACTAGAGTGGTGTAGAGTAAGGTCAATGGAGATTGATGGGGGCGGTAGAAGAGAAGAGGAACATTGAGTCACTTGGAGAGACTCACAAGGAGTTACACCTCTTTGAAAAGTAGAAATTGGATCTACAAAGTAGTAGCCACGACATATCTACCTCTTCAGATCTCCGATGATATTTTTATTTTGACTTTTGGTCTTCGTCCTCCGAATTTAGGTTTCGGACTTTTGTAATCTCTTGAGAACTTAAGTCCCTTGTAATTCGTTATCCTCGAGTAGTTTACGGAAGTATGGATGTGGCTTTGGTTCGAGGTGGGTTCCCGGTTGTTCAAGGTTTTGTTCTGTATGGTGCGTTTAAGAGGTCGTTGTGTCCTTGTGAGGGGACTCGAAGTTATATGTTCGTCGAGTTTTAATAGGGGTTTGGAAACTACAGAGTATTGGGTAATGCCCAGTGAGGTGACGTGAGCTCTCTTCTTTGGGTCGAGCTGGGTGGTTTTGAGGTTGTGTTCGGAGGGATTGGTCCTTTGGAACTGTTCGGTGACTATCTTAGGGTGGGTTTCACTCCTTCGAGGTATTATTTCTCTTGAGGTGTTTAATGGTCTTATATTTTTCCGGTGGGGTTTGCGTCGGTATATTGGTTCTACTTCTCTGTCTCCTTATGAGTCGTCCATTTCCTTGTCCTCTCAACGGGTGGTTTGGTTTGTTTTCTCCTTCTTCATCCCTTAGATGGCCTCTTCCTTAAGGCTTATAACTATCACTTTTACTAGGTTTTAGAACTTTAGTTTTACCTTAGTGTCTATTTATCGGATCTCTGTTCCTAACTCTTCTACGTTCTTTCCAAATTGTTCCTGGATCTTCTTTATTTTTTCTCAGTCTTATATTACTTATTGCGTTATTTACTCTAGTCTTTGTGAGACCTCCGTTGTTTATCATCTTATTGCCTCCGTCTTCTATCCTAATCACTTTATCTTCTATCTTACCATCTTTATTTACTTAGTCTCTCCTTTGTTCTTTTTGCTTAATTTTCTTTACTCCTGTTAGAGTCTCTGGAGGTCCTGTTATACTTTGCGAGGTTGTAAGCTTAATATCCTCAGGGTCTTCTTCTTCTGTCTTTCTTTCTAGTACTCTTTTAGGAACTCCTCTATTATCAACTTTTGAAGGGATTTTACCCCTTCCTTTATTAGTGAGTTCAGGTTCTTTGTGTCTCTCAAGGTTTATCCTATTTGGGTTCCACTTTATGGGGTTCTGTGTATAATTAGGTTAATTGTTTCTAGTTTGTGTTTCTTGTTTATAATTTTCGTCGTTCCCTTTTTGTTGTTTATTGTGTGTTCCCCTAAGGGTATTCCTATTGTCGACTAGAAAGTTATCTTTGAGAAGTCCGGTCCTCCCTTACCGTTCTGTATGAATTTCACTACTTTCTGTTATTGGATGTCGGGTCTAATGACATGGGTCGTTCCTAGAGTAAGTTTATGCTTCCTCTTTAGTTTTCGAAATGTCTGTTCGTTTTCGACTCTCTTAAGTCGTGGTGGTTTGGTCGAGAGGTTGTTTAAGATTTCCTATAAGAGATCTGTCCTTTGTGCTTTTCCCACATATTTGGACTTTGGTTTTGTTATTTCATTTACCATTGCCCTAGTGTGAATAGTTATTAATGGAATTTGCATTTACCCAACTTGCGGGGTTGGTTTTCCGTTTCTGACCGGCTTACCTATGTTTTTGTTCTGGGGAGATATACGACGAATGTTCTCTGGGTGGAGTTTTGTTCCCTGTGTATGTCTGACTTTCACTTCCCGACCTTTTTCTATATGGTGCGTTTATCTCTGGTTTTCTTTCGTCCTCACCGTTATGAGTATAGGCTATTTTATCTGAAATTTTGTTTCCGACACTTTTCTCTGTTTCTTCCGGTGATGTATTACTAGTTTCCTTGTTAGGTTCTTCTTCTGTATTGTTAATATTTATATATACGTGGGTTATATCCTCGTGGTGTATACATTCTGTTTACGATTGTTCATACTTTCCCCTTTAGTTGTTATTGTGTTATTATCACCCTCTGAAATTATGGGGTGAGTGTGGATACCTGTCTAGTTGATTTGTCTTTTAATTGATTCTTTGCGTTTGTAATTTACTATGTAATCTAGTCAATCTGGATTAACTATAGATATCCTGTAAAGTGGGGTTTTGTTACTTAAAGTGGAAAAAAAGTTCACGAGTACCTTGGAAGGGGTCCTATCTAGTGTAGGACCCGGTATTTAGATTTGAACTATTTAAGTTTTTTTAGCTTTAGTAAGGTTCGTAGAAAAGACTGGTATTACGTAATTCTAATCTAGAGTTAATGTCCCTCTTTTTGATAATTTTTAAGGTTGTATACCTCCAACTTGTTGTGTGAAGACTTATTGGTTGTTTAGTGTCTTCTTTAGTTTTTCCTTTAGTTTATACGTATCTTTGATTACTTTTACTTTTGTGTTGTTGGGTTTTGGACACTCTGTGATATTTTCGTCACGATTCTCATTTCAAGTATCGTTATGTCCGTATGGAGTTCTTTGTTCTTTTTTCAGTTTATTTATTGGATTGAGACGTTGATTTCGTTGATCTTTTCCTTCTCAACCTCTTGGGGTCTCAATCATCTTCCTTTCTTTAGAATTTTTAATCCCGTCTTTATTTACGTTTTCTTTGTTTTCTCTGGTATCGTTTTTAGTTGTTTCGGTTTTCGACCAAGAAACTTTCCTATTTATTTTAACTGTTTGGTAATCGGTCTGAGTAGTTCTTCGTTTCTCTCTTTTTAGTTTAGTTATTTTAATCTTTACTTTTACCTCTCTAGTGTTGTCTGTTGTGTCTTTATGTCTCCTAGTATTCTCTGATGATAGTCGTCAACATACGGTTATTTTACCTGTTGCACCTTCTTTACCTGTTTAAAAATCTTTTCATGTTAAAAGGTTTGACTTGGTCCTTCTTTATCTTTTAGAATTGTCTGGGTAGTGTTCACGCCTTTAACTTTGACATTAGTCTTTAGAAGGTCGTTTGTTTTCGGGTCCAGGTCTGCCGAAGTGTCGACTTAAGATGGTTTTTAAAGCTCTTCTCGATTGTGGATAGGAGGAGTTTGAGAAGGTCTTTTAATGTCTCCTTCCATTTGAGGGTTTGAGTAAGATACTCCGGTGGTAGTGGGATTATGGTTTTGGACTGTTTCTACAGTGTTTTTTTCTTTTGATGTCCGGTTATAGTGACTACTTGTATCTACGTTTTTAGGAGTTGTTTTAAGATCGTTAGTCTTAGGTTGTTGTGTAATTTTTCTAGTATGTGGTACTGGTTCACCCGAAATAGGGTCCCTACGTTCCTAAGAAGTTATAGG